>SNVD02009150.1:0-367927 GCA_013180625.2 Boswellia sacra | reverse complement strand
TGATTTTTCTAGCTCAAGATATGTCCAAAAGAGTATTTGGTGCTCATGTCAGCTGTTTTCATTTGTCTTTCAACTTGCATGATGATTTGGACAATCTTACACTTGAAATTTAAATTTCTTTAAAACTTATGAAATGTTATAAATTGAGAAGCTTTCCAAAGGCTCAAGAATCATATCATTTGGACATCTGTAGAGAAATATATGACCAATTGATTGGACATTACTCATGTGTCACATTCTTTGAATCAAACCTTGTTCTTAAACTTTGGTGCCTTTAACATGTAGTCTTCTTCTTAGCTTCAACACTTCATTGTAATAAGCCTTTTCTTGATTTTACAATTATTTTAATGATATTACTCTTGCACATAAATAAACATGTTAGTAAATCTCAATGAATCAATGTATATTATTATCATCAAAATTATCATGTAGCCTTAGGGCTAATAATCTCCCCCTTTTTGATGATGACAAACCATTGATTGCTTTAAAATATAATCTAAAATCAAGAATGAAAATAAAATTAACAATAAGCAAAAAGAATGGCACTTGTTATTGTTAGCCCTAAGGCTACATGATAATTTTGATGATAACAATACACATTGATTAATTGAGATTTACTAACATGTTTATTTATGTGCAAGAATAAGATCATTGAAATAATTTTAAAATCAAAAAGAGGCTTATTAAAATGAAGTGTGACAGTAAGGAGAAGACTCACCTGTATAAGGCAACCAAAGCTTAAGAACAAGGATTTGACTCAAGGAATATGACACATGAGCAATGTTCAATCAATTGGTCATATATATCTCTACAAATATCTAAATGACGTGATTCTTGAGCCTTTGGAAAGCTTACTCAATTTACAACATTTCATATGTTTTAATGAAATTCAAATTTCAAGTGCAAGGTTGTCCAAATCATCATGCAAGTTGAAAGACAAATGGAAGCAGCTGACATGAGCACCGAATACTCCTTTGGACATATCTTGAGCTAGAAAAATCAAAATGACTTGATTCTTACGGCATTGGAAAGATGACTTAATGAGAAACATTTCATATGTTTTGAAAAAATTCAAATTTCAAACAGAAGGCCGACATAATTGACATGCAATTCGGTGGACTGACACAAAGAAGAAAATCAACTCACATGAGCACCGAATGGTGTTTTGGCCATATCTTAAGATAGAGATATCCAAATGCTTTGATTCTTAATGTTTTGGAAAGAGTATTAAAATATGCAGATCTTTCATGTTTTGAAGAAATTCAAATTTCAAACGGAAGGCTGACAGAATTATCATTCAATTTGGTGGACTGACACAAGAAAGAAAAATCAAGTCACGTAAGCACCGAATGGTGTTTTGGTCATATCTTGAGCTACAGATATCTAAATGACTTGATTCTTGATGCGTTGGAAAGCTTATTCAAATTTTCAGATTTCTTATGTTTTGTAGATTTTCAAATTTCAAATGAAACATTGACAAAAATGATAGACAAAATTATAGTTTTTATGGTGGGGCAGAAAATTTGGAGATGGTGTTCTTCCACTTGATTAAGTTCATCCTATTGCCGATAAAAGGAGCCCTCTCCCATGCATTCAAGAAGAGCAAGAGAAGCATCTATCAAGCAAAAAACAAGAGAAATATCAAATCTAGAGAGCTTTTATATTCTGTATCTACTCTTTGAAGAGAGTTGTACTTTTGTTGTAAAAATTAACCTTGTTCTTGTATTGTGGTGAGAGTGAGATATTCTTGTAAAGGATAATAGTTATCCTTGAGAGAACTATTGTTGTGTGTTATCAAGAGTTGAAGAAAGTTTCCTTGGTGAGGTTGTTCATCAAGAAGAACTCTTGGTGTGGTGCTATCAAGAGTTGAGGAAAGTTGCCTTGGTGAGGTTGTTCATCAAAGAAGAAAGCTTGGTGTGTGGTTATCAAGGGGTTGAAACGTGCCTTGGTGAGGTTTTCATCAGAAGAACCTCTTGGGTGGTGTTATCAAGAGATTGGAAGATAAAGTCTTGGGAGGGTTGTTCATCAAGCAAGTTGTAAAGAGTTCTACAACTTAGTGGAAAGCCTAGCTTGTGGAGCTAGGAGCTCGTGGACGTAGGCAAGGTTTGCCGAACCACGTAAATTGAGTTTGCATTCTCTCTATCCCTTTCCTCTTTACATTTACTTGCACTTTGTGATTGTTCATTATTATTAATGTTTTGATTGCATCTTTGATAAATTCTAATTTCATCTTCTTCACCTCTGTCTCTTAATAAAGAAAAGATTAAATAATTTGATCTTTCAAGAAAAGTTTTTCTAATTCCGTATTATAAATAAAAAAACCCATCACCCCCCCTCTTGGGTTGCCATACTTGGGTCAACAAGTGGTATCAGAGCAAGGTTGCTTATTTTTTTTTAAATCTTAATCGATTTTGAGCTATGGCAACTTTTAATTCAACTTCATATGTTGAGGGACTTTCTATCTCTAGACCTCCATGTTTTAATGGAAGTGATTACTCTTATTGGAAAACTAGAATGAGTATTTTCTTGAAATCTTTTGATTATGATTTGTGGTCCATTGTTTTGGAAAGACCTTTTATTCCTACCAAAATTGAAAATGGGGAATGCATGCTTAAAGAACCTAAAGAGTTTAGTGAAGATGATAAAAAGAAATTCAGTTTGAATGCTAAAGCTATGAATGTGTTGTATTGTGCTCTAGATAGAAATGAGTTTAATAGAATATCTACTTGTTTTACGGCACAAGAAATATGGCACACACTTGAAGTAACTCATGAAGGAACTAGTCAAGTTAAAGAATCCAAAATTAGTATGCTAGTTCATAGTTATGGGCTTTTTAAGATGAAATCAGATGAATCAATTTCTGAAATGTTTACTAGATTTACGGATATTATTAATAGTTTGAAATCTCTTGGTAAATCTTATTCTAATGTTGAAATTGTGAGAAAGATTCTTAGGTGTCTACAAAAATCTTGGGAGCCAAAGGTGACGGCAATGCAGGAAGCAAAGGACCTCATCAAACTACCATTAGAAGAACTTATGGGTTCTCTCATGACTCATGAAATCACCTTGAAGGAGAATGAAGAAGAAGATTGCCAAGTGGCAAACATGTGCTTCATGGCTTTAAGAGAAACTGAGATAAGTATTCTAAACCATGATCCTAAGCTTTCATATGATGAATTACTTGAAGCATTCCAAAATTTACATGTGCAAGTTAATAAACAAAATTCAAAAATCAATACTTTCAAAAAGAAGTCAAAAATCATGTTATCTCAATTAGAAGAGTTGGTGGAAATAAATGAAGTTTTAGAAAATGAAAATGAAATTTTAAAGCAAAAGATTTTGAAAGTTTGGAAAATCAAATACATTTATTAAAAACTGAAAATGAGATTTTAAAACAAAAGGATTTTGATAAATTAGAGAAAGAAAATGTTATTTTGAAAAAGGAAAATAATGACTTAAGAAATATTGTTGATAGTTTTACAAAAAAGCACAAAAAATTTGAATTCTATGTTACAAAACCAAAGGTGTGTTTTTGATAAAAGAGGATTAGGATATAAAACTCATAAAACTCAAAACTATTTTAAAAACTATTTTGTTCATGCATCTTCTAGGAATAATCCTAATCATTCATGTACTTATTGTGGAAGAAAAGGACACAAAGTGCATTCTTGCTATATTAAGAGAAATCCTAATTTGAAACAAATATGGGTTCCAAAAAGTACCAAAACTAACTCCCAAGGACCCAAGAACTTTTGGGTACCAAAAAGTTACTCATTGAATGTTGATTGTAGAGACAAAGGAGTGGTAAACACAAGTGGTACTTAGATAGTGGATGCTCAAGGCATATGACCGGAGATGCCTCCAAGTTCTCAAGATTAATCATGAATAAAGGAGGATATGTGACATTCGGTGATAATGCCAAAGGAAGGGTAATGGGACATCGTGATATTGGTAACCCTTCTTCACCTATTATTAAAGATGTTTTGCTTGTTCATGGTTTAAAACATGATTTGATTAGCATTAGTCAATTGTGTGATAAGGGATATTTTGTTACTTTTGAGCCTAATAGATGTGTGATTAAGGATGTTAGTAACAATAAGACATTATTTGTTGGTAATAGATGTGGTAATATTTATACAATTGATATTGATGTTAATAATCATGTAGAAAATTATTCCATTGTTAATCATGATGCGAGGTTATGGCATAGAAGGCTAGGTCATGCTAGCATGGACACAATTTAAAAATTTCTAAAAATGATTTAGGTGATGATCTTCTAAAAATAAAATTTGAAAAAGATAAGATTTGTGATGTTTGTCAATTTGGAAAACAATTGAGAACTTCTTTTAAACAAAAGAAATTTATTTCAACAAATAAACCTCTACAATTACTTCATTTGGATTTATTTGGACCATCAAGAACTCAAAGCCTTGGTGGAAAGTATTATGTTTTTGTTATTGTGGATGATTATTCAAGATTCACTTGGGTATTATTCTTGAAAACTAAAAATGAGGCCATACAAGCTTTTTCAAAATTTGCAAAAAGAGTCCAAAATCAAAAAGGATATTCTATTGTGTCCATTAGGAGTG
The DNA here is from genome assembly GCA_013180625.2 of Boswellia sacra. Taxonomy (NCBI): domain Eukaryota; kingdom Viridiplantae; phylum Streptophyta; class Magnoliopsida; order Sapindales; family Burseraceae; genus Boswellia; species Boswellia sacra. Next base: position 363,338 of record SNVD02009150.1, on the reverse strand, counting down.
ATCATGGTGGTGAAGTAGACAATGTTGCATTTGAAAATCTTTGTAATGAAAATGGTTTTGAGCATAATTTTTCCTCACCTAGAACTCCACAACAAAATGGTGTCGTTGAAAGGAAAAATAGGACTATCCAAGAAATGGCTAGGACCATGTTACTTGAAAATAATTTGCCAAAATATTTTTGGGCCGAAGCCGTTAATACCGCATGCTTTATAATCAATAGAGTCCATGTTAGAGCTTTAATAAAGAAAACTCCTTATGAACTTTGGAAAGGAAGAAAACCCAACATTGGATTTTTTAAAGTTTTTGGATGTAAATGTTTTATTGTAAACACTAAGGATAACCTTGAAAAATTTGATGCAAAAGCCGATGTTGGAATTTTTGTGGGCTACTCCAACCATAGTAAAGCATATAGAGTTTTTAATAAAAAGACTCTTACTATTGAAGAATCTATGCATGTTGAATTTGATGAAACTCATGTATTTCTTCAAAGAATTTAGATGATGATATTGTTGAGGTAGAAAGGCAAATCAAGGAATCAAGGCTCGATGAAAAGAGCCAAGATGAATTACAACTTCAACAAGAAAAGCTTGAGGAAGTAAATGATTCTTCCTAAGAATTACCAAAGGAATGGAGGTATGCAAAAGCTCACCCTAAAGATCTCATTATTGGTGAACCATCATAAGGTATGAAAACTATATCTTCTTTTAAGAACTTTTGTAATCATTTTGCTTTTGTCTCTCAATTTGAACCAAAATCTTTTAAAGAAGCCGAAAATGACGAAAGTTAGATTTTGGCTATGCAAGAAGAATTGAATCAATTTGAGAGAAATCAAGTTTAGGAATTAGTCCCTAGACCCAAAAATCATTCTATTATAGGCACTAAATGGATTTTTAGAAATAAAGTAGATGAAAACGGCACCATTATTAGAAACAAAGCTAGACTTGTTGCTCAAGGATACAATCATGAAGAAGGTATTGATTATGAGGAAACCTTTGCACCAGTTGCTAGATTAGAATCAATTAGAATGTTGTGTGCATTTGCATGTTATAAAAATTTTACATTATATCAAATGGATGTCGAAAGTGCATTTTTAAATGGTTACATTATGGAGGAAGTATATGTAGAGCAACCTCTTGGTTTCAAAATCATGATTTTTCAAACCATGTTTTCAAACTCAAAAAGGCACTTTATGGCTTAAAACAAGCACCAAGAGCATGGTATGATAGATTGAGCAAATTTCTCATTGATAATGGTTTCGAAATGAAAAAAGTTGATACTACTCATTTTGTTAAAACAAAAAATGATGATTTATTAATTGTTCAAATCTATGTTGATGATATTATATTTGGTGCTACTAATGTCTCTATGTGTGAGGAATTTTTCAAGTGCATGCAACAAGAATTTGAAATGAGCTTAATGGGAGAATTAAATTTTTTTCTTGGACTTCAAATCAAGCAATCAATAGATGGGATCTTCATTAATCAGGTAAATACACAAGTGATCTTCTCAATAAGTTTGGCATGGATAATTCAAGGACATATAACACACCTATGAGTACATTAACCAAGCTTGACAAGGATGAGAAAGGAAAAGATGTTGAGGTAATAAAATATCGAGGTATGATTGGCTCTCTTTTGTATTTAACTGCTAGTAGACCTGATATTATGTTTAGTGTGTGTATGTGTGCTAGATTTCAATCTTGTCCAAAGGAATCTCATGTCAAAAGGATATTTAGATATCTTCTTGGAATCATAAATCTAGGTCTTTGGTATTCTAAGTGTGATAATTTTGATCTAATTAGTTATTCCGATGCGGACTTTGCTGGAAGTCTTTTTGATAGAAAGAGTACTAGTGGCTCTTGCCATTTTCTAGGACATGCATTAGTCTCATGGTTTAGTACAAAATAAAATTCTATTGCCTTATCAATCGTGGAAGACGAGTATATTGCAATAGGAAGTTGTTGTGCACAATCTCTTTGGATGAAACAAATTTTAAAAGATTATGGTATGGTATTTGATCATATTCCCATCAAATGTGACAATACAAGTGCCATCAACATTTCAAAAAATCCCATACAATACTCTAGGACTAAGCATATAGAGATTAGACATCATTTTATTCGAGATTATATGCAAAAAGGTAATATTTCTTTAGAATTTGTTCCCACCGATAAATAATTAGCTGATATATTTACTAAACCCCTTAGTCAAGATAGTTTTTGCATAATTAGAAGAGAATTAGGCATGTTGGATATGTCTTAATTTTGCTTTAATATGATAATTTTTGAATGGTAGCATATGTTAAGGGGGAGAATATATTTAGGGGGAGTAGTTAATTTGATTACATTATTTTGATGATAACAAAAGGGGGAGAAATAGTTGGATTGCTTATATTCATAACAAGTGTCATTTTTTTTGTTCATTCTTGATTTTATTTTCATTCTTTATTTTAGATATTATTTTAAAGCAATCAATGGTTTATCATCATCAAAAAGGGGGAGATTGTTAGCCCTAAGGTTACATGATAATTTTGATGATAACAATACACATCGTTTCATTGAGATTAACTAACATGTTTATTTATGTGCAAGAGTAATATCATTGAAATAATTGTAAAATCAAGAAAAGGCTTATTAAAATGAAGTGTTGAAGCTAAGGAGAAGACTACATGTTAAAGGCACCAAAGTTTAAGAACAAGGTTTGACCCAAGGAATGTGACACATGAGTAATGTTCAATCAATTGGTCATATATATCTCTATAAATGTCCAAATGACATGATTATTGATTCTTTGGAAAGCTTACTCAATTTATAACATTTCATATGTTTTAAAGAAATTCAAATTTCAAGTGAAAGGTTGTCCAAATCATCATGCAAGTTGAAAGACAAATGGAAGCAGCTGACATGAGTACCGAATAATCTTTTGGACATATCTTGAGCTAGAAAAATCAAAATGACTTGATTCTTGTGGCATTGGAAAGATGACTTAATTTAGCACATTTCATATGTTTTGAATAAATTCAAATTTCAAATAGAAAGCCAACATAATTGACATGCAATTCGGTTGACTAATACAGAGAAGAAAAATCAACTCATTTGAGCACCGAATGATGTTTTGTTCATATCTTGAGTTAGAGATATCCAAATGACTTGATTCTTGTGGCATTGGAAAGATTATTCAATGAATCAGATTTTGTATTGTTTGAAGAAGTTTAAATTTCAAACAGAAGGCCGACATAATACACATGCAAGTCGGTGGACTGACACATGGAAGAAAAATCAAGTCACATGAGCACTGAATGGTGTTTTGGCCATATCTTGAGCTAGAGATATCCAAATGACTTGGTTCTTGATGCGTTGGAAATATTTTTCAATTTTCCAGATCTTTTTTGTTTTGCACATTTTCAAATTTCAAATAGAACATTAACAAAAATGGCAGACAAAATTTTAGTTTTTATAGTGGGCAGAAAATTTGGAGTTGGTGTCTTCACTTGATTAAGTTCATCCTATTTGCCTATAAAAGGAGCCCTTCCCCCATGAATTCAGGAAGAGCAAGAGAAGTATCTATCAAGCAAAAAAAAAAAAAAACAAGAGAAATATCAAGTCTAGAGAGCTTTTATATTCTTTATCTACTCTTTGAAGAGAGTTATACTTTGTTGTAAAAATTATCTTTGTTCTTGTATTGTGGTGAGAGTGAGATATTCTTGTAAAGGATAATAGTTATCCTTGAGAGAACTCTTGTTGTGTGTTATCAAGGGTTGAAGGAAGTTGCCTTGGTGAGGTTGTTCATCAAGAAGAACTCTTGGTGTGGTGTTATCAAGAGTTGAAGGAAGTTGCCTTGGTGAGGTTATTCATCAAGAAGAAACTCTTGGTGTGGTGTTATCAAGGTTTGAAGGAAAAAGTCTTGGTGAGGTTGTTCATCAAGCAAGTTGTAAAGATTTTTACAACTTAGTGGAAAACTTAGCTCGTGGAGCTAAGAGCCCGTGGACGTAGGCAAGATTTGCCGAACCACGTAAATTGAGTTTGCACTCTCTCTATCCCTATCTCTTTACATTAACTTGCACTTGTGATTGTTCTTCATTTCTATTCTCTTGATTGCATTCTATTTTCATCTTCTTCACCTTTATTCTCAAAGAAAAAGTTAAATAATTTTGATCTTTTAAGAAAAGTTTTCTAAATCAGTTTTTATAAATAAAAACCCAATTCACCCCCCTCTTGGGTTGCCATACCTGGGTCAACACCAATTTTAGATACATGATCCTTGAACTTCGTCCAATATTTTAGAGATTTTGGTCCTATTTGCAAATGGTCGTAATTCAGTTCCCTGTTGCAAAACATTTAGAAGGAAATTGGTTTGAATGCGAAAAATACAAAACATTCATATGGGGAGGGATGAGTCATCGTCTTTTGAATCTTTCTCTATTTTGGGTAAGATTTGCACAGAAAAAGCACAACGACATCGTGGATAAAATCTATAAAAAGTCATTTGAACGACAATTTCAAATCTGTAATTTTGCACGACCAGGTCGTGCAACATGCACGACTGCACATTAACTGCACGACCAGGTCGTGCGTGTAGCACGATTAGGTTGTGCAAAATTTTTGATTTCACATTGTTGCACGACTTGGCCGTGAAAATTGCACGACTAGGTCATGTAACACAAGGTGGTTTTGTAGTTCATTTTATTCAGAGCACGACTGGGTCGTGCTGATAGCACAACCCAGTCATACAACAGAACCAATTTCACTTTGTTGCACGACCAGGTCGTGCTAATGATCGTGCCAAATTTCTGATTTTAATTTGCGCACGACCAGGTCATGCAAGTACCACGACTTTAGTCGTGCTAATTGATTGTGGAGCTTTTCCTAAGTTTTTATTTACTACACGACCGAGAGATGGTTGTACTTAACAATTTTACACGTCCGGGTTGTCCGGGTTAGTTTGAAGGAGGTGAGACAAAGAAAGGGAAAGAAAGCAAGGTATCAACGGAGAAACAAAAGACAGAAAAAGAAAGGATACCATTAGATGATGAAAGGCCACACGAAGAAATGAATGTTGACTCGGACCACAATCTATACACGGATGATGAATTTCAAAGTCAAATGTTGCCATATGCATATATGATTCCTTTATTTCTACAGGCCGTTGATGGGGACAACGGTGGTTGTGTAGATCCATGGCGGTCATTCCAGTCCCAGGTGTTCCCCAACAACAGATAAGGTTACTCCAATTTAAAACTAAACTTGTTTCTTTTATCGTAATATCCTCTCCTGAAGTTGCAACTAACCATTATGTTCTTTTCTTATGTTGTGGAGATTGTGGATTTTTTGTTATAATGTATCTTCATTGCCTGATTACTGGTGAGTCTATAGAAGTTATACATAATCCAGACCATGCTCGAAACTATAGTTGGTGGCAGATATGTTTGATATGAGATCATGGAAATGAGTTGCAAAACCATGTTGAAATTCCGCATTTTAGAAACCATGACATTCTTCTCAAACTTTGTAAAACTCTTTCGGATATATGTATTTGATTCAAGGGAATGAATAATTGCAGAATCATACCTTTGGTGATATTATTGTCGTTGTATCCATGTATCACTTTTTGGATAGTTAAAACACTTTGGTAATTATATGCCAATTTCATCCACGGTTTAAAGGTTTATATGTAACAATTGTAAACACATCGTCCTTTAACTTCTTATAATATTTTAGGCAGTTATACTCCTACTTGCACGACTATTTTTAAATATGCTACTTCGCTCGTGATGGTGCAAAAATGCCACTTTCACCTCGTGCATGATCTGGTCGTGCCAAGTTTTTGACGTAATCGGGTCGTGCACATTGCCCGGAATTCACTCTATTGCAATCAGCACGACGGGGTCGTGCAACAAACCCATTAGAGTTTATTGCACGACCAAGTCGTGCTACCAGCACGACCGGGTCATGCAACTAAACAGAATCTGTTTTGTTGCACAACTGGGTCGTGCAATCAGCACGACCGGGTCGTGCAATAAAACAGATTTCACTCTATTGCACGACCCAGTCGTGCTATCAGCACGATCGGGTCGTGCAACAAAACAGATTTCAAAACAATCTGTTTTTGTTACACGACCGGGTCATGCAATCAGCACAACCGGGTCGTACAATAAAACTGATTTCACTCTAGTGCACGACTGGGTTGTGCAACAAAGCAGATTTCAAAACAAAATATGTTTTGTTGCACGACCGGGTTGGAACAACTCTATAAGAAAGACCTTCCTCGTCCCTTTGGAGAAAAGGGTCGTGCAGCACAACCCTTTGGAGAAAAGAGTCGTGCAAAATGTTTTTACACCAAAAGACAATACGACTGGGTCGTGCAACAAAATCGATTTCATTCTATTGCACGACCTGGTCGTGCAACAAAACTGATTTCACTCTATTGCATGACCGGGTTGTGCAATTAGCTCGACTAGGTCAATTTTCGGCTGTAATTTGTGCACGACCAAGTGCACAAATGGGTCATGCAACACTTAGTGGTTTTGTAGTTGATTTTATTCACTACACGACCCAGTCGTGCAACAAAACCAATTTCATTTCATATCTTTTATGCCAATCTTCGAAGACCCCAATAATTTACTGCACGACCCGTTATATTTCTATAAAGTTCTCATTTACTGTATGACTTGGTCGTGCAAAATTTCAGATTTTATTTTTTTGCACGACTTGGTCGTGCTGGCAGCATAACTTAGTTAATGAGAATTTCAATATTTTCTCGACTGTATATGAATGCAATCACATTTCTATATGAATGCAAAATGACTCATGACTATATCACATTAAACCAATTTTCTTGTCATAACACGATCAAAAAACACAAACAAAGACAATTTCAACTTTTAATCCTTCATAGCAAACTAGAAATTGATTGATATTTTGTGTGTTTGCTCGAGTTACAGAATTTGAAGACGGTCACCAAATGGTCATCCAACTGAAACACATGAAAGACAAACGATTTTCATAAGTAACGACTAGACCTTTGGCCAACATAATGTTAAATCCTTTTGGCATTGTAGTTCATGAGATGCAAATCAATTAAAGTAGGCTAAGCTTCCATCTCTCTATCCAGTCTATTCGTTTTGTCTACTATTCGTCAAAAGACATCAGGATGAAAACGTCTAGGTATGGAGCTGCCTTGCTGAGCCTGCCTCAAGTGCATTGCAATGCATAGTTGTCCACCTCGAGGGTTCTCAACTGTTTCTGATACTGACAAAGCAACTGTTTCAATTGTTGCAACTCTTGGTTTCTACCCTCAAATTCCTTTTGACGCTCAAGCTGAGTAGCCACTGCACATTTAAGGATGGAATTTTGTCGGATCAATATATGAAATTGTTCTTTCAGCATCATTTTTTCCTGTCCAATGAAAGATCATAATAATATAAGCCAACAAAAACACATTTGTAACTAAAGCCATATAATAGCACCCGCATCAGGGAGAAAAATCTTAACTCATGACAAGTTCTTTAAAACAGCAAAAAGCCACTATATTATAAAGCTTCACTGAGCTGTATGTTTGTCATGTTATGATGAATTTTCATCCATACAAAAAATTATTAATAAAATAGCATCATTACTATGCAAATTGTATAAGTTTGGTATGGCATCTTAAACGTACGAAGTAAAAACTGCAATATCAACCCCTAAAAACACACAAAAATTACAGTAGTTTGAATTAATTAACAAAAGATACACACCTTTTGAAAACTTTCTAATGCCTCATCAGCAGAACGTGCCATGATGGATTTCTCTAAAATTTGCAACACTCTTGAGGCAAGGGCTTTAGCATCATCCATATTAGTAACACTCATCATATCTATCATAAACGAGTCCACCCATTTTGCACCATCCATTGAAAGCTTGTTTGGAGTCGATTGACTATCAGATGCAGCAACATTTATAGAAACAATCATTCTAATGTAGCTGAATAAAAAAGAAAGAAAATAATTTATCTGCACAATCAAACGAAACATACAAATCTCGGACATGTTGAATTCTTAAGATTTTGAAACTTCGATAAAAGTAGCCAAATCCTCATAGCCACCAAAACTCCAAAAATCATACCCCAACCTAGTGCTACCACGCCCATTGACATTAGATTACCAAAACTAGTAGTAACAACATCACCACCAACTATAGCCGTATAGAATACCATCACTTTTGCCATCAGCACCACCATCATAATCATGGAAATCACCTACACTAGTATAATCAAACACCTCGACTACAATTCTCTGCCATTACCTCCTTTGTTTCCGTCAAATACATATAACAGCAACTACCAAACCCAAAATGAGATCTTGAATACTTACATAACCAAAGTTCTACTGTAAGCGCATCCCACCGAATCCATCACCCATTACTGCCTTTTAACACCACGCCGACAACCACTCTCAACTGCCATCACCACCAATTCCACCACCTACCAAATCCACAATCCACTACAACTTAATTGTACTAGGCATTCAATTCTTATCCCTTCCCTTCCTGAATTCTAAAATTCATCTCCTATAACAAATCAAAATAGAAAATTTGAAGGATGACATAAAATCCAAACTTTAGCTATCTAAGAAATTCAGATTTAACAGAAATTTTCCATCTCTATAACACCACCCCACCCCCATGCCCCCACACACCACCACACCCAACCCAACCCCCACAAACCCCAGCCCCCCACACACAATCCCTCTAAACTTTTCCCAGCAACCAAACATAACATTAATGATGTAAATAAACAAAGATCGCAACAGATTTGAAGAATCTCAAATTGTTGATTTAAGCAGATAATAATGAATTAATATAAAAAAAATCGATTTTTTTAAAGAGAAATGAAATCGCAAGGAACCTGAGACGATTTGTAGGAAAATTGAGGAAAAGAACAGTAGACAACGCAATGATTTCGTCTCCAGATTTCATTCATCGCTGTCTCTCTCTTCGTCTCTCTTTCTGTAGAGAGATCGTGTGAAGTTGTCATTTTTCAAAAGTATAATTGAAAATACAAGTATTCACCAAGGATATTAGTGTCTTTTCATATGTAAAAGGGGTTATAAATAGTTAAATTCTAAAAGGGGGTTACATTTATCAAGTTGACTTAAAAAAGGGTCATTTAAAAAAATATTCCAATAAAATAAGGAAAAAAGGGTTAGGCTGGACTGGTTAAAAATTTAAATTTGGGCTTGAGCTTGGGCTTTTATTTAGTGAAGTCCATGGGCTTTATACCTAAAATCTTTCTTGCACCATTTTATATTTTTTTCTCATGCTTTTTGCAATTTTATAGGAATTCGAATGTTTAAAGTGTATACTTATAATAATGGATCGATCTACGAGAAATCACCACCTAGGGTCTACTATGGCAAGTCTCACAATACTCCAAGTTGAAAAACGCTTCCGGTGTGTAGATATTAAGAATAAAATTAGATTTAAGTTAGTTAATAAGATTTCTTTTTTATATATGACAAAGGAACCCTAAACTTAATCTAACTAGGCCTTACACTACATTATGGCCACCTAATTAGTGATAAGGCCCAATAATTTTGTATCCACTCTGCAACCAAAATTTCATTGTGAAATGTCTTTTTCGACAATGCATATTTTTTGTCTTCTAATATATTCTTCCATGAGGCTATCACCGTGACTTTACGATGAAGTGATTTTCATGGCGGAATGTCTTTTGCAACGAAATTTACAACTTTAGAAACAAAATTGATTTGTTGTAAACACTGTAATTTCCTATAGTAAGTTAGAGGTGAAATGAGTTCCATAGAGAATAGACCCAAGTGAGGAAGGGAAATTATTTTGGGTCTTCTAGGAAGTTTTATTTTTATTGATTTTTTTGTTAAAGGTCAAGAGAGTTTAACAAATTTACCTGTTATGATCACTTAAAACAAATTATGGTGCATGCATCCGTAACCAGGTTTTTCCTTTTAGTTATTGTATTTGACTTTTACTTTTGAGCAAAAGAGATGGTGTTAACAACTAACAAACTAATAAAATAACATTGCCTCCCTACATGTCTTTATCCATTGTCGATTTGTATTATTTTAACATTACATTAGTTTTGTGACTGTGTTCTTGTGTTTTTTTTAATTGTTTTTCTTAGGAAAAGTTTCATTAATGACCTTAAGCTGAGGGCAAATTCTTGAATATCCTCCATTTCTTTGAATTAGCCTCTAATGACCCTCTTTTTGAATTTTTTTTAAGTCAAAATGTATTTTTTATAAAAGAAAAAACTTAATAAGACTTAAGACACCATCTCCCATGACGTAACAATACTACATTGGTCATCTAACTATAGACATCAGGTATGAATTGTAATTTATTTAAAATTTCTTTGATAAGAAAACAAGTGCAATGGTATTAATAACGTTCATGTTGTAATTTGCATTACATCCACAATAACACCAAATTATGGTGTTTCATCTTGAGGTCCTCCTCTAAAGTCCTTGTGTTTATTAGAATATTAGAATGCAGCTAAAAAGTGATAAATTATTGATAGGTTTAACTCATAAATAACTTAACTATACCTTAGGTGAACTAAATGACACCGACGATTTGTGCACTAAGGTGATCCCCATCAAACTAAATTAATGATTTTTTGTCACTCAATATTCTATTATTCATGAGGATAGACTATTGTTACGGCCCGCCAAGTTACAAGCTAGAGTTGGCCCAATCACACAAGGCTTGGCCTAATCCAAGCCCACCTTTCGGAAATTCTAGCTAGTGGCATTAATGTAAATATCTAGAGATTCTAGATGGTCAAATATAGCCGTTATATAGCCGTTGGGAACTAGCCGTTATATAGCTGTTGGGAACTAACCGTTATATAGCCGTTAGGAAACTAGCCGTTATATAGCCGTTAGAAACTAGCCGTTATATAGCCGTTATGGAGGAGGTGACTCACTATAAAAACCCCTCCAAGGCTCATTTGTAAGATATCCAAGCTAATCCACACATTCATTGAATTCAAGCATTGTAAGCTTTCAATCGTAATACAAAGCATTCTTTGAGTAAGCAATACTTGCCTCCATTCTTCCTACTCTTCTCTTTGTTGCCTACAAGTTCTTAAGCTCAACGGTCCACAAGCTTCTTCCTTGAGCGAAGCAAGCTAATCACAAGGCTTACTTAGCAACTTCGGGTTCAAGTTGCCTAAGTGCCGCACGAGCAAGCTGCGCTAAACTCCAAGCTCGTGACAGTTGGTATCAGAGCACGGTTCGAGCACCAAGAACAAATGGCATCCGACATGGAGATGAACATGGAGGAGCAAGTCCGTGGTCGAGAGGAACAATCTCTCCCACAACCACGCCTACAAGGAAAACGTGGTAAGACTAAAGCCCCCCTCACGGAAGTCTTGGAGCCTCGTGTTGCAAGCCTTGAACAAACTATCTCGGGGATGGACAATGCGATCGAAGGGCTCTCCGCACGTCTCGAAGGTCTAGAGACGGAATATGGAGAGATAACCCAAGCCACAAAGTCCAACATCAACGAGTTTAGTAAGGCTTATGAGAAGGAGCTTCGTAACATTACACGAGAGCTCACAAGCTTGCGGGTCTTTATGGAACATGAGTTGCGAGGACTCCGTGCCGAAGTAGAGGAAACTCGCACGGAATGGGAGAAACACCAATGCGAGCGCGCTAGCCCTTCCTACACAAGCGGTAATGCGTTGATAAATATGCAAGTGCCTACTCCTCCCACGTACCATGGCACCCGCAATGCAACGGAAGTGGAAAACTTCCTCTTTGGCTTGGAACAATACTTCGAAGCTAAATGTGCCCACGATGATGCTTCGAGGATCGGTGTTGCGCCCACATTCCTACGTGATGCAGCCCAACTTTGGTGGCGTCGAAAGCATGGCGACGCGGGCAAAGGCATCATTTCCCTCCGCACATGGGAGGATTTCAAGAGAGAACTTCGGAAGCATTTCTCTCCAAGCAATGCCGAGAAGGAGGCAAGAGGTCGTCTCCGCCGATTGAAGCAAAGCGGCACAATCCGTGAGTACATTAAAGACTTCACTACTATAATCCTTGAAATTAAGGACATGTCCGAGAAGGACTCCCTCTTCTATTTTCTTGATGGGCTCAAAGATTGGGCAAGAATTGAACTAGAGAGGCGCAACGTGCAAAATCTCGATGATGCTATAGCCATAGCCGAATCTCTTGTGGATTACTCTACCCAATTCAAGGAGAGGAAGCCCAACCACGAGAAAGATGGAGAAGAGCAATATCATCCTCGCAAGGAAGGTGGTGAACGCAAGGCATTCGGAGGGGACAAACGAAACACACCCAATAGAGGTAAGTTTGATGCCTCAAAACCTAAAAGCCCTTGCTTCATCTGTGATGGTCCTCATTGGGTTCGTGATTGCCCAAAGAGGAAGGCCCTCAATGCTCTTGTCACTCAAGATAGGGGTGTCCATGAGGAGGAGCCGCAAGCGGAAATGGGTTCCCTTCATATCATTGGTGCACTCAAGAAAACCACACTTGCTAAGAAAGGTTTAATGTATGTGAGTGCCACCATTAACGGCAAAGATGTGCGTGCAATGCTCGACACGGGAGCCACGCACAATTTCATTTCCGAAGAAGAGGCCAAACGGTTAGGTCTCAAATACACCAAGGGAGGTGGTGCCATCAAAGCCATAAACTCAGCTGCCAAGGCAATTGTGGGGGTGTCTAAAGCCACATCCGTCCAACTTGGCACGTGGAATGGTAAGCTTGATTTCTCCATTGTTCCTATGGATGATTTCCAAGTAGTGCTCGGCATGGAATTCTTCGATCAAGCCCATGCCTTTCCCATACCATCTTCTAACTCCCTTAGCATCCTCGATGGAAGTCATTCATGCACGGTCGGCATAGAACGTGTAGCTAAGGTCGAGAAGAAGATAATGTCCGCACTACAATTTGAACAAGGGATTAAGGAAGAGCCGAACCTCCTTACTCCCATTCGGGAGCTCAACGATGGGGAGAACCTCGTTGTTACTAAGAGCCCACAAATTCTGCCCATCCTTGACGAAAACAAGGATGTTGTGGCTCAAAATACATCGGAGAGACAATCACCAAGGCAAGAGGAATTTGACACCGAACCTCCATCTATGGTGTCTCACAGAATGATGCCTCCCAAGACCGCGAAGGCAACCAGGAGGTCACGCAAGCGCGGAAAAGGGAAGCGTCGACATAAGACCTCTCGCCCACAACCGATGGTACATCTTGAAGGACGCAACGGGGACGTTGCGGAATCAGGTGGGGGAGAATGTTACGGCCCGCCAAGTTACAAGCTAGAGTTGGCCCAATCACACAAGGCTTGGCCTAATCCAAGCCCACCTTTCGGAAATTCTAGCTAGTGGCATTAATGTAAATATCTAGAGATTCTAGATGGTCAAATATAGCCGTTATATAGCCGTTGGGAACTAGCCGTTATATAGCCGTTGGGAACTAGCCGTTATATAGCCGTTGGGAACTAGCCGTATATAGGAAACTAGCCGTTAGGAAACTAGCCGTTATATAGCCGTTAGAAAACTAGCCGTTATATAGCCGTTACTAGCCGTTATGGAGGAGGTGACTCACTATAAAAACCCCTCCAAGGCTCATTTGTAAGATATCCAAGCTAATCCAAGCTCCACACATTCATTGAATTCAAGCATTGTAAGCTTTCAATCGTAATACAAAGCATTCTTTGAGTAAGCAATACTTGCCTCCATTCTTCCTACTCTTCTCTTTGTTGCCTACAAGTTCTTAAGCTCAACGGTCCACAAGCTTCTTCCTTGAGCGAAGTAAGCTAATCACAAGGCTTACTTAGCAACTTCGGGTTCAAGTTGCCTAAGTGCCGCACGAGCAAGCTGCGCTAAACTCCAAGCTCGTGACACTATGATCTCTTATAGCTCAATATCAGTTTGTTCACCTTGGTTGACAATATTCTTAGATCCCTAATTAATAATATCCTGTTAGCCAACAACATTTTTGGGGCTTTTGGTTGATAACCAACAACATACAATTTAAAGTCTTCGGTTGACAACATCTTTTTTGCCAACAATGTTTATAAGAATTTGGTTGGAAACAACTTCACAGATAATAATAGCAAGTATTTAGCTGGTATTAGACTTGAAGGTGTCCCCATTAGTTATCCATTTGATACCACAAGAAAAGTACACTAAAGTAACTCCCTTTATTCACAATAGAATTGGCTATATTGTTAGGATAATCTATGAAAAGTTAAAATAATAGTTGTTGGATCTATACTGTTGCAAAAACACAATTATGCCACCATTGCGTATCTCACTAAAAAAAAAAAGATAATTTGAGTATAAAATATGATATAATTCTAGCTAAATTCATGAAATAATCATTGGTCATAAGACGGAGAAATATCAAATGTATCACTAAACCATATACTATCAAACCGTGAAGGAAAGAAAATTATTTTAGGTTGTTTGGTCAACTACAAGAAGTAAGTGAGGTGACTTTCCCTATCTTATAGAAACATCACCTCTTTCTCTTATCTATGTAATATTTTAGTTTATTTGTAATTATGACTCATGGACAATTTTTTTTCTAGATGTTATTCTAGGACTATTTTTCTTGCAAATAAGTAAGGGCACAACTCTTTTAACTTAAACATGATTAAGAAATTCTTTCTATCTTTTTTTTTTTTTAAATTTTTTCACTCCATTATTATAGGGGTTTAAGTAGTCTAGGCATGAAATTGTCTTAGTGGCATTGTTGATAATATTTTTAAGAAAATAGGGGTGCCATAAGAGAAAAAAGTTTTTTTACCAATTTTGTGAACTTAAAAGAAAATTTTTACAAAATATTTCCATGTTTGCCTTCATAATTGAAAATTTAGTTTGACCATATCACCTTCATTTCCCTTGACTTTTAAGAAATGATGAAAATTAACATTGTTGATTTAATCCTTTGTTGATAGTTTGAAAAGTGTAGAAAAAGTCTTATTTTATCTTTTTTTAATACATTAACCACAGTAACTTGTAAATATCTTGAGAAATAACAAAAAAAAAAGATAGAAAAAACGAAATTATTGAGAAAACCCTCATTATAAGACAAATAAATTAATTACAATTTTATATTAAACAAAAACAACTTGCTTGGAAATTACAAAGACAATTATATTTTGATTAAAATTTTATAACTAAACAAAAATTATCCCTAAAAGTTTTAAAGAAAAATCATTGCTTTAATTTTAAAGAAGAAATGTTTATTTAAAAAATAAAAGGACAAAAATCTTGATTTCAACAACTTTTCATGCATCATTGTTGTTTACTATCTGTGGACAACAATGAGGAACGCTAAAACTAAAACCATATGATTAATGAAGAAGAGTCAAATTGAAATCTCTTGCCACTCCAACATCTATAACACATTTAGAACACATATACTCATAAAAGAAACTAAAGAAAAGAAGAAATTGATTGTTGTCTTAAAAAAAGTTTAATCAATAAAAATTTTAAGAAAACAACAAAGTTTTGAAAACGAAATGGAAATTTGTTTAATGGAGTATGCTCAAGTTCATTCATAATATGCTTGGGCTATTCCTTTTTACCGAGGCAATCATATGTATAACCTAACTAACAAACATTAACAAATGCTTTCAAAAACAACTTGCTCGGAAATTACAAAGATATAAAAACATTTTGATTAAATTTTCATAACTAAATAATAATAATCCTACTTAGAAGATTTAAGAAAAACCATTTCTTTAATTTTATAAAGGAATGCTTATTTAAAAAAATATGAAGACAAAAATGTCTTGATTATAATAGCTTCTAATTGATGTATCATTGGTGTTATTATCTGTCAATAGCAATAAGAAACACTCAAACAAGAACTCAAGGACCGATGAAGAAAAGTCAAAATAAAATCTAATGCCACTCTAACATCATTTATTTGTCCTTGTAATACATTTAGAACACATATACTAATAAAAGAGACTAAAGATCAAAAAGAAGAAATTGATACTTGATAGGAAAAAAGTTTAATAAATAAAAATTTGAACAAAACAACAAAGTTTTGAGAACAAACCATTGAAATTTGTTTGACAGAGTATGCTCAAGGCCATTCTTAATCTGCCTGGGCTCATCACTTCTCCCTGATTATTTTTTAATTATCTAGATAATCATACATATTACATAACTAATAAACAATAGATGTCGGTTCATGTTGATGATATGGATTTTTTTTTTTGGTGTAAAGTTCTTTCAAGGACTACATTAGTAAAAGTTAACAAAAATTTCAGAATTTTAAGATTAAAAAGAAAAAAAGTGACAAATTTACGTATAAATTCCAACAAGTATAATCACATTTAGAATGTAATTATTTTTAGTAGGATTATTTTTAAGTAAAACCCCAATAGTGAATCCATTATGTTTACCTTAAACATAGTTAATTAGTTCATTTATAATATTAATATGAGCAACAATATACCTCTGCTTATCAATTGAGACTCTTGAGTAACTCACTAATAAGCACCTCATAATTAGTCTTCGAGGTCCTTATTAAGCTTTTGTAACTAAAATCTCGTCTTGGCATTTGGCCAAGTCCAAGGCATTCTCTTCAACCACACTAGAAACTTGTATAAATTTCTGATCTCAACCAGATCAAAGAATCATATTCAAATTCTCAAGTTGCCAAAAACCCAAGCAGGTTTTACTATACAAAGCAAAGGCTAATAATTTTTTTTAATGAATTTGTTACAACTTAGAGGGCATCAAAACAGTTACTCAAAATCATGAAGAATTTTAAATCATCTAATGGCATGTTTTCTACTTACAACATACTTCAAAGGTTCTGGTTATCACTTGAGAAACAAATGAAAAAAGAGATTATTAGTGATCCCAACATTAAGGGTAAGTACATTGGGTTCTACTTCTTTGAAATGAACTTTGAAGGCAATAGTCCTTCTTTGCTATCTTTTACATGGAACTCTTCTCATCAACAAATGTCTTTCTTCTCATTTCAAAAGGTACTTATATGCCTGGACAACCTTCTAGCAAATCAGGTTTGTAATTTTTTTTTAATTTGTGGTAATTGTTGTCATCGTTTTTTCATGATCTCTTAGAATTAATTTCATTTATAAACTCTGATAGATTTAACAATATTGTATAATGACAAGTATAAGGCAAAACCTTTCTTCATGCATATACCAAAAATATGCTCTATAAACTTTTGATTTACAAACTATGTATGTCTCATTTAAAAAGATTGAGAATATGCTTCATATTAAATTTCTATGAAATGTCTTTCTGTATTTTAGATTGGAAGACTTAATGCATATGAGTGATTACTACCATTTGTATATATCCTTCATATGGATATTAAATTCTTCATATGGTTGACATTGGGTTTTCTATGCAGTTACTACTTTTACATATAAGCTTTTTTTTTTTTTTTTAATCCACTTACAGTAAAAAGAAGACTTATAAAAGGCTAAAGCTACTATTTGACCTTGGCCTTTTTTTAATTTCTCTCTTTCTGTTGCTTGCAAGTGCTTGAGAAAATAAAAAGATGTTGGCTTCGTTTGATTGTGGTAGGTATTTTATTGATTGGTGACGGAGGTTGAAGAAATTGCTTCCAAGGGTGATACAGATTTTGTAGAGATTAATTCAGCAGCCTCCATATTGATGATGATAATAGAAGATGTTACCACTACCACCCCCACTACTATTACTAGGGCTGTTGATAATATAGGGTTTTACATACCCAAGAGAAGAATGACTGTGGTTAGAAAGGAACCAAGAATACCCATTCTTTTTTCCAAAAGAAGTCTCAAGGGTTGCTTTGATTAGACTACTCAAAAAGGTATTACTAGGAAAGAATAAAAAGCTAACAGAGAGATCCCAAAGAAGCTAAAAAGGACCAAAAACATTGTAGCTCTTTCTCTTCATCTTCGTTTTCCTCAAATGGGTCTAAACCCACACCTTATAGTTTTGCTCCAAGTTTTCAAAGACTATATTCACAATAACATGAATGGTACTCATATGCTGGTGATGGAGAAACATATCACTGAATGTGATTTAAACAAATAGCACAATCGTCTCTCCATGCCAAAGAACAAGATAGAAGTTGACTTCCTTAATGCAAAAGAGCATAACACACTCGATGCAGAGCAAGGCATTAATGTGTTATTTGTTCAAACCTACATGGAAACCATCACATTGGAATTGAAAAAATGGGTGATGAAAAACACATATTGCAATAACCTAATTGGCCCTTGGTATAAAGGACTTGTTATGAACTACTCAAATAATCTTGTTAATGGGTGTGACTATTGTAGAGGTTTAGAAAAGATTCAAAATGGTTTTGCTTCAATTAAGATGTAAATCACTAGAAATTCGTAGTGTTTGATTCTTTTGTAGAGAAAAAATTTTGATTTTGTTCAATTTTGCTTTATGCGTATTAAAGCTCTAGTTTTGGTGCATTTGTTTTATCTTGATTCTGAAACTTGTCTAAACTGATGTTCTTGAGTCCAAAACATGACTACTTTTTAGTGGATAAAATATGATCAAATAGTGGATATTTTATTCTCATTTATGTAAGAGATTATGATAAAAGTAGTGTTACAACTTCAATTACATAATAATATTGTCAATATGCCTTTTCTGACTTTAGTTAAACATTCAAGGATGCAAAACAACATTACATTTGCCCTTAAGTAAAACTTATCAAATAAGCAAGCCTATTGCTACTCATCGCCCATTTTCATACGTCTTAGAGGAGTTCTAGAGCAAGAGAGATTGAGGGAAAGGAAACATATCATATTTTCTATGTTGTAATTATTTACACAAATTTTTGTAAGATCATTTACACTATATTTATGCCTACTTAGTGTAAGGTTTTAGAAAGCTTGAAAAAACTTAGAAGAATGAGAGAACATTAGCTATGAGGTGCACTAATTTATTCCTTCATAGATGGAGAGCAAGTCTTAAATGAAAAAGTCCATCACTAATGTGTGAGATTACTAGTATATATATAATGCTTGAGATTGCTTAGAAAACCAAAATATCTTTTAATTAAGAACTCCAAAAATAGCTCTATATCTTGGTTAACAAGACCTTCAGTCTTCACAATTATAAATCATAAAAATTTATTGTATTTAACTACCTATGTCCATAATACCATATAAAACCTCGATTCCAATCCCTAGGCCATGAAAAAGATACACAAAGTGCTCTTAAATTGAAGTTCTTGATTTAGTCACAATCAAGTTCTTTCTATGAGAAAAAATATGAAAAATGGCAGAGGAAAATCAAATTATGGAACATAAAAATTTAATTACAAGATTGAATACAAATTGCAAATAACTCATTTGGCTACACTTTTGAGAGATGTAAAAAATTGCTTTTGCTATGTGGTTACAAGACCTATACCTTACTCTTCTAGAAGTTCATCTCATACTGGAAAAAAGGTTAACAAAACAAGGAAAATGACCACTATAAAAAAAAAGTTTTCCTCCACGGTCCAACCTCAATCATATTATGTAAACATTGGTTTTTCAAAAGTCCTCTAAAATATAAATTATAGTAGTGGTATGAGACAAAGATTTTGGAGCTTTTGACGTAGAAGTAGTAATTATAGTTATTAATGTCTTAAATCTTCATACCTGGCATATTTGCACATATAGGCCAAAAGGAAGAGATAACGACCTACCAATCTACAAGGAAACCGCGAGAAAAATTCAATAGCATATTAAGCTAAACATGTTTTAACATAATAATTACCTAGTTAATGCTCAAGATAACAAATTAATATGACTTTGTCATGTTGCATGCTAAATAAGCAGCAAAGAGAACCAAAAAAAATTGCCATGGATGTAGCATCACTACAAGAAATTTTGAAATATTTGACACATGAGTTTTTATTTATTTGACCTTTTTTTTTTAACAGTCATATATGATATACCAAAATAAAGTCAGCCCGCTTTTTTATATATTTGACACTATTAACTTTTTATCCAATTTACTACTTTGCCACTGGATATAAATATGTTCCGGGAATTATTTTTTTCGCGAATTTTTCGTTTCCCTCTTCTGTTTCAGCTTCCCTCTTCTAATAACCCTAGAAACTCTTTTCGTCTCTTTCATTGTCTCAATCGCTTCCTCACTTCTTCTCTGCTCTGAAGGACGAATTAGTGCGCGGCCTTTCACTGTCTCGTTCGGGTTCCCGCTCTGCCAGCCCAGCACGTGCCATGTCGCCCATGACTTCGCTTCTGAGGAGGAAGAAGCACCAGAGTTCTCAGAACTACTTGGGGAAGCCGGAGCAGTTGATTTCGAGTTCCGGGTCCTGATCCAGACAGAGGAGAACTCGGTGAGTCAAAACGAGCCAGCTTGGGTTTGGGTCAGTGGGTTAAAGGGCAGCTGTCGAGGACGCCATCTATTATGGCGCTGGCTTATAAGAGGTCTGATCTGAGGCTGCTGCTTGGCGTCACAGATGTACGTGTCTGTTTGTGTGCATTTTTGTGTATGTGTATGTATGTGTGTGTATGTGTGCAGTTGTTGGCTAATTTTTGCTGTGATTTTGGCTTCGATTTCTACTGATTTGAGTTCTGCTAAAGTGAAGCAAGAAACTTTTTTTGTTGATTTTTTTTTTCGCAGACTGCCAGTTTGTTTGTTTAAGTATGGAAGCACCGGTCATGTCCCAGAGGGGTAAGAAAAGGACATTGGAGGAAAGCCGTACAGATGTTAATATAGGCAGAGATTATAGGTTTAAAATTTTGTTCTCTAATAATGGGACTAGTGTAGGATTGACTCTACGGGATCCCAAGCCTTGTATGCCCTTGCGAGACTTCGTTGGGTTGGTGAAGGAGGAATATTTTCAGGCTTGGATGCAATCTAAATCCATGAAGCAAAAAAGAAAGATAAATTGGAGAAGTGAAAGTGTGTTTGTTATGGATGCAAATGAGAATGAGATAAAAAGTGTAATGGTCTTCGAGAAATTCAAGCCTAACAGGTGCCATATTTTACGGCTATATATGAGTATTAGTTGTTTTTAGTGTTTTTTATGCACCGTGGTTATAAGGGTTTTCTTGTTCAATAATGCTTTAATGTGTTATATTTTGTAATTAGGATGGATCTGATGAGATCACCGATACCTTTGAGGTTAGTATTCTTTTGTTTTTCCCCTTTCTTTATTATTATGTTTTTAATCTTTAATCTTAGTAGTATAAATTGTTGCGGATCTTTGATATTTATATCTATGCTAAATGAAAAAAACGTTGTGATCAGTTCCTTGGTGGGCTTGTTTTGTTTGCAGGACATGTGGGATTTGACACCAGCTACAGATTTGTTGATGGAGCTAACTGAAGAATATACTTTTGAAACAGCTCTTGCAGATTTGATAGTATGTTGTTTGTTACAGTTGGAAAAGGGGAAATTTTTTTGGATTTTTTGCTTTATATTTTAGTTATTGAGGTACTTACACTCAGCTGCTCATATTCCAGGACAATTCCTTGCAAGCTGTATGGCAGAATGGTGAACTTGACAGGAGATTGATTAGGTATGACATTAGTGTGAAAAATGTCATGGTTATTCCGTGCCCTATAATATTATCAAAGGCTTATACCAACTTGATTGCTTGATTATTATTTTATTTTATTTACCATATCTATCTGTTTTGCAAATTGTCTTTTGTTATTGTTTGAAATGTCCTGTTACTGTTACGTTAAAACTTTGAATTTAAATGGGTCATTTTCAAAACGATTTGCCGGATATGCATCTATCTGAATTAGATGATTGGTCAATCACTTGGGATAAAGGTCTTTCTGAGTCGAGTTTAGATTGCTGGCATGTCAGTTTCATTGTTTCTGCTGATAAGTAGTTTTTCAACTTTTCTTTCAGTTTGGATTGATATTTATTTGATGAATATATGTCACTGAGTTCATTATCCTGGCTTAATTTTTAACTGTTATAGCTTGGCTTAATTTTTCACTCACATTTCAATGATTTGTAGATGATAATTATTTAAATATCTATGCAGCGTGGATGTTATTGATGATAAAATTTCAATTTTTGACACTGGCCCTGGAATGGATTGCAATGAAGAAAACTCCATAGTGAAGTGGCATGTTATAGCAATTATTTTTTTTAAAATAATTATTGACATCTAATTTTGTCGGTTAATTACCAAAGGAAAAGAAAAACTTGTAACGGTCACTATTATAATAACTAGTTATATTATTGAATCGGCAGCTTGTTTTACAATGTCCTTGAACATTGTTCTTGTTTTGTTTCCTCAAAGAAGGCAATGAAAGCTATCATGAAGAAACCAAAGCTTTAGCTTTAAAATCATATTCAAAGAAGAAAAAAATTAATTAGAGAAACGAAGGTAAGTTTAACACTAGGAAAAGAATATTCTTTCAACATCCTCTGCTCTTGCTCCAAAAAAAGTATAGCAATGAAAATAGCATTGCAGTCTTTATGCTTGCAAATCAAAAGTCTACAACTTGGAAGTATATATGAATTCCTGTCTAGGGCCTTGCAGCCACCTGAACCTTTGTCGGTAATTTTCATTAAGTTTCTTCTTTCAAACCTAAAAAATCTGTAGAGAAAATGAAAACACTGTTGTGGCCTTTTTTGCTTGCTTCATATGTGTCTAAATTATACACTTTTTCATCATAGCCACATATATTTGTTCGCCATTAGTATTATCTGTTGGCCTTCTTGCTTGCATTCGTTTATGTGTTGAGTTATACATGTCTTCATTATAGGCATTTATATTTGTTATCGTTAGTTTTATCTTTTTGTATTTCTACATATAATTCATTTGATTTATTTTTCTTTTTATAGGTAAAAAATGCTAGTGAATATTTGCAGATCATTGAGGCTTTAGATGAGAATGAAAATCTGATAGTGCTAGGTCCAGATTTGTTTCTGTTTTACAAAGCTGTTTCACTGTTTTTATGTTTGATTATTCTACAACGAGGGAACCTTAAATTATGACTGATGGCTTTGCAGGACGCAACTTGTCAATGCTTTTAGTTGAGCCTCAACTTGGCTAATTGTTTTTTTTATTGATTTATTTGTCTATCTATTTCTTTCTCTTATACGAACATCTAGACTTATAAACTTGGCAAGCTGGCTCTTAATCATATATGAATATGAAAATTTAACTTTTTTTTTCTTTTTACTTTGTCTGATAGACACGATCTCTGTTCTGACAGAGCTTGCAACAGAGGATGTTGGAGCAGAGCAATTTCCCAGATAATTTCATGCTCTGATAGTCCAAAAAATGGTAAATAATAAGTGTAATTAAGTTTTAGGGCAGCGTCTCTATAGTTTGTATCCTCAGAATTCATTAAGTACTAAAACAGATAAATGAAATGACTATCAATTCTAGCTTCAGTCTTCTCTTGATTCAAAGAAAAATTTAATTCCTACATATCAAAGTTGAGTGCATGGGGAGATACTTTTCTTTCTTTTTGAAAATAACTGTTTCTGAGTATGACAGTGTAAATTTCATGGTTGAAAATATACTAGCCAATTTTCCACCATAATCTTTGTCTTTTAGTGTTTGCTTGACTTTAGAGGTAGCAGCTACTTTCGGCACAGTTGGTCTTTGCTTGACTTTTATCGAACGTTATTAACTACTCTGAGAAAACTGCAACTCCAGCAATATATATCGAACGTCTAATCTTGGTCTTGTCCTATCAGACCATCATTATTAGTAGCTTCATTATTTCAGCCAAAGCCAATAGGGCAGATTGAGGAAGCTAGCTAGCTTTTGAGCACTATTATTGACAGTTAATTAATTAGTTTGTGCTATGGCAGATCCTCGAAGAGTGGAAGAAGGGCTAGGGCATGCACCACTTGTCCAGGAAGATATTGATCGTAAAGATGGTGAAAAAGTGGGTAAAAGAGATGAGCATGGAGATGGTGCCATAAACATTAGTAAGAAAGAGCACGAGAAGAGTACTGGAGAGCAGCAACTACTGGTAGTGCAGCAGAAGAGTAAGAGAGTTGCAACCTTGGATGCTTTTAGAGGTCTTACCACAGTGGTAAGTATAACTGTGTTTAATTATTATATACAAGTGCTTCCCCAACGCACATAAATGCTTTCTAATTTGAAGTCAGAAACATTGATTGCAAGTGCTTCCTAGAGAAGTAAATTAAAAAGTGGATGCATGCATATATATATATATATATATATATATATATAATTCTCCAGGAAATTAAAGGAAGTATCATCGCGTGATTCATTTCAGAAAATTAAGCTAGATTTATTGTTATCCATATCCCAGCTGTAGCTTTTATATGTATGGTGTGTAGTTGATGATATTGGTTGATGATGCTGGGAGCGCATATGAGCGCATCGATCACTCGCCATGGAATGGATGCACATTGGCTGACCTTGTGATGCCCCTTTTTCTCTTCATTGTTGGGGTGGCTATCGCACTTGCTCTTAAGGTCACAATTAACCTTCTGCTCTTTCTTCTTCTTTTTTTATTTCTCGTTATCCTGTTTCTTCTGAAGTTTTGTAAGAAAATTGTTGCTTCTTACTGAAGTTTTCTCAACCAGAAATGTTCTCTATTCGTTTATGAATTCGATTATGTTTTTGTTTTCAAAAGGATTTTTTATGTTCAAGTAAGGATATATGGTTGGTTATGAAATTTGAAAAGGATATACGTGGTTAATATTAAATTTCAAATATATCAGAAAATATGTCTGAAAAGCAACAGCCCTGCCAGGCAGAGGCTAAACAATTGAAGCCCTTTGCTTCAGCAGGGCGTAGGTTTCATCCAAGACACTTTTTCTATGTTTTCAGTGCTGCAAGTCTTAAAACATGCAGTAAAAAGTTACTGAATCACAAGTACAAAATTTTGTTCCATTATAATATAACTCTCTCTGGCCCTGACAAATTATGGCCATCTGGGCAAATCTGTATTTATTCTAAAACTTGAACCCTCTTTGTTAGGATTTTTTAGGTTTGTTTCTTTTGATTAAAAATAGGATTACAGATTAATAATATAAGTGATCTGAATCTCTCAGAAAATTCCGAAGATCGGTGCCGCAATTAAGAAGTTCATTTTAAGGACACTGAAGCTTCTTTTCTAGGGAATTCTATTGCAAGGTAAGGATACAAATTCTCTCATTCTCCGTATTTTTTGCATTGTTACTGTGCCAGGCATCCCCCGGATAACTTCAGCCATGTATGCATACATGCTTGATGGGTTCGTCAATAAATCGTACCCAAAATATATATTATTCTACATAGTCATCTAGAGGATATAGGACCCATCACTATAAGCCTTAATTATATCAAATAATTTGATTTTTTGTAGTATATACATAACTCGATAGCAGATCAATGAATCGATAAATTATTTGGAGTTCTGGCACGCTGCAGGAGGTTACTCGCATGCCCCTGATGACCTAGCTTATGGAGTTGAGATGAAGCGGATCAGATGGTGTGACATTCTCCAGGTCTTTCCTTAACCACAAGATTCTTATTTATTGTACAATAAATTAGTTCTTGAAATTACATATCCGAAGATCAAATTGACATAGATTTGATTAATTAAGATTTATGTTGTACAAGCAGAGAGTAGCGATAGTACAAGCAGACATGAACCTACTCTCCCTTTCTTTCTCTGCAGTTATGGAGTCAGTAAATCATATAATGAGACAAGGTCAGGTTTCTAAGTTTGTAGCCTCACACCATTCAAGTCTTTTGCATCAGAATCATTACTCTATAACAAATGGTAAGCCTTACTATTGTACTCCTCTTTAGACATATGCAAAAACCTTTATTTTTTCTCTCTCTATTTGCTTTTGGAGAGTTGGTTATGCTAACAATAAACCAGTCTCTCCAATCCTGTGGCTAGCCATGCAAGACCCTCTTTAGACCATTCTCATCTTTCTTGAAGAAGAAGCTGAAATAAAAAATATATATATATTGCAGAAACAACACCTGCAACGAGAAGAGCAAAAATAAAATAAAATAAATGGTTTTGATATTGAGAATCATAGGAATAAGAAAAACTATAATTTGAAAGAGATGACAAGTGATGATTACCTCAGTTTGGTTACAAATCCTGAGAGAGAAAGCTAGAGAAATAAAACAAGTTGAGAGAGAAGAGAAGAAAAAAAAGAGAGAAAGTCTCACACACAAAACACTCTCACAGCAAAGAAGGACAAAAGATCAAAGCTTTCTTGTCAAAGTATATATATCCAAGTAAGCAAACAAGAGGGAAGGCACAGTCCTTTTCTCAGCTATGAGTATAAACCATCTCTCCTCTCTACTGGCAACTTTTGATCTTTCATGGATGTCTCCATCTCTTGCTTTCTTCTCACTACTTCTCTGTGAAGAACCAGTATTGCATTGTTTAGAAGAGTTTAGTAGAGGGAAGGGTTTGGGGTGGGTTCTTTCTTGTTCTTGTTATCATCTCGCTTAAGACCTATTTTAGTTAGACATCATGAATGCTTAAAATTTTGTGTATGCCCCTTATAATTCTCAATCTTTTTATTATTACACTGATCAACTCTTCTGGTCTTCTTTACTAGGATATTATGGTTAGGTACCATCGAATCAAAGGAAGACCAACACTTTGGCTTCCTGGGACTGATCATGCTGGCATTGCAACTCAGGTATGTTGTCAATTTGAAATGCTATATGCTTAAACGTGTTGGTCTTGGTCATATTAATCAATCCATGTGAATCTTTATTCAGTTACTATTTAGATTGTAGTTACTTTTTAATTTTCTTTTTGATTTACATTTCTTGAAGAATAAAGGCAATGCAATGATGAGGATTGAATGGTTTACATCAATTATATTGCAGACAAAGACAGCTATGCATGAAAATCTATTTCATTGATTTTATCCTCGCATGTAAAGTTTATAGTTTAGAGCAGTTGAGTCAAAAGTTAGAAGGAATATGGGGCTCTATTTGATTGTACTGAAAGACCTAATAGATTGGGATTTTTAATTCATTGAGTTCAATGCATGCACACGCACACCCCAGGTGATTAGAATGCTACTTAGTCAAGTAAAAGGGCCAACTTGAGAGTCAGGCAAGCTAGAAATAAGCTGAAACTTATGATGTTTACTTCTTGGGACTTTAATTATATTGAATAGCCATATAGGAACATGATTAATAATAATGGAAAGGACAGATGATACTTTTATGTTTTAGAACATTTTATGCCTAGACAGCTTCTTTGCTGATCTTTCTATGTTATATGCATTTGGCTTTTCAGAGATGTTGTATTTTGACTACTATTTGGGTTATTTGGTCTCAAAGGAATAAAAGGATTTGCTTCTTTGAGGCTTCTTAATTTACGTGGATTAATAGGATCATTCTTCTGTTATTGAGTATAAATTGTGTGTGTGTGTTCATTGTTATTCTGTGGAATGAAGTATAGAACTTTGTGATAAGGTTCCAATCATTTGGACTTCATCAATTTTGAATTTAAATTTTGGTATCTAATATGCTTTTACTTTTTCATGATTTATGTAGTTGGTTGTGGAAAGAATGTTGGCATCAGAAGGAGTAAAAAGGGCCGACTTGAGTAGAGATGAGTTCATAAAACGAGTTTGGGAATGGAAAGAAAAGTATATACACTTCTGTCCTCTATACTTTTTGTGGTAAGAATTTTTTTTAGTAACAATGGCCTTTACACTAACTTTTTTTATTAATAATAATATTATTATTATTATTTTTGGTGTAAGTTAGGAACACTAGCTCTTTTTCCACAAACTATACACAAGTTGTGAATTAAAAGATCGAATCACTCTTTTGTGTAGAATTTGTCCCTCTCAAAGTTTCTTCCTGCCTCTTATATATGTTAGCTATGGTGGAACCATTACCAATCAGATTAAGAGGCTTGCTACTTCTTGTGATTGGACTAGAGAACACTTCACCCTTGATGAGCAGCTAAGTCAAAAGATAGTTTTTCTATCTAGCAGGACTTTAGTCACATCAAAAAGTGTGTAATTATTGGGGATAGTAAATGATGTATGAAATCTCACAATTTGTGTTGATATGTGTTCAACCATTATTGCTTGAATATATGTAGTTGTTTGAACCCTGTGTGTTATAAGTTCTGAGATAGCA
The DNA here is from genome assembly GCA_013180625.2 of Boswellia sacra. Taxonomy (NCBI): domain Eukaryota; kingdom Viridiplantae; phylum Streptophyta; class Magnoliopsida; order Sapindales; family Burseraceae; genus Boswellia; species Boswellia sacra. The sequence continues at coordinate 335,252 of SNVD02009150.1, read as the reverse complement.
TCCTTTCATTTTTGCAAGAGCTGTTGTTGAGGCGTTTATCAGGCTTCACGAGAAAGGCTTAATCTTTCAAGGTATAGAGAAAAGTATCTTGAATCACTGACTCCTACTCCACACACACACGCTCTCTCTCGTAACTGCCTGTGATTTCTCATTGGTTCTTTTTATGGAGATGCAGGTACTTATTACAGAAGAAAATATAAAATAGTAGAAATACCCATAAATTCAGCTTTGAATTTAAGATGAGACAAGGTTTTCTTTCACAAAAGATAGCAAGTAAAAGAAAGAAAAAAATAAATATATTCATTGCTACCTCGCATTGCTCATTTCTTGCGTGACCGATTTGTTACAAACTACTTAAAGTTTTGTGGATTTCTTTATCATATGGTTGTTGCATTTTGGATTAAATCATCCTTAAATATGTAACAGTTATTTACCTCCATAATGTGTGCGTGAAATTAGGATGTTTCTCAGATATGCATGAATCACATTCTTACAGTTCTGCGAATACCAGCTGAACGTCACAGTGGGTTCATCGCCCTTGGGGAGATGGCTGGTGCCTTGGATGGGGAACTTTTTAACTATTTGCCGACAATTACTTCCCACTTGCATGAAGCAGTAAGGCTTAAAGGATGTTGGTTGAAATGTTTTTTGTGCCTTGATTTTGGTTTGCTTTTGTTGAATTTTCTATTTAGCTACTATTTATTTCAGTATGCTTTTTTCATTTGATTATTGATAGGAAACAAGATTTCTGATTGTTGCAAGATTTTGTGATATGTAGATTGCTCCACACAGAGGAAGACCCTCACTTGAGGCTTTGGCTTGTGTTGGAAACATAGCAAAAGCCATAGGTCCTGTCATGGAACCTCATGTTCGTGGTCTCTTGGATGTTATGTTTTCTGCTGGTCTTTCTACTACACTTGTAGATGCACGTGAACAAATTACTATTAGGTACTCTGGGGCATTCTTCTACTCTTCTTTTAGATGTACCTGGTGATTTTTTTTTTTTTTGGGTTAGCAGATTTAGAGCTCTCATTTAATTTGTTGTTCTTTCAGTATTCCATCTTTGTTATCTACTGTTCAAGATCAGCTGCTTGACTCGATGTCATTAGTTCTTTCAAAATCCCATTATTCCCAGTCAAGGCTAGTTGTTCCCTTGGTTAGAGGAAATATGACAAACGTCCCTCAGCAAGTATCAGACCTTAATGGTTCAGCCTTAGTGCAATTAGCATTGCAAACTCTTGCTCGCTTTAATTTTAAGGTGTGTATATGGGCATTGTATGGTATGAATCTGGTTTTGGACATGAGTTTCTCTCTGAATCTGATATATGTTTTAGTGCCATGAACTTCTTGAGTTTGCAAGAGAATCAGTTGTATATTTGGATGATAAGGATAAAGTCACACGAAAAGATGCTGCACTATGTTGTTGCAAGCTAGTTGTGAATTCTTTCCTGGGTGTATCATGTACGCAGTTTGGTTCTAGTAGGTCTAATCGGACAGGGGGAAAGCATTGTTGTCTTATTGACGAGGTCTGGTTGCTTGAAAATTTTCTTATTGCACTACGGGAAAATTGACTTTTTGCGACGAAATTTTTTGTCGCAAAAAGTTAGAATTTCGTTGCAATAAGTTTTTGCGATAAAAATAAATTCGTCGCGCTCCAGTCGTAATATGTGAGTCGCAATAGGTTTTTTTGCGACGATTCTGGAATTCCTCGCAAAAAGTCTTTTTGCGATAAAATTTATCTCGCAAAAAGTGGTATTTTGCGACAAATATTTCGTCACAAAAAAGATCACAAAACATCTACTTTTTGCGACAAAATAAAAATTGTCGCAAAAAAGTATATTTTGCGATGAATTCCAATATTGTCGCAAATTGTTAGAAAACAACTCATTTTTTAATAAAATTATTTTAGTTAAAAAAGTTTATTGCGACCAATTTTTTCTCGCTAAATACTATCTTTAGCGACAAAAAATTTGTCGTAATAAATTTTTTACACGAAAATTGATTATTTTTTAAGAATTTACAGATTTTATTTTTTAATTAATTATAAATTTTAGAATAAATGACATGTCTAATTACACAACTTAATTCTTTATATTAATAATTTCATTAATTAACAACAAATTACAAAAAATTTATCACAATATATTTTTACAATATATCAACCTTTGTACATAGCAAAATTAAAAAAAAATACAAAAAAGAGAAAGAAAAATACAAAACTTCATCCTCCAAAAATTCTTTTGTTGTTGACTTTGTATGAATTCTCAAATCTTCAAGTACAACCTATCTTCAAAAATACCTATTAAAAACAAAAAAATAAAAATAAAATGTTAAGTAATAATTAAAGCATAAAAAATGAGTTTATGAAAAAAACAATGTTGAAGAAGCAAAGAAAGAATTTGAGAATGTTGAGAATGTTGAGTTGTATTCCATCTTCAAAAATACCTATCAAATAAAAGACAATAATATCAATCAAATATTAAAATAAATAAAAATATATTAAACTAATAAAGAAAATATATTACAACACAAAAGTAAAAGAAAGAGTAAAAGTATTTACCAAATGTTGGGAAAAGGAAAGGAGTAGAGAATTGGAAGTGATAGAAGAAAATGAAACAATCCAAAAAATTAACCCATGTATATATAAAAAAAGTTGGATATTTTGCGACGAAATTTTAACCTTTAGCGACGAAAATTTTGTTGCGAAATAGTTTTTAAAATTATGAAAAAAATGAAAGCGGGAAAAAGTTCGCCAAAAATTTTTTTTTGCGATAAAATTTTCGTCGAGAAAGAGTTTCAAAATTTTGAAATTTCAAGAGCGGGAAAAAGTCCGCCCAAATTTCATTTTGCAACAAAAATTTTGATCTTTAGCGACAAATTTTTCGTCGCTAAAGAACTTGAAATTTTCAAAATTCTCAAGCGGGAATAAGTCCGCCTAAATTTTATTTCTTGCGACGAATATAAATTCGTATTTCGTCGCAAAAAACCTCGTTTTGCGATAAAATTAAATCATCGCAAAACATCATATATTGCGACAAAATATTAATCTTTTTGCGACGAAAATGTCCTCACTAAAAATCTTAAAAAAAATGTTAAAAACTCTTTTATTTGTTATAAAAAGTATACAAATGTGAAAATTATAATAAAAAACTAAGAAGATTTTGAAATTAATCATACGTGGACTTTGATAATTATAAATTTATTTAGTAATTAAATAAATTTAACCAACATAATTAAATTTATTTAATATTAGGTTAAAATTAAATAATTTAATGTCAATTAATTAATCATGTATTAACCACATACATTAGATATATAAAATTATTACATGGTATTTAGTTAGTTTTAATTTAATTGAGGATAAAAGTGTTAACAAAATACATACAAGTCAACAATCATTAACAAATGTAAAATAGTTAGACATCTATACATATGGCATAACTATCATGCGCGAGCTATTGAAAAAAGTTTTTGTCGCTAAAGGTGTAAAAAATTTGAAATTTAATAGGCGAGAAAAAATCCGCCTAAAATTAAGTTTTTGCGACGAATTTGAATTTAAATTTTCCTCGCAAAAGACCCCATTTTACGAGGAATTTTAAAGTGGTCGGTAAAAGTCTAAAATGCTAATCTTTAGCGACAAAATGCTAATCTTTTGTGACAAAATTTTTGTCACTATAAGTCTTTAAAAAAATATTAAAATTAAAATCTAAATCTAAAATTAAAAATATTTAAATAAACCATACTTAGAGTTGGATAATTATAATTTTATTCATTAATTAAATTTTCATCCATAATTAAATTTATATAATATTGGATTGGTATTAAATAATTTGATGACAAATTAATAAATAATAAAACAACCATATACAATAGAAATATAAAACATTATATGGTATTTAATTATTTTTTATTGAGTATTAAAATGTTAATAAAATAGGTACAACAACTCAAGAATTAGTTAACAAATGTAAACAATAGTTAGATATTTATACATATGTCATAGTTGTTATATGAGAAATTACAAAAAAAAATTTCTTTAGTGATCAATAAATAATTAGTTATTGATATTATAATCATATATGTAACAAAACGATTCTATTCATTTTAGCTATAATTTATTTTAATTATCTATTTCTTTTAAAAACACTAAAAATATGTTTTACAAATTTAAAAAATTAATTTGTGATGGAGATAATTTAATTATTAACATATAAACATATGTCATAATTATCATATGTATTAAAGTGTTAATAAAATACACACAAGTCAACTATCATTAATAAATGCATAATGCTTAAACATCTATACATATGACATAATTGTCATGTGCGAGTTATTGAAAATAAGTTTTTAATACTTTAATAAATAAATGATCAAATATTCATATTATAATTATTATGTAACAAATGCATTTACTTTTAGTGAATATTTTTTTATTATTTATTCATTTTACAAATGCTAACAATTAATATTTAAAATATCTTGACAAATGCAAACCATAAGTTTGTAATAGTTGTAATTTAATAATTAGATATCTATATATGTCATATTTGTTATTATAAGAAATTGAAAATAAGCTTTTCTAATTTGATTAGTAAATGATTACTTATTCATATTATAATTATATAAAAATGTAACAAAATTGCATTTATTTTCAAGTATAGAATGCCTTTAAATTAATTATCCATTTTTTTATAAAAATAACAATTATTAAAAATATTTTTTACAATTATAAAAAATATTTTTTTCATATAAGTAATTTAATTATTAGACATATATACATATACATATGTTACAAGTATCATATGTATTACGAATTGAAAATTAGTTTTTGCCATGTATTTATTTTTTGTTATAGAGTTCATTTTAATTATTTATCTCCCTTAAAATAAACTCTAATAATTGTTTAAAATATCTCAACAATTTACTCAAAACTATACGATAAAAATTAAAAGTCTAAGAGAAATATATTGTCTAAATTAATACACTTTATAACAAAAAAATAAAAAACATAATTATAGGCAACATTACATGATTATTAATTATTTATTTATTTATGTTTATTTGACATATAATTAAACATTGAAAAATAAATTAGATTTTTAGAAGTTAGATTTTTTTTTCCAATCTTGTTTTCATCAATTAAAAATTAGTCATGGTAATAAGTTTATCATAATTGCAATTTAGCAGATAGACATATATAAATCACACATAAATTAGATTATATATAAATAATTAGCAATAAATTTATGCTTGATTATTAGATTATTAACGACTCATATCACACACACACACGCGCGCACACACACACACACACACACACATATACATATAGTTTATTTTAATTATTTATCTCTTTTACAAACACTAAATTTACAATATCTTAATAGTTTTTCACATTTAAAAGCATGAATGGAATCACAAAGGGTCTTTTTTTTAATAAAAATTTGTATGAATATCCAAATGACCCTACTATATTTAAAAATTGTCAATTTATATAAAATCAAATTAGATTTTTAATACTTTCTTTATTCTTTTTTTTTTGTCATTTTTTAAACAAAGACTTATATATTAGACGGACCACGAACAAAGAGAAGAAAACAAAAGAGGAAAGTTATTAAGTTTTAATTTTAAAAAAATAACTTTTTGCGAGGAATTTTTTCTCGCAAAAGGTCATATTTTTGCGAGGAATATATATTTTCGTCGCAAAATGTCCAGTATTGTCACGTGTTCATAATAAGTTAGACGGGCTTTTCGCGAGAAATTTTTTCTTGCAAAAGGTTGACTTTTTTGCGAGGAATTTATTGTCGCAAAAGGTCACATTTCACGACGAATCAATTTTTCGTCGCAAAATATCCAATATTGTCAAGTGTGCATGGTAAATTAGAATGGCTTTTCGCGAGGAATTTTTTGTCGCAAAATGTGACTTTTTGCGAGAAAATTTTTCTCGCGAAAAGTCACATTTTGCGAGAAAATTTTCCTCGCAAAAAGTCACATTTTGCGAGGAATCACGTTTTTGTCGCAAAATGTACATTATTGCCACGTGTGCATGATAAAATAAAATGGCTTTTCGCGAGAAATTTTTTGTCGCAAAAAATATACCTTTTGTGACAAAAAATTCCTCGCAAAAGGTAGCATTTTGCGAGGAATCACGTTTTTGTCGCAAAATATCCGGTATTGCCACGTGTAAATGGTAAATTGAAAAGGTTATTCGCGATGAATTTTTTGTCGCAAAAAATTGACTTTTTGCGACAAAAAATTTCTCGCAAAAGGTCGCATTTTGCGAGGAATCACGTTTTTGTCGCAAAATGTCCCGTATTACCACGTGTGCACGGTAAATTAAAATGGCTTTTCGCGAGGAATTTTTTGTCGCAAAATGTCACATTTTGCAAGGAATTATTTTTTCGTCGCAAAATGTCAAGTTTTGCCATATATGCATGGTAAATTAGAATGGCCTTTAGTGAGGAATTTTTTGTCGCAAAAGGTCTTTTTTTCGCGAGAAACATAATTTTGTCGCAAAAAATGTTCATGTTACTATAAAATTTTTGTCACAAAATCCCGTCTTTGTGTAATACATTTTGCGACGAAAAGTTGGTCGCAATAGGTTTTATCTCGTCGCAAAAAATGCTTTCCTAATTAGTCACTCGAGTTTTTAGCGAGGAAATGAATATTCGTCGCTAAAGGTTTTATTTTGCGACGAAAAATTCCTCGCAAAATATCTTTTTCTTTGAAATGCTAACTTTTGTGACGAAATAATAATTTTGTCGCAAAAGGCCGATTTTTGCGACGAATTTTATTTCGTCGCAAAAAATTTTGTCGCAAAAAACTGTTTTTCTTGTAGTGTTGCTTTCAATTTTGAATGTGTAATGTCCATTTCCTGCTTGTTTTAATGTTGAGTACAGCTGTCTTATCTTATAATTTTTTTCTTATATTTTTGTTTCTTATAACTCTTATTTAATATGAATTAACCAAGATGAACAAACGTATTATCTTATTTAATATGAATTAACCAAGATGATAGAGAAAGTGTTACTAATCACTTGCATGTTTTTGTTAGTTTATTGTTTTCAAGTGTTACATTCCATATTAAGTCTCGTAGTTTTTTTTTTTTGTAATTCTATTTGTATTTTGTTTAGGTTTCTGTTCTACATATACGTGACCTTAAATATAAATTTTTATTATTATTTTAAAAGTTAATAAAGTTATTATATTTTCACAAAAGAATATATAATATAAATGATACATCTATTATCATAATTTTATTAAAAAATATATATATTTTATATATATGATAATTCATATTTGAAGGCCAAAAACATTTAAATATGATAATAACGATAAGTATTATTTTGAAGAACTTGACAATAATAAGCAATCAAATATGAGTAGAAAAAATATTTCATACTTGACAAAATACAAACCGTCAATTATAAAAAATATTATTTTATAATAATATATGTCTGTCAAAAAAAGAGTCAAATATTATTCTACTATCACATACTTGACGGTTAAATACAATCAAATATGAAGGAATTCGATCGTTACTGTTCATTATATTTGACCGTTATAGTCAAATATTAGTAATAGTATTTTTAAAATTTCGACAGTTAAATTCGTCATATTTGACAGTTTCTGTCAAATATTACTTTAAAAAACCGTCAAATAATGCTAAAAAATCAATTCAAATTGCATATAAACTTGACTATTTATTAAGAATCAAATATATTATAGTGTATATTTGACTATTTGACCAACTGTCAACTATTATCATATTTGATGGTGACATATATGACACGCAATAACCGTCAAATATGATCATATTTGACGGCTAAAAATAGTCAAATATTTGTGTTTTTCTTGTAGTGTGCATTCTGCAATCACACCAAGCTCCAATGGCATTATAATGACAAAAAAAAAAAAAAAAGAAGAAGCATACAACTCTTAATCAAAGCAGTGATTAAGTTGTCAAGCAAAACCCAACCAATGCATTTCTTCAAAAAGCACCATGTAAGAATATATAATTATATTACTGAAAATTTTGAAATACACTTAAGTTGTAACAATGTAAATATCGTAGTTGAAACAAAAAAAAAAAAAAGTACTTGTACAACTCTTCCACCATCGAGGCATCCTATTAGAAGCATATTATAAGCTGATCTAGTTAAGCCACACTTGCAAGCTAAAATTCTAAGATAAGCACATGTAATATCCCACATCACTTGAGAAGGATATGTGAAGAGATGTTAAATACCTTATGAGCTTCTTAAGCTATTGGAGGTCTTTTGGGTTTCCAAACCTAACAACAAAACGCTGAAAAACTTTATGTCCAAAGCAGACAATATTGAATAATGAGTCGAGGTGTTGGGCTTCATGCATAGGGGCCATCTCTTAAGGTTTTATGGTGACCACGAAATGCTATACATAGTGTAAAGTGCCACAGAATATTTGATACTCTTGACATCCTTTAAAAAACTTTTGTTAAATGGGAGATGTGCCTAAAATAAGAAGTTATTTTGAACTTAAAAATATTTCACCTTTATGGTTATGTCTCTGCTTATATGTAAGAAATTATGCCTTAAGGCTTTGGAGTTTTGGGGTGTGACATGTTGGCTATGGATTTATTATTCGCATGTGAATGTTGATACAAATTGCATTGCTGATTCCATTTGAACATTGAATAATATTGTAATCATATGCTGCTGATATATTTAATATGTTAAATAAAGCTTCGGTATATAGCATCCAAGTTTTTGTGTTCACTTATTTGCTAATCATATTTAATATTTGGTTTATAGAAAGGAATGCATGTTTCTTATGTAGCTCGATTTGAAAAGATTGAAGAGTTCAACAAAGCTTTATTACTCGATGTAGAAAGTTCTTGTATGGTTAAATTTTGCTTTAAGTTATTAAAAATATCATTTAAGTTTTTCCAATTTGTACTTTTAGTAGCTATATTAATATGATCAGAGGTAACACCATACTTATTTGCATAGATTTATTAATTTATTTATTTTTCATTTGCAAATGTTAGCTATTATTAGGTCTAGATCGACCAACCTAGGCTAGCTACTTGGTCTGTTTTGACTAAAATTAGTTTTTTTTTTTTCTTTATCATTGTTGTTCTCTATTAACATTCTATAGATTTTCCTGCATAATAGATATAGTTGACAATATTTTGAAGGAAAGAAGAACTTCATCATTAAGAAGTGTGAGAAGTCTAGTCTATCTATTATTGTTAAAATTTTGAAGGACATATCATCTTCTACTTTTCTAAAAGATGATCACATTTCTTTCTCATTGAAAATTGTTGAAAAAATGAACATATTTCCTAATAAATGTGTTGGAACTTAAAATTACTATTATGTGGCTCTCTTTAAGCTTTTTCCTATAAATTCTTTCTCTTTTTATTTTTTATGTTAATGAGTTCATGAAGCTACTAAAGATGTTTAGCTGTATTGTTTTTTTTTTTTGGAGTATAAATTGATTTTCTGTGCTTATTACTTATGAATACAAATTTATATATTTGTCTTTTACATTCAATAGGCATTAATTGTGGACACTTGGTAAAACTTACCCTTATTTGTGTAGTTACTGATATGATGTGAGTGACGGTTCTCCGTCATAATGCAGCAAGACCACTTCTTAAGTCCATAAAATTTTGATATCCAAATGGTATTAAACTTGGGGATTTACCTGTCCACTTGTTCACTTTTTATTCTTGAAATAAATTTTGTGTATAATATTAAACATGTTAGTGTACATGTTCACAATAATTTTTAACTTGTTGATAAAACTAGAAACTCAACCTTAAGTTTAATCTTAGGAAACCAATTCCTAATATGTTGTTTTTAGGCGTGGTGTTGATTATGTTTCATTTATTTTTCTTTGTCATTTCTTTGCCCTCAAGTTTTATCTTTTCTATTAACTTAATATGCTCTAGCCAAATGCACTTCTGGAAATAATTTTGCGAGTCACTACAAATCTTTCACCCGAAAATTTTTTAACTATCATTTGTGTAGTGACTAATTTGTTCAAAACCTCATATTCACTGCTGGCTACAAAAACATCGTAGTGAGGTGGCATCCTATGCTATTATTACTTTCAAGTTGATGTACATATCTACACTTTCTAATAATTGTTTCTAGTGTAATTGGAGATTTCTTGATATGCTATGGAAAGTTTGATTATTGAGCATAAAGATGTCTCTTTAAATGCCTACATTTTTAGTAATATTAATTATGATTTAGGGCCAAGTATATCTTGCTTTCAAATTTTGCCTTCAGTTTTATATGTTTTGATAAAATCAATTTATTTGATTTTTATTTTTTTGATCCTGCGAATTCTTGATGCATTTTCAAGTTGCTATCCATCTTTTATTTTGTGATTCCCTTATTTTTACTTGATACTTAGGCAAGTGTTTTGTTTTAGATATGCACATCTTTCAGAGATGTAATTCTTATTATTTCATCTACATATCTCTTTTGGTATTTCCTGTAATTTTTCATATGTCATTTACATTATGGTAGTCTATGTTTTTTATGTGCTTTATACTTATGTTGTGTTCTTTGTTGAAAAGAAAAATCAAGGAGGTCAACCTTAAGTTCTTTTAGGAGCTCTTCATGTAAGTTTTATTCTTTTGCTTCTATCTATTGGTGTGTGCATGCATGTGTGTGCCAAATGGAGGTGCATTTTCATTTTCCCTTGTGAGATTGATTAATTCCTTTTCAATGCCAAAGTTTGAGAGATTTGGAATTATAAGCTTTATTTGTCATCTTATTTTTACCAATAAATTACTAAAAATAAAAATAAAAAAGTCAATTCAAAATTCAAGACTTTATTTGCCATTGGATCAATGATATGTTCTTATAACTTGGCTTCACGTGCTCCAGTAGTCTTCGTTTCATATAGAACCTAACTTGACCGATTATCATGTCTAACTTTCCTTTTGTTATTTTGTATTGATTAGAAATTTTATTTCTATTCTTTTTCCTGTAATTCCTAAAATAGATGCTTAATGGTCTTGTGAGAAGCCCAGCATCGGACTTTGAGGTTGGAAACATCGTAAAAATGACAAACTTCTGAACATTTGAAGTTTGTTGATATAGTATATGACCTGAAGTTGGAAACGTAGCCAAAATGACAAAGACTTGTGAATCTTTGAAGATTTCAAAAATAGTAGATGAACTTGAACTACTAACAATACAGAGTTGACTTTGTTAATCATCGGTAAACGATTTTTTTCTTAGCTAACTTATTTTTAAATGTATATGACTCAATACTTAGTTTTTGTTGCTACATCATTATTCTTGTTTAGGGTCAATGTGTTTGTGGTTTGACACCATGTTTTGTATTATTTTCAATTATTAGGTAGCTATACATTTTTAGGGTCTTAGTCCACTTGAATTCTAGCTTTAAACTATTTTCCCAAAATTTTCTTATTATAGGATTAGATTTCCAGGTTAAAGAAAAAAAAAAAAGGATCGTTATAAAGCAAAATCTGAATGCAGCAAATGTTATTCTAAGTGTATATACAAATGAAACTATCATATTATTTAAAACTTTTATTTGTGATTAGAGAATTAACTTTGATGGGCCATTAAAAAATCAACAATACTAGATATACAACCAAGTTGTACAACCTAACCCATGCAACCTGACATGGTATAAATCTATTGGATGTGTGGGTCCTATTTTATTTATTAAAAATTAGTTAATTCATTTTTTATTTTTATCCACCCAGTGAATTTGTGCCATATCAGGTTGTATGAGTGAGGTTATATAACTTGATTGTATACCTAGCATTGCTCCTAAAAAATACATCTATTGGAATCTCTATATAGCAACTATTTTTTTTTTTTTGATAGACATACTAACAATTTATTCAACATAAGAAATAATAGGTGGCAAAACAGTAGACGAGGAACAATTCCATCTTCCAAAAACAGCGAGGAAGAACTCTAGAAATTCGATCTTTTGAAAACAATAAGGAAGTACTCTAGGAATCATTCCCCCCCAACACTCCTTCCCAATTAAAATGAATGAAAAAGGAACTAAAATCTTTGAATTCCTTAGAGATTGATGCCTATAGAGAAGAAAAGAAATGAATTTCATCCCACAACTTAGCCTTATTTGCTTCTGTCTCTTTCTTGGAAATCCTTTTATTCCTCTCTTGCGAAAGAACCCAAAAGATGGCTGCAACTGCATAGTTCCAAATTGCTTTTGTCTTCCTCTTTTTCCAGCCCATGAAAGGAATCTCCTCAAACACCCTGTTACATCTTCCTGGAATCACCCAGCAAAGCTTAAGCTCAATGAACAGTTGATGCCAGAGCCTTGCAGCAAGAAAAAGATGATTGGGAGCCTCCTCTTCTTTCCTGCACATAACACACCATGAGGGTGAAAGACATGATGATGGATTCCTCTTTTGAATCTTATCCTGAGTATTAATTTTCCCTTAAGCTATCGTCGACAAAAGGCTTGAATTCTTCGAGGAATTTTATTCTTCCAAATGAAATTAAAAGCTATGAATCAAGAGATAAGAAATCAGGTAGTCCATGGTAGAAAATCAAATCATAACTAGGAAAATGAAAGAAAGCATTCATTTCTAAGGGTTACAAGAAAATATAATTCAAAAAAGATTTTTATCTGTTGTGCTCTTCTAACATTCAAAAGGTTATAAATACTTCTAAGTAGTCTTATACAAATTTGTTCTTAAATTTAAAGAGCAATCAAACTCATAACAATATTATGATCTATCTAAAAGTTATTTCCATCATATTGCTACCTCTCCATTATTAAATAATCAAAAGTATCATAAGAAATGTTTTTTTATAGAAGCATGATTTCCATCTAAAGCTCATGGTTGCATGTAGAAAGAATCAAAATTAATGTCGCATGTCATTAAGTCTACATGGAATTTATTTATTTGCAATTCAATGAGTTATTGTGTACCTGATATGCCTTTAAAAATATATTTGAGCTTAGAAACATCAGCCTCATTAGTCTAATTGGTGTTGATTTTGAGATAGCTTGTAAAAAACTAAACTAAAGAGTTGTTTTATATATATATATATGTGTGTGTGTGTGTGTGTGTGTGTGTGTGTGTGTGTGTGTGTATGTATGTCATGTTGTAAAGATATTAGATATATTTAGATATATCGTAAAGAGATTGATTTCATTAATCTAAATAAGCATTACCCAATGTCTTAAGTGTTTTAATCTATATTTGGGTATGTAAGTTACATCAATGGATTTAACTTATTTGAATTGTGTATAATATTAAACATGTTAGTCTACACATATTGTAACAATTTTTAACCTGTTGACAAAATCAGAAACTTGACCTTAAGTTTGTTGTTGGGAAACCAACTAACATGCCTTGTTTAGGTGTGGTGTTGATTATTTTTCATGTATATTTCTTTCTCATTTCTATGCACTTAAGTTGACAAAACTAGAAACTTGACCTGAAGTTTATTTCCAACTGCTGACATGTCTTTTTTAGTTGTGGCGTTGATTATGTTTTATGTATATTTCTTTGTCATTTCTATGCACTTAAGTTTGATCTTTTCTATAAACTTTATATGTTTTAACTAGATGTGCAATAGAAATGATCGAACGAGCCATCGTAAATCTGTCAATTCTCAAAAAAAATTTTAACTACCATTTGTATAGTGACTAATCTATTTTAGAATTCATGTTACCATAATTGGCTGCAAAAGCATCATAGTGAGGTGGGTATCTTACTCTTATTTTATTTCGAGTTTATGTTACATATCCATACTTGCTAATAATTGCTTCTAAGGTGATTCGGAGATTTTTTGATATACTATAGAAAGTCTGATTATTAAGCACAGAGATCTCTCTCTCAATGTTTAGACTTTTGAGTAATTATGATTTAGGACAAGTTTAAGACCAGTATGTTTTGCTTCAAATTTTGCCTTAAGTTTTATGTGTTTTGATGCAATGGAGTTATCTAATTTTTATTTTTCTAATCTGGCAAATTGTTGTTGTGGGATTCCTTACAAGAACCAAGAGAAGCAAAAAGATCATGAACTCAATTTGATCTTTGATTCGTGAGCTTAACGGACCATGCTTATAACTTATTTGTAATAGTTGGGTAATGAGAAAAGGGAAAAAATAAATGTTAAATGTGATTGAACGAAAATGGTTGAAGGGGGCGGAGGATGCGCTATCTTAAAGGGTCATTTATTAACCTTGAAAATGATAAAATTTTATGTAGAAAATTAAATTAAACGTTAAAATAAATTTACACCATTATTTTTTAAAATTATTTATTAAGTGGTACTATTGTAACAATTTAAGTGATTTTCTTATTTCAATTAAATAAAAAAACTTTAATATGTAATCGGTAATGAAAACACAACATATTACTTAACTTTTTAATGCTTATATCATGTTACAAACCACTTACCCTGAAAATTTAAACAAATAAATAAAGATTTTTATATATATTTAACTTCAACAATAACTACCGAAGTAACACTCTCCCTCCAACCTTCGGCAAAGTAACGTACAGGCCTTTAATTTTCAAATACCGTTAATCCATCCATTAAATATATTGCGAGACGATAATTTTACCCTTATTTATATTATAAGATTTTTTATTTATTTCTCTTCATAAAGGAGATAAATTTTAAAAACACCAATAGGACTCGAAAAATTCATATTTTTTAAAATTTTATAAAAAATTGTTTGTATAGATGGTTTGTAAAAAGTGATTTTTTTAAAATAAAAATTAAAAAAATGGTTTGTAAATAAATAAAAATGGTAGTCTATCTGGTTTTCTTTCTAATTTTTATTTTTTTTAATTTATATTTTTTAAAATAAAATTAAAAAGAAAATGGTTTATCAATAAACCATTTTTTAAAAAAAAATAGTTTGTAAATAAAAATTAATGTTTTAAAATTTTCCTCTATTATAAAAAGAAATAAATAAATAAATCTTATAAATAAATAAATAAATCTTATAATATAAATAAAGGTAAAATTATCTTTCTATAATACGTTTAATAGATAGACTAATGATATTTGAAAATTAGGGGTCTTTATGTTACTTTATCGAAAATTGAAGGGAGAATGTTACTTCGTCCAAACGTTAGGGATAACAATATTAATTACTCTATCGAAGTCATCCGTTTTTGTAGATACAAGTATTTTACTTTGTAAGCTTTGTGAGAAAACCAACGTTGAGCAATCATTTGAATATAATCTAAGCTAGTTTTAGAACCAACAGTGCTGAGGAATCATTCAAAAAGATCAACTAATCGTGATACTTAAGTTCAGTGTTCACGAATTAAATATAGTTTGTATTATCAAATCATTAAAATAAAATATTAAGAAAAAGATGAGCGAGTAGAAATTATATAGCGGATACTGGTGGATTAAATATCATTGAATTATTGCTTTTGATTTGACTTTCTGAGGCCCTGGAAAGATATATATATATGGATTAAAATTTAGTGGCCTCTAGCTAATCCATCAATTAATAGAGAAAAATATTCAAATATTTATATAGGGTAATTAATTAATAGAACCAATTGAAAGAAGGGACTAAAACAAAGGGTCCCATTTGAAAAATAAGCCGATGCTTAAATTTAGTCAACAATAAATTAAAAGAAGGGAGCAATAATAATTAAATTAACTTCTTGGAATTAATATATTGCTTCGCTCATCCTGATTATATATATTCCTAAAATATCTTATATAAATGGGCGTCAACAGTACGTGCTGAAGTAACTAAAAGTGTTGAAGTAAACTAAGATGGCCAAGTTTTTCGGGGTTCTTTAACAAATTGTAAGCGATCTTCAAAAGTCAATCAAGTTAAACATAATCACATGAAAATGTCTTCCTTTTCAACATACTCATTTTTCACACAATTTTAGTTCTTATTCAATTCGACAAAACAATAACATAATGTTTTGTTTATAAGTGATATTATAGTGTTTTATTCTTTATGTTAAATAACATAATATTTTGTCAGGTTTGCCAAGTAGAAGATGAAATCTAATGTATTGATATGATATTTTATTCAAGTATCTGGAAAAACGATGGTGATAATTTTTTTTTGAGACTCACTAATTAAAAAAAAAAATCAAACGTGCAGCAAATTAACTAATTTTTACTATAAAAATGCTTAGAACATTGGTGGTGATGACGATGGATAATTATATATGTGGAAATAAGCTAAAAAGGTCAAGTTTCTGTTTTATGTTTTAATATAAATAAGTCTCCAAATTAAACGTAGCCCTAGAACTAGGTACAGTAAAATGTTAAAAAGTAATTGCATTATTGCTTTTGATCTGACTTTCTCCTGCCCTGCAAGGGTATAAACTTTATTCAATTATGTAACTAAAAACATTTCCTGGAATAAAATATGAGAGGCCTCTGGCTAATCCTTAGTACAGAAAAATCTATATATTGGTAATTAGAATCAGAGTCTAATCATCACTATATGCGAACTTTCTCATGGAGCTCGTACTCTTCTCCCCAATCCTTTTCACCTTTCTTCCCTTTCTGTTCATGGTGCTGAAATTGGAAAGAGATCAAAACCCAATGAATCAAATTTACCTCCAGGGCCATGGAAATTACCTCTAATTGGAAATTTGCAACAACTTGTTGGCACTCCACCTCATCATCGACTAACAGACTTGGCCAAGTAGAATGGACCCATCATGCCCCTACAACTTGGCGATATTTCTACCATTATTGTTTCTTCGCATGAGTACGCCAGAGAAGTTATGAGAATCCATGACGTTACCTTTGCATCAAGGGTAGAGATGCTTGTAACAAAAGTCCTCCTTTGTGAATACTTGATGCGGAATATAACGTGAAACACAAGATAAAAAGTCCTCCAGGTCTAGCACAAGTCGTGGCAAACATAAGGCTCCCTATTGTCGATGAATATGGTACTCGAGTCATATATGCCTTCTCCACTTTGGTGCTAGGTGACTGATCTAAAGACAATTTATAACCAACAAGAATTGGAGTACTGACTGGTTTAGCATCTTGCATATTGAAGCGGCAAGATTTTTTCAACATAACTTCTCTGAGTTATCTAGACTTTCCTATTCTTTCTGTCTGTTAATACTATCATCCCAATAATCCTACTAGGAGGTCCTAAATCTTTCATGTCAAACTCACTAGCCAAATAAGCTTTCAAGTTTTTAATACCATTTGTACTGGTACCAGCAACTAACATATCATCCACATATAATAACAAGATGATGAAGTCACCATTACCATGACTATAGAAGTACGTGCAATAATCGGCTTCACAATAAGCTTAAAATGAAGGAATCAAATCGCTTATACCAACACCTTGGTGCGTGTTTTAAACCGTATAGTGATTTGCTTAACCTACACACTAGATTCTTTTTGTTTTGTTCAAGAAAACCTTCGAGTTGAGTCATATAAATCTTTTCTTCAAGATTCTCATGCAAGAAAGTAGTTTTGACATCTAACTGCTCAAGTTCTAAATCAAGTGTAGCTACCAAACTCAATAAAGTGTGAATAGTACTTAAACAAACAACTAGAGAGGAAATCTCATCGAAGTCAATACCAAATTTTTTAGCATAACCTTTTACTACTAACCGAGTTTTATATTTTTCAATATTCTCATTAACATCTTTCTTAAGCTTGTAAACCAATGTGCAACCAATAGGCTTTCTCCATGTGTGTAATTGAACTAATTCCCACGTTTTGCTTTTGTGTAGAGCCTCCATCTCCTCTTCCATAGCTGCTCTCATTGAGCAACATCCTTGGATTCATAGGCTTTTTGATGTGAACAAGGCTCATGCTCTTCAGTGATACAAGCATAAGTGGTGACATAGACTTTGAGCCAAATCAAGAGTCTTCGATCTTTAATAGCTCGGTTTTGATTTCCTTAAGTTTCAACCTCTTCTATTTCATGCTCATCATCATTATCATCATCTTCAACTACTTCATCAACTTGTTGGTTATGTTGATCTTGAACTTCATGTGAAGTTTCAAATTTTACCTTCTTTATTGTTTGTGAGTTTGGCTACCCTCTATTTTTCATTGAATCCTTATTAAAACAACATCGCGACTAATAATAACCTTGTGGGCACAATTTTTACCTTTGTGTTCCATTTGCTTAGCCAAGAAAAATACACTTTTTGGATCTCAAATCCAGCTCAGTCATATGCTCTTTAGGAATCCAAACATAAGCATCACAACCAAATATACGAAGAAGTGAATAATTGACAAGTTTCTTATACCATATCTCTTCAAGAATATTTTAATTCAATGTAGTACTAGGAGAACAATTTATCAAGTAACACACGGTGTGTACTGCCTCTACCAAAAACATTGTTCTAGCTGAGCATAACTTAACATGCTTCTAGCACGATCCATGAGTGTACAGGTCATCCTTTCAGCCATTCCATTTTGTTATAAGGTTCTTGGAACTATCAGATGTCTCACTATGCCACGCTTACTACAAAACTCCTTAAATTCTGATGAGATGTACTCTCCTTTATTATCGGTTCTCAGAAACTTAATCTTTTTCTCCTTTTGATTTTCCACCAAAGCCTTAAACTTTGTAAAACAATCAAAAGCTTTATTCTTCCTTTCGAGCATATACACCCAAACTTTTGTAAAGAAGTCGTCAATGAATGAAAAAAAAAATACGTTGCACCTCTAATAGATGTAATAGGAGCCTCCCAAATGCAAAAATGTATCAAGTCTAAAATATCCTTACTTCTAATAGTGGATAAATCGAAACTCATTCTATGATGTTTTCCATTAACACAATCTTCAAAAAAAATCTAAATCAATAGATTTTAATCCAGGTAGTAAGTTTCTATGAAGGAGTAACTTTAGTCCTTGCTTGCTCATGTGGCCTAAATGTTTGTGCCGAATTGATGTCAAATTTGTTGCAACATTAGTAATTATAGCTTCGTCAACTAATGCTTCTCCTATCAAATGATACAAACAACCTATCAGTTCTCCCTTTGCAACTACTAGAGCTTCTTTGACTATCTTCATTTTACTATTTTCTTAAGAAAACTTGAAGCTGTCTTAATCAAACTTTCCCAATGAAAAAAGGCTTTTTCAAAGATTCGATACATGTCGCATACCAGAAATAGTATGCATAGAACCATCAAACATTTTTATTCCAACATCTCCAATTCCCACTATTTTGCATGTGTTATTATCAACCATCTAAATAGTTCCTCCACTCGATCGATAAGTATGAAACCAATGTCAATGTAGTGTCATATCGAATGAAGCAACCGAATCTAAAACCCATTGATATTGTATACCTTCCTGAACAAATACCTTTACCTCTTTATATGAATCTTTATCTTCAACAATATTTACTTAAGAATTCTTTGATTCTGATGCATATAGATTAGGCTTGGAATCTTCTTCCTTTTTAAATCTATAATCTTTTCTCATATGGCCTAATTTTTTGCAATTCGAACACTTTCCCCTTTTCTTGCCCTTGACTTGGATCTAGATTTATTGCCACCAGTCATTTCAGTAAGTCTACCTTGTGCCATCATTGCATCACCTAAAGAATCGCCATTTTATTTTCTTTGTGCCTCATTGGTTAACAATAAAGATTTCATAGATTCATAAGTGAGAGGTGTATCTTTATTAATGTTCATCAGTAAGGTACCCCACGAATCAAGCAAGGAGCAAAGCAGTAGAGTAACTCTTTCCTTTTCATCAATATTTGTATCTATAGTTGCTAATCTACTAATCAAGCTTTAAACTCATTCAAGTGTTGTTGCAAAGAGGATCATTCCTCCATTTTAAGGTTGTAAAGCTTATTCCTTAGAGAGATCACATTAGATGTGGATTTCCCCCCATAGATGGACAGTAGTTTGTCTCACAAACCTTTAGCTGTAATTTCTCCAAATACATTGAATAAAACAATCTCGTCTAGTGCAAGTTAAAAATCTGCCATAGCCAATTCATCTTTCTCTATAAAAACTGTATCAATCATCTCTTCTGGTTTTGCCTCCTTTCCGTTTAAAGCAATTGCACATCCATCCTTTATAAGAATCGCTCGTATCTTCAACTTTCATATTACGTAATTAGAACCGTTGAATTTTGAAACCTCAAATTTGGTGGAACCGGATGACATATTTAACGTGAACTCGAAATAATGATCTTATGTTTTGATAATGAC
This sequence comes from Boswellia sacra, assembly GCA_013180625.2. Taxonomy (NCBI): domain Eukaryota; kingdom Viridiplantae; phylum Streptophyta; class Magnoliopsida; order Sapindales; family Burseraceae; genus Boswellia; species Boswellia sacra. The sequence continues at coordinate 315,077 of SNVD02009150.1, read as the reverse complement.
CTTGACTTTTACAAATTTTTTACTGTAGTAATGAATAGTATCCACTAAGTAGGCTCCTAGAAAATATTAGAGGCTCACAAATGGTCCCACTTAAAATCTAACCTCCTTAGATGATCTAGTCTTTTTGACAAAGCTTACCTAAACTGTAACTATTCAAAACACAAATCCAAATTTGCAACACAAGCTAAAAACCAAGCTATGATACCAATTGTTGCTGAATATAACATCAAACACAAGATCAATAAGCTTTGAATATCACCCACGTAAAGAACAAAGTAGAGAAAAATAGAGATGCAAGAGAAAACACGCAAGATTTACATGGTTCCGCAATATGCCTACGTCTACAAGGCAACCAAGAAATATAGTCTTCACGTGAAAAAGAAATACTTACAAGATTTTGGAGAATCCTCACAACCTCTCAATTAGAGACTCTCATACACATTTTGTGTGTTATGCCATATGATCTACCAAAGCACTACTAGAGGTTACCTATTAATACTGCTATAGTCCCTAAACTAGTATGATAACTAATCCTAAAAGTATTAAACAACCCAAATTGGACAATTTTCCTAAGGAAATAAGAAATTAGGTGTATAATCCTAAATAAGATAAATGCTATTCCTAAAGGAGCAAGGATTCAGAATTGACTAATATCCTAAATAGCAATCTATTAATTAATCTAATTCCAATAGGAAAAGGATTCCTATTTCAACATTCTCTCACTTGAAGGCTTGTCTTCTATCGTGAAAATATTCCAAAGCTATCGCCCATTTCCTTATTACTAATTATCAGATACCATCAAGCCCAAGAGAAGTCTTGCATCAAATGAACTTCTCCTTTGTGATAGGCATAGTCATCATATTTGCCATATTGTCATCAGTGTGAACCTTTTGCAACAAGATTTAACCATCTTCTAAAGCTTCATGTACAAAGTGATACTCTGTCTCAATATATTTTATCCTTGAATGGAATACCGAGTTTTTAGCCAAACATATCGCATCTTGACTGTCACAATGGATGACAATCATCTTTTGTCGTACTTGAAAATCATTAAGTAATCTCTTTAGCCAAGTAGCTTCCTTGCATGCTTCTGTAGTTGCCATATACTCAACTACTATAGAAGATAATGTAACCTTGGATTTTAATTTAGACAGCCAACTAACAGCTCCTTTTGCCATAGAGACTACAAAATCAGTGGTACACTTCCTTCTATCTTAATCTCCTACAAAATTTGAGTCCGTAAACCAAACCAATTGCAAAATTTGACCACTACAACATAATGCAGCCTTCGAAGTACCTTTCAAGTAATGAAGAATCCATTTCACTATAGCCAAATAATCTCTACCTAGTTTAGCTATGTATTTACTCACAACTCCTATTGCATATGCAATGTCGAGACTAGCACACGTCATGGCAAACATAAGGCTCCTCACTATCAATGAATATGGTACTCAAGGCATATATGCCTTCTCTACTTCAATGCTAAGTGAGTGATCTAAGACAATTTGTAATCAATAGGAATTAGAGTACTTACTGGTTTAGCATATTCATATTGAAGGGGCCCAAGATCTTTTCAACATAACTCCTCTGAGTTATATAGACTTTCCTGTTCTTTTTGTCTCTTAATACTATCATCCCCAGAATCCTACTAGCAGGTCCTAAATCTTTCATGTCAAACTCCGTAGCCAAATGAGCTTTTAAGTTCGCAATACCATTTGTACTGGTACCAGCAACTAACATATCATCCATATATAATAACAAGATCATGAAGTCACTATTACCATGACTATAAAAGTATGCAAAATGATCAGCTTCATATCTTCGGAATCCTAAGCTCAAAATGAAATAATCAAATCGCTTATACCAACACCTTGATGTATGTTTTAAACCATATAACGATTTGGTCAACCTACACACCAGATTATTTTTCTTTTGTTCAAAAAAGCCTTGGGGCTGAGTCACATAAATCTCTTTTCAAGATTCCCATGCAAGAAAGCACTTTTGACACCTAACTACTCACGTTCTAAATGAAGTGCAGCTACCAAACTCAAAAAAGTATGAATAGTACTTAAATGAATAACTGGAGAGAAAATCTCATCGAAGCCGAAACCAGATTTCTAAGCATAGCCTTTTACCACTAACCCGAGCTTTATATCTTTTGATATTCCCATTAGCTTTTTTCTTGAGCTTGTAAACGCATTTACAAGCAATGGCCTTTCTCCCTTTAGTTAATTTAACTAATTCCCATCTTTTGTTTTTGTATAGAGCCTCCATCTCCTTTTCCACAGTCGCTCTCCATTGAGTAGCATCCTTGGATTCATAGGCTTCTTGATATGAACAAGGCTCATATCCACGTTGGATTGCTTCAAAAGCTATAGAATCACCAATTAATCTTATAAGGAAATCAGCTCACAGATATGCAATATTGTTTCGAGGGCAACCTTTGGCAACAAATTCAAAGATCAAGAATCGTTTAGGTTAGTTCTTAATAAAGGTATAAAAGTGCCATCGGGTTTTAATATTGTAGATCTATTTCCTTCCATTAATTAAATTGCTTTAATTGATCAATGGATTCAAGTCTCGGCCAGATAACCTGAATCCAGAAATGGATAGGATATTTGAAATCATCATCAATGAACACAAGATGGACCAGAGTGCAAAAGCTGAAGATCTAGTTTATGTTCTTAAAAAGTTTCAAGAGAATGGTCAACTTGAACTTCCCTTAACTAATGAAAACATCAAAGCAATGATCATGGTAAGTGCCTTGACTTCTTTTTTTTTTTTTAAATTATGATATTCCAATTTCGTTATTATTTTCCAGCCAGGGAACTGAATTTAAGGCACAATTAGTGTTTAAAAATATGAATTCCAATTATTAAAAATTGTGTTCAAGTACTTAGTACTAATGGTAGATCAAATAATTGTTTAATTAATTTTGGCAGATATTCACAAACGTTTGAGATGAGTGGAAGCACATAAAAAGTCATATTGAATTGATCCATAAATGGGCTTAATCAGAAAATTTTCCTTCAATCAGCTAACTCTAGTTCACTAATGTTTAGTTTATGATAAAATATTTTCACAAAAAAGGTCTATTTATATATGAAATGTGTAAAGTCAACAAGGTATATTTATGTTATTTGTGCTTTTCACTGCAAAAAAAAGGGGTCATTTACAGCGGCTAATTTGCGGCCATAAAAGACCTTTTGCAGTGGGACTGCGACGAGTTTTGGGCCAATGAGAATAAAATGGGCCGTAAATTTCTTATGGTCCCTATTGAGTCATTTGTGGTCGGGGCATAGTCATTTACGACGGCATCTTTCTAGCCGCAAAAGACCATTTGCATCAACTCTTTTGCGGTGGCTCGTTTAGCCGCCACAAATGACTTAATAGTGGAAAAAAAAGTACTTTTACATGAAATTACCTTGCTTTGAAGTCCTTTCAAACTTACATTTTTTTTAACCCATAACGGTTTTTTTTTTTAAAACGCAGTTTCAAAATTTAATATAATAATTCTAATTTTAAATTTTATAGAATCACTAATTTTTTTCCTTATTTTTTGTGTTAATTAAAATTACCAATTTGTCCTTATTCATCAATTTAATAAAATTCTTGAACATTACTAGACATTATAGAACACACTTATTAGACAATATAATTTGAAAAATAATTCAACAATTGAAATTTATTAAATGCCTTTTATCCTTAATTTTATCAATTTTTTCCACTTCTATTAACATTCAAACTTTGATATGAAAAAAGAAAGAGTTGAACTTCACTTGCATCAGTCTATTCACTCTTCACTCTCTTTTTTGTTGCAAGTTAGATTGCCAAACACAACATAAAATGAAACAATCTCTAGTACTTTAATACCCAAATGTACATTCAGGAAGTGTTGATCATGTGAGACAAAAGAACAAACTTTTTTATTGGACTCAAATCTCTAGATTTAAAACATGTTATACCAACAGATTACAAATTTCTCAACTACCAACAAAGTTCAAAAGTTCAACACATTTCAAAGTTCAAAATTTTCAATTAAACCCTGCTAGCATGCAATCAAACATTTGTAATTTCTAAACTGGTAATATTATAAACAAAAGGACACTTCTAAAGCAATTGTCCACTGTATCTGATGAATCTAACTACACTGCTAAAGCCATGCAAAACCTAATAAGTAGATCAAATTACCAATGTAGTTAAAAACATGCAAAACCTTTGAAGAAGAACTTGAACAGCAATTCTACTTCACCCTCATCATTTTAATCCATTTCTTGACCTTGACTTGTAAAATAAAAATAAATAATAAATAAATCCAGTTCTTGAACTTGAATAGTTTATCTGCAACCGATAATAAAATCACATAATGCAATATTGAAAGCTAAACTGAACTGATTACAACATCATCTCAAATTACACATGCAACATTAATAAGTTACCCAAAAAATTTGTAAGCAAATAATGCAATGCTTCATGGAAGTCCAGCCAGAATAATAGATTAAGCTTCACCATTCTCCATTGAAACTTGAAAGGGTTTTTAATTAATGTTGCTACTGCAACTTTCATAAGACAACATCCATAGCTTCATAAGAATTGATAGTCACATCTCTTCACTGATCTATACCACACATACAACAAACAGGTTATATCAAATCTTACATTTTTCTGCTCCAAAAAGAGCCACGACCACCAATTAATCCACCACAAGCAATTCTAGTAGTCATGAGGCAAAACCTAGTTCTAAAGAGAACTTGGAAGGCTAAAAAACTAGAACAAACAAAAAAAGATTTCTATTTTTGAGTGAAAAGGTTTCTATTTTTGCGTGTAAAAAAGACTTTATTAAAGAGCGATCGGTAATCCTATTTTTGAGTGATAAATTATTAACACTTGATTGTTCATTTCCTTCAATATAATTGGAAAAAAGAGGTAATCTACAAAATACTGCAACTTACTTCTACAATGATAGCATCATCAAATCCAAAGCCACAAGCCAGAATGTCATCACCACCCGTAGTGTAAAGTAGATGCTCATAACGCTCACCTCTACAAATAGCTGTTAACTTTCCAGCCCTATCAAAACACTGAATTGAGGAGCTCTAAGTCATTCTTGAGAGTTAAGAAGATAATCCTAGTTTTTATTTCTGAGAACATAAAAAAATTGCTAGGTGCACATAAAAAAAATTAACATGGCTTCCAAAGGTAATTAAGTAGTCAAATAAATATAGTGGAATACTATTGCTTTGTGGTTGGACAACTGGTTCACTGTTGTAAATCTTTGTACTTCATATATATTCTTTTTGTGGGCCTCTGTTACTATAGATTGTCAAGATTCTTCTCTCTTTATTATTCATCTCCACTAGGAAGGGGGTATAAAATAGTCTTCAGGATCCTTTTTTACCCGAGACTAGACTATAAGGGCGCGTTTGGGAGTCAGGACTGGATTGGACTGGATTGAGATTGGGATTGGGATTAGGACTAAACTAGATTAGACTGGACTATAGATAGTACTATATTATGTTTGGTGTAGTATGGGACTGAACTATATTAGTATATAATAAAATTTTAGAAATCAATTTTTAAATATAAAATAAATTATTTTAATCAAGTTTGATTTAAACAAAAATTAATTTAATATTTATTAAAAATATTTAAAAACTTGTTAATGCTTTTATAAAAATTAACATATTTTGCATTTCATTAGGAATTAATTATTATATAAATTATAAATAATAATTTTAATATTTTGGATTAATTTTTAATTATTATTACATCATTTTTATAAGTGAAAAATGAAGATTAATTTTAGATAAAAATAATTAAATATGTAAATATAATTAAAAAATATACTATATTATGAAATTATTACAAAGGTGATATAATATATATATAAATTTCTATATTTTATTAATAAATATTTCATTTTTATTATATGAAAATAAAATTATTTTGAAATTAGTAATTGAGTAATCTAATTAATTATCGTATTTATAAATGTTTATATTATTATATTAATTTTTAATAATATTCTATTTTATTATATAAAAATAAAATTATTTTGGATTTATTAATTGAGTAGTTCAATTAATTATTGTATTTATAAATGCTCATATTATTATATTAATTTTTAAATAATATTCCATTTTATTATGTAAAAAATTATTTTGGAATTAATTATTTGAGTAATTCAATTAATTATTGTATTTATAAATGTTTATATTATTATATTAATTTCTTAATCATTTTTTATTTTATTATATAGAAATAATATTATTTTGGAATTATTAATTTATTAATTCAATTAATTATTGTATTTCTAAGTGTTTATGTTATTATAATATTTTTTTTGGTAATATTTCATTTTTATTATATAAAATTAATATTATTTTGGAATTATTAATTGAATAATGTACTTATTTATTATATTTATTAGATTTTTTATTTTTATATTAATATGAGTGTAATAATATTTCTTTTTGCATTATATTAATTTTTCTAAAATTATTAATGATAATATATTTATTTTTAATTTTTGTCGATAAATATTTTATATTATCTTTTTAATGTTTTTATTAATAATTATTTTATTTTATTTTTTATTATATTATATCACTTATTATTATTAATTTTAATAAGATTAAAAAAATAAAATATTGGCCCAAACTTGGGACAAGTTGTCCCATGAATTGGGCACTATTGAGACTAGCATTAGTCTAGTCCCAATCTCCTTAAAGTGTTCCAAACAAGAAATAGGACAAATAGTCCTAAAAATAGTCCAGTCCCCCCTTTTGTACTGTCTCCCAAACATGCCCTAAGGGCTTAGACAAAAAAAGATCACATACACTGTATTTTAATGTATAGCTTTTGCTCCCATCTTCGGGTTACTGTTTTGACACCTGGTCCACCGTTGTATTCATCTTGATTAATATATTTCCTTTGTCTAGTGTAAAGAAAAGAAAAAAAGAATTGTATGTTAGAAAAATCAGGTTAAACCAAACCATTATTTTATGTCAGCTTAGAAGTAATTTTCCTATATTATTTAATATTTATTGCAAATGTGTGAGACCTGTTTAACAAAATTGATAGACTTAGATGGATTTCTTTAACAGCTACCAATCAAAAATGGAATCAACAAACTTCTATTTCAACTTTAGTTTTCTAATGTGTCCACATTTAGATTGAAGAAAATAGAACTAAAATCAATAATCTAACCTCGAATGCAATATCGGTGTAGCAGGCAAGGCCATGAACAACATATGCATCGAATTCTAGCCAATCAAAATAACCAAACTTTTTAGCAAATGAATTTCAAATCAGTAATAGCTTCCTCTGCACCTCTAAATATCTCTGCATTCACATTGGCATGATAAGCAAAATTAGAATTACCATTTCCACCATAATTCCTCAAAATTTCGATATTCATCTATGTCATAAGCATTCACTTAAGATTTTTATGATCTCAACAAAAACAGTGATAATAGTTCATATCAAAATGTATAATAATAGAAGAAAATAACTTAAAGAAAACTATTGGAAACATTTGGCACTCAACTGCTTTAATGCAGACACTACCTTTCAACCATGGTTTCTAAGAGCTTTATTCTTTCTTATTAAAGAAAAAAATTAAAAAGAAAAAGTAAGAACAAAAGAACCTTATTCCCATTTTTGTGTTTTCTCTATGTTTTCTTGTACTTTTTTTAAATAAATAAATACAAAAAATATTGTTGGGAAACTTGAATGAATCTAACCAAATGCAAAATGGAGAAATAGAGACCTTATGCAACACAAATAGACAAAGTTATGTATATAAACCATGCTGAATGATAAAAAGAAAAATAAAAGTAAAAAAAATCCATGTTTGGCACACCTGATAGTGACTAAAAGGCAAATTCAGGAAAATGAACTTAGCTCATTAGAAGGATTTACCAATGCTTTTAAAAGTGTGTCAAAAATTTCATTAAGACCTATTATCAGAAAGAAATTGAAACCGCTTATTATCCACATTATTAGACCAAGACCATGAAGAAACAAATATTTTACATAAATAAAAATAAGTTGAGTAGGTTTGCACTTTAATATCAAATGTGATAAGACCAATAGTTGGATGAACCATCATACTGAATAGATTCCAACAATTGTTAGCCAACACAGAGCATCGTATATAAACAATATGCCAAACAAGATGATCACAATTTAATGTCAAATAGTGCGCTTATAAAAATTTATAAAATAATAAAGAAGGTTGTACTTAATCCATCTGCAAGTACATTGTAGTAAATAGTAGTTAAGGGTTAAGAGGTTCAAAAGTTTAAAAGTTTAAAGTGTACTGATATGAATAATGGAATGAGCTTATTATCAAAGTGCTTTGGACCAGCCAAGACAATACAACTTGTTGCCGACATTTTATGTTTTTGACAACCATGTCTTTGATTTGACATGCATGAATTGCTGTAGGAAATTTATCTACTGGCACCTCTTTAATGGTCCATTTGTGTGAACTCTTTGAATCCAAATGAGCAAGAGCCTATTGGCTCTTTTTCTTTGCTGTTTAATTTCAACTTTTGATGTTCAACCTAATATTAAATAATTAATATTGTCTCTTAAACCTATGAAGGCCAATTATTCAATTATTCCTTAGTAAGTCTATTCACAAAGCTAGTTTCTACTCCTTATCAAGCACTTCCTGCAATAAATTTGCACTTCAAAAATTAATGCAAAACTAGAAAGCTAGAAAGAGTAACTTCTATATAGCAATAAGTCTACTTTCTGGTCATAATAAAAAATCTAGTAGATTGTACTTAACTCTCAATCCAATGGTATTTGTAAACGAATGCATAAGCAAAAATAAAAGAACAATAAAAGGAGCCCATGAATAAATCTCAAAAACCTATGAAGTAGTAAAGAAATTAGAATAATGGGACTCACTAAAATCTCCAGTTGCTTAAAATTATATAAGAAATTGAACGAGGTCGACATTGTTAACAATTGTTAGTATCAGTGTGTCAAGCTGGTCTTGAGATTTGTCGAGCTTGTATCCAGTGTCGTGTTATTGTTTTGTCAAGTGTCGAGAATATTGTCGAGTTGTCAAGATTGTCGCGTGACGAGATAAATATCGAGTTGACGAGATTATGTCATGCGTCAAGCTTATATGCATGTTGAGCTTATATGCGCGTCGCGTGTTGACTGTCGAGTGTTGAGTAGTTGTGCAGAGAATGGTTGTGACGAGACTATTGTGGCAAACTTGTTGAGTGTCGAGCATCAAGTGTTGAGTGTCAACCATCAAATGTCGAGTGTCAAACGTTATGTGTCAAGCACTTATGCCGAGAGTGTTGATGACGAGAATTTTTGGTGTCAACATGCATGTGTCATGCAAAAGTTATATTTTGATCAACTTGTGATAAAACAAGAATGTTATTTTGATTATTATTTTACTATTTCTAGAATTATATTTTAGGAAGTATTTGATTTATAATAAATATCTTTTTTAGATTAGGATATAGTATCTTGATTACAATTGGAGAATGTTTATTTATCCTAATCTCTTTAAGAATTTAATTATATCACTTCCTATTTTATTTCTCCTAATCCTAATATAATTTTGATTCAGATCTTTTACAGGATTTCTAGGAGACTTCGCCCAGGCCTCCCACCATATATATATTAAGTTATTTTTACATAACTTAAGGTGGGAAGAAATTCATTAGTTGGGAAGTGTTCTTTGTTTCGGCATTCCAAGACTTAAGAGAGGAGCTTCAACGCAAATTAGAATGTCTTCTTTGATTTGATTCTTTGAGTTTTTTTTATGTATGAGATATAGAAATCATACATGAGTTATTGATAAAGTTTGTGTGAGTTAGCAGACACTTGGGATAACTTACGGGTTGAGTGTTTATGTAATTCAACATCAGGCATTGGTTGTTATGTATAACTTAACAGTGTGTTTTTAAGTTATCTACAATAGAGAGTGGGCAGTGTCACTAGAGTTTAAGATCTTTGCGAAGATTGTGTTTTACAAAGATTAGGTCAGTGTATGAGAGTGAGTCATCACTGTAAAAGGTCCTAAAGATTGTACAGATAAGAACTTAGTGAATTGCAGCTCTATAGCTATCCGTGGACGTAGGTTTTATAACCGAACCACAACAAAATCCTCCTGTGCGATTTACATTACAGTTTACTGTTATATTTCTTATAACTACACACTTCCAGAACTCTCAATTGGTATCAGAGCAGGTTCACTGATAGATAAGTGAAGAAGACGATCAGGCTAATCTAGAGGAATGGAGTTTATTCGCAATGGAGGATCCAGAACACAACTACCTATCCTTGATGACTGTAATTATTCATATTGGAAGGTAAAAATGATGATGTATATTAAATCTCTTGATGACAGGGCATGGACTAGTGTGCTTAAAGGATGGACACCGCCAACAAAGGTGAATGCTTTTGGTGATTTCGAAGCCAAACCAGAGGATGAATGGACTGATGAAGAATATCGACGTTCCAGCTAGAATTAAAAGGCTCTTAACGCAATCTTTGCTACAGTGGACTTAAACAACTTCGGACAGATTTCAAGGTGCAAAGTGGCCAAAGAAGCATGGGACATACTTGAGGTAAAACATGAAGGTACTGCATCTGTTAAAAGATCTAAGTTGATGAGATTAAATTCTCAATTTGAAAATCTGATGATGCATGAGAATGAGTCAATTTCTGAGTTTTACTCTAAGATATGTCACGTTACAAATTCAGCATACATGCTTGGCAAAACTTTCACTGATGCAAAAATTGTTAGCAAAATAATTAGGTCTGTTCCAAATAAATTTCAACCTAAAATTTCAGCCATTGAGGAAGTTAAAAACACTAATGAGATGAGGGTTGATGAACTGATTAGCATTCTCCAAAACTTTAAAATTAATCAGAGTACTAGGAAGCAAAAAGGTAAAAGCATTGCATTCAATGTGAAAACTGAAGAATCTGATGATGAAAGTAGTGATGAGCTTAAGAAACTGATTCTAAACAGACTGCTTTTCTAACAAGAAATTATGTCAAGTTTATGAAAAGAAATTTCAGGAAAAAGAATCAAGGAAAGCCATCAAACTCAAGCGAAGAAAAATTCAGAAAGTTTAGCAAGGAGAATGACAAGAAGAAGTCAAAACAACCTGAAAAGAAAGGGCAGATTCAATGTTATGAATGTGCTGGTAATGGGCATATTCAATCTGAATGTGCTAATCTCAAGAAGAAGAATAAAGGACTGACAGCAACCTGGAGTGATGAATTAGAATCGGAGTCAGAAGATCAAGACTGCATGAGCAACTTTGTTGCATTTACTGTATATATAGCTGACAAAGGAAAGGTTGTTATGTCTGACATAATAGAAAATTGCAGAACCAGTATTGATCATTCAGATGAAAAAGAAGGACCAAAATACTATGAAGAGCTGCAAGAAACCTACAATGCACTTTATGGTGAATGCTGAATCAGAAGGAAGAAATCAAAATCTTGAAGAAGAAAATTGAGGTGCTGGAATGTGAAAAATCCTATGCTGAAAAAAAAATCTCAGAACTGGAGATTGTTTTGATAGAAAAAAACAGCGCATATTGAGAACTGGAGACTGTTTTGATACAATGCACTTTATGGTGAATGCTGAATCAGAAGGAAGAAATCAAAATCTTGAAGAAGAAAATTGAGGTGCTGGAATGTGAAAAATCCTATGCTGAAAAAAAAATCTCAGAACTGGAGACTGTTTTGATAGAAAAAACAGCGCATATTGAGAAAATCACAACAGAACTGGTTGAAAGCAAGAGGTGTGTTGATCAACTCAAAATCGGGCAGCCAAACTTGATCAGGTCTTGAGTCTTGGAAGAGACAACTCCAACAAGCATGGAATGTTGCTTCTTCATCAAAAACAGTCTTTGTGAAAGCTTCAACATCAGGTAAAAATTCTGAACTTAACTCTTTCAAATCGAATCCTAACACCAAGAGTAATAAGACATTTGTTTCTCCTCTGAGTTCCTTCAAATCCAATCCTGAAAAGGTAAGAAAATTTATTCCTACTTGTTATTTTTATGGTAAAAAGGGACACATTAGGCCTAGATGCTTTAAATTGTTGGATCTTTTACATAAAAGATCAAAAAAGTTCAAACTTTTACCAAAATCACAACGGCAGTGGGTTAAAAAAGATAAAACAGTATGCCATGTTGTTTTTACTGCACTTAATCATGCATCTAACGATTTGTGATATTTTGACAGCGGTTGTTCCAGGCACATGACTAGAAATAAACAGTTTCTAACCGATTTTAAAGCATGCAGGGATGGTAATGTGACCTTTGGAGATGGAGCAAAGAGTAAGATCATTGGTAAAGGCACTTTGAATGTCAAAGGTTTACCCAATTTTCAAAATCTCTTGTTGGTTGAAGGTTTGAAAGCTAATCTTATTAGTATTAGTCAGATATGCGATGACAAGTATGTTGTTAATTTCACACAAAACAAATGTATGGTCTTAGATAGTTTTGGTAAATGCATTCTTGAAGGTAATAGATCTTCGGATAATTATTATTTGGTTAAGATTGCATTTCATGCTAGGATTTTGGATTTAGAATTGTGGCATCAAAAATTAAGACACTTAAATTACAAAGACTTGGTTAAATTAACTAAGTTAGGTGTAGTAAAAGGAGTTCCTAAACTTGATGACAAAGTTAATGGAATTTGTGGACCATGTCAAATGGGAAAACAAATTAGAAGTTCACACAAGACAAATCCACATCTTAGCACATCCAAAATACTTGATTTGCTTCACATGGATCTTATGGGTCCTATGCAAATTGAAAGTATTACAGGTAAGAGATACATATTTGTTTGTGTGGATGATTTTTCTAGATATACTTGGGTTGATTTCATTAAAGAAAAATCTGACACTTTTGATGCTTTCAGGAATCTTTGTGTTAAGCTTGAAAATGAGCAAAACAGGAACATTGGCAAGATTGTGAGAATAAGAAATGATCATGGCATTGTGGAAAGGAAGAATAAAACTCTTCAAGAGATGGCCAGAGTGATGCTCAATAGCAAAAAGTCGACCAAGAGGCTATAGGCTGAAGCTATAAGCACTGCTTTTTATATTTCAAATAGAGTTTTTCTTAGACCTGACACTAACCAGACACCTTATAAAATTTTGAAAGGTAGAAAACCAAATTTAAAATATTTTCATGTCTTTGGATGCAGGTGTTACATCTTAAATGACAGAGAGCAGTTAGGAAAATTAGATCCAAGGAGTGATGAAGGAGTCTTCGTGGGATATGCTCAAAATAGCAAAGCATTTCGAGTTTACAATCTGAGAACTGAGGCAGTCATGGAATCTGCAAACGTTGTATTTGATGATCTGGACGATTATGCAAAGTACTCATAAGAAGAAAGCATAACTAGCTTCACAAATGATATAGAAAAGTCAGATTCAGACAGCAACAATAAAGAAGATTCTGTTATGAAAGAGGAAACAACTGCTGTTACATCCGACGTAACAATAAATAATTCAGATTTGAACAGAAATTCAATCCGGAATGATGATGATAGAAAAGATCCACCCACATGGATTCAGATGGCACATCCAACAAGCTCTATCATTGGAACACCAGATGGCATGATGAAGACTCGCAGCAAGGTAAGAAACCAGGTAAGATTTGCATGTTATCTTTCTTCAGTTGAACCAAACAATGTGAAAGAAGCTTTAAAAGAAGATGTTTGGATTCAAGCCATGCAAGATGAACTTAATCAGTTTAAAAGGAATGAAGTATGGGAATTAGTTCCTAGGCTAGAAAATGCAAATGTCATTGGAACTAAATGGATATTCAAAAATAAAACTGATGAAAGTGGACAAGTAGTAAGAAACAAAGCTAGGCTAGTTGCACAAGGTTACACACAAGTAGAAGGCATAAACTTTGATGAAACCTTTGCACCAGTAGCTAGACTTGAGTCAATCAGATTACTACTTGCAATTACGTATTTGCTTGATTTTAAGTTGTACCAAATGGATGTTAAAACAACATTTTTAAATGGCTATCTCAATGAAGAAGTCTTTGTTGAACAGCCTAAAGGATTTGAAGATCCTAAACATCCTGATTTTGTGTACAAATTGCACAAAGATTTGTATGGTTTGAAACAAGCTTCTAGAGCTTGGTATGAAAGGTTGACAAATTTTTTTATCAATAAAGGTTATAAAAGAGGCAGCAATGATAAGACTTTGTTAATCAAACATGCATCTAACTATCTTATTGTTGCACAAATATATGTTGATGACATTGTTTTCGGATCAACTAACAAAAGCAAAGCTAATGAGTTTGTTAAGTTGATGCAGGAAAAGTTTGAGATGAGCATGGTAGGAGAATTAAATTTCTTTCTTAGACTACAGTTAAGCAAATGAATGATGGGATATTCATATCTCAATCAAAATATGCTAAAAATCTTGTAAAGAAATTTGGGCTTGAAAATGCAAAACCTATGAAAACTCCTATCAGTACTAATCTAAAACTTTCAAAAGATAATGCAGGGAAAGATGTTGATGAAAGTTTGTACAGAAGTATTATTGGCAGCTTGCTGTGCCTCACAGCAAGTAAACCAAACTTGTGCTTTAGTGTAGGGTTATGCGTAAGATTTCATGCAAATCCAAAGGAATCACATCTTGCAGCAACTAAGAGAATCATCAGGTATGTTCACGGAATATATGATTATGGAATATGGTTCTCTAAAGATACAAACAATTATCTTGCAGGGTTTAGTGATGTTGATTGGGCAGGAAATTCTGATGACAGAAAAAGTACCTCATGAGGTTGTTTTTATCTTGGTACTAACTTGGTTTCATGGCACAGTAAAAAACAGAATTCAATTTCTTTGTCTACAACTGAAGTCGAATACATAGCAGCAGGGAGTTGTTGCACGTAACTATTGTGGATGAAGCAAATGTTGAGTGATTATGGTATTGAACAAAAGCCTATGACTGTGTTTTGTGATAATACTAATGCTATAAATATTTCCAAAAATCCTGTTCAGCATTCTAGAACAAAACACATTGATATTAGATACTATTTTATAAGGGAACTAGTAGAATCTAAGGTGATACACATTAAACATATCTCCACTGATAGAGAATTAGCTGACTTGTTCACTAAGGCATTGGATACAACAAGATTTGAAAATCTAAGAAAAGCCTTAGGCATCTGTCAGTTATATGAATGAACACAGTGTGCTGTTATGTTATTCATATCGGTAGTATCATAAGTTTTCTTCTAAATTATCATGTGTGAGCTGTGATATAAAATTTATGTATATAATAAGATACTAATTTAAAATAAAAAATACAAAGAGTGCTACCAATATATGATGTGTGAAAGCCATAATTGAGAGTAACCTCAGGGTATCTAGAAAATATGTTGAGGTCACCCACTCATATGAAAAGCGCTACCTTTGTATTGTGTGAAAGCTACTGTATTAATCTAGAAAAAATTCACATTGAAATCAATTTTTGTGTGTGTAAGAAGCGTGCTCAAGTTGATCACTCAATTGAATCAAGAAGAAAAATAGCTTTCATGTGAAAATTCAACAGCTCTGAAATATGCTTTCTTAGAATGATCCATATGATAACTCAGATATTACTGTTATGTTATTGTTAATTGTGTTCTATTATGTTTTTCATAACAATGTCCTTTGTGCTTATCCGAAATTTAAGTTACTTGTGTGTCCATGTGTCAAAAATGCCATGTCATCATTATTGAATTGAGGGGGAGAGGTTTCAGTGGCGGGAATCCTAATTCTATTAGAATTCCTTATTCAAATTGGAATCAAATTTGAATTGCTGTCTTTTAATGGAAGTTATGAAACGGTTTTGGAAATAGATTTAACATTAAATTTTGTTAAAAACAAAATTATTTTAAAAGCCTAGTATATTTCAAAATCGGTTTAGGGATTTTTCTATTCATACCATACTTCAACAACAGCTTCTCCACTGTCCCTCGTTTTCTTTCTCTCTTTCTTTATTTTTTTAAAATTTGTTACAGACTATAAACCATATCAATGGCGACCTCATCTAACTCGACAAAGGTAGCCAGTTCTTCATCTTTCCCCAGCGGTTCTAGTTGCAACAAGAATGACAGCATTCAGTCATCTCTAATTTAACACACACATGCAGAGATCGTTGTCGATCCTGCCATTAGTGAGGATAAGCAAGTGCCGATGAGGAAGATAAAGGATAAAATCAAGCCAAAGTACAACAAATTTCTCAAAAAAGCTATCAAACAGAAGTTTGTGAAGCACACTTCACAGCGAAAACTACAGATGGAAAGGCCGGTGAAACTGACGGATTTCAACACATATGGCCTGAATGATATGATTGAGTCTATTTACTGGACTCGAACAGTATCAAACTTCCTACCCCCTGTGAAAACTTTGATTCAAGAATTTTATACTAATATCTCTACTGCTATTGATGATCCTAAAAGTTTTCATTATCACAAATTTTATTATCGAGGAAAGTTTGTGAAATTCTCTCCAAATGTCATAAACACTTTTTTGGACATTCCAATAGGTAGTATGCATTCTTTAGATGAGAAATATAACATGGCTGAAGTGGTTAAGGAATTGATTGGTCGAACAGACATTGAATGAAAACCAAGAGATGGCATCGACCAGCAATACCTTAAAAAGAAATAACGAGTGTTGCATAAGATAGCTCAGTTTAATTGGCTTCCTTCTTCCCATCAAAATCAGGTTCGGGAAGACAGAGTGAAACTTTTATTTTGTTTAGGCACCAATCGACCAATTAACTTTGGTTTGTTAGCCTCTAGATCAATTGTACAGATTGGATCCTATCACTCTGATTATTATTTGCTGGTGTTTCCCTATTTGATTCAACGGATTTTTGCATAGAACAACATCGCTATGAGTTCTAATGAACAGACACAAATTCTGTCTTAATCATTACCAAGGGATTTCTTCAGAGACTGCATGACAAATCTGACTTACCTACACCTGAACCGAAACCCAAGAGAGTCAGGAAAAATCAGTTGAACAATATTGAAGAACAACTTGTACTGATCAACTCTACCTTGACAGAAATTATGCAGGATTTGAAGGCAATTAAACTCAAGCAATCTGCTTTGGAAGCAATGTTTGTAGAACATCCTGGTACTACAGCAGACCCACCGACCATGGAAACTGACACTAGGGTTCCCGAGAGACCAGCTAAAGAAATACATGAGGCTGATGAACCTCTGCCTGAAGCAACTGATCAAATGCCAGTAGCAAGTCATACTGCATAATCTATTGTTAAGACAAACAAACAGTAGAACCAAAGCAGAAGGAAATGACAATTAAGTCTTCTAACAAGGGATCTAGAAGGAAAGGAAAGAAGAAAATTGAAGTGGTGAAGAAATCATCTGATCAAAAGAAGAAGTAGAAAATCGAATCATCAGCTCCAGCTTTAAGAGATGAATCTGTGTCAGATGAACCAACACAAGTAGAATCTGGAATGAAATAGCCTTCACCACTTGCTGAGGAAGATCCTCATGATTTCCCTCTCCCTGCAGCAACAGAAGTAGAACCTCATACCTCTCCACCACCAACTCAATCACCACCTCCTACAGCCAATGAGCCACTGATTCCCTCTACATAACAGCATTCACAGGCAACAGAAACCAGTGCAAAAAGAATAGAGAGGGAGATTCAAAGAATTATAGCTAAAGTAACTGCTACTTCTTCTGACAATATAGATGCATATCCAGCTCTTGCAACTTCTAAACAGCCTTCCCCCACTCCTGGGCATAGGTTCAAATCTGTTGCTCGCAGAACCATAAAATGCCCTGGCAGTTCCACTTCTCCACCAGTTCACAAGTCTCCCAGACTTAGTTAATTTTGGCCACTTGTGCTAAAATTAAGGGGGAGATAAGGCGCGAGGAGTGAGGAGTTGTTAGAGTTGCTGCTGCTCTAAGTTGCTGCTTTTATTGCGAAACTTTTTTCTGATCTTATTACTTTTTTGTTATTACTGTTATCTCTTTAACTGTGTTTCTCTCTAGCTACTATTTTTGTTGCTCATTCCTCAAAGGTATAAGTAAGAAGTGAGGGGGAGAAAGAACTAACCTTTCTTATGTTGTGTGTGCATTCGAATTTTTTATTTGTGTTATTATCTGCATACTTCATTTGATGGATGTTTTCATTTGCTCTGAATTGCCTTGCCAGGTTATATATATCATGACAGTGTTCTGTTATGAGTTTGGAAACAGTTAGGTGTTTTCATCACAAGTTGCCAAAAAGAGGAAGTTGTTAGTAACAGTGTGTCGAGATTTGTCGAGCTTGTATCCAGTGTCATGTTGTTGTTTTGTCAAGTGTCGAGAATATTATCGAGTTGTCGAGATTGTCGCGTGATGAGATAAATGTCGAGTTAACGAGATTACGTCATGTGTCGAGCTTATATGCGCGTTGCGTGTTGACTGTCGAGTGTCGAGTAGTTGTGTAGAGAATGGTTGTGTCGAGACTGTTGTGGCAATTGTTGAGTGTCGAGCATCAAGTGTTGAGTGTCGAGCATCAAGTGTCGAGTGTCGAGCATTGTGTATCAAGCACTTATGCCGAGAGTGTTGATGACGAGAATTTTTGGTGTCAACATGCATGTGTCATGCACAAGTTATATTTTGATCAACTTGTGATAAAACAAGAATGTTATTTTGATTATTATTTTACTACTTCTAGAATTATATTTTAAAAAGTATTTGATTTATAATAAATATCTTTTTTAGATTCGGATATAGTATCTTAATTAGAATTGGAGAATGTTTATTTATCCTAATCTCTTTAAGAATTTAATTATATCACTTCCTATTTTATTTATCCTAATCCTAATATAATTTTGATTCAGATCTTTTACAGGATTTCTAGGAGACTTCGTCCAGGCCTCCCACTATATATATATTAAGTTATTTTTACATAACTTAAGGTGTGAAGAAATTCATTAGTTGGGAAGTGTTCTTTGTTTCAACATTCCAAGACTTAAGAGAGGAGCTTCAACGCAAATTGGAATGTCTTCTTTGATTTGATTCTTTGAGTTTTTTTTTTATGTATGAGAGATAGAAATCATACATGAGTTGTTGATTAAGTCTATGTGAGTTAGTAGACACTTGGGATAACTTGTGGGTTGAGTGTTTATGTAATTCAGCATCAGACATTGGTTGTTATATATAACTTAACAGTGTGTTGTTAAGTTATCTAAGACAGAGAGTGGGCAGTGTCACTAGAGTTTAAATTCTTTGTGAAGATTTTGTTTTATAAAGATTAGGTCAGTGTGTGAGAGTGAGTCAGCACTGTAAAAGGTCCTAAAGATTGTACAAATAAGAACTTAGTGAATTGCAGCTCTATAGCTGTCCGTGGACGTAGGTTTTATAACCGAACCACGTAAAAATCCTCCTGTGCTGATTTACATTATAGTTTACTATTATATTTCTTATAACTGCATACTTCCAGAACTCTCAACAATAATGCATCAAGACATAGGCAAAAACTAGGAAAAAAACACACACACGAAAAACCGAATATGCATAAGATCCGCATCTGTGTAATTAAAAATATTTAGTACAATGACTAAAACCAAACACCTCATAAAGCCAACAACATAATAAAGTCAAAATTTGTGAACTTCTAGTTGATATTTTTCCATGTAACATATTGTAAAACAATACAAAGTCAAATTATAGAGTTGTGATGGAAAAAATTATGGAGTAAAAATGGTCCAAATTCAGAGCAAATTATTTAGTTGCATCTGCACATAGCGTGTTCTCTACATCTGCATCTGCATGTGAATTATGAGCAAATTCAGAGCACCTCCAATGTCTCTGTAAAAGAAAAACAAAATTTGGTGACTTAGGGGAAAAAAATGAAATGCAAATGAGATTTAACATAATTGAGATGCAGATGAGATGAGATCATTACCACAATCTATGTTACAATAGATGAGATAAACTAAGATGACGTGATGAGATGCAAATGAAGATGAGATTGATTTCTAGGGTTAAGCTACGAAATTGAAATAGCTTAAAATGGATTTCTAGGTTGAAATAGAAATGGGTTACACGATTAAGCATCGAAAACCCATTTGGGTCAAGGAGGTGGCTGCCTTATTCGGGTAGAGGCATCATTGGTAGCAACTCATATAAGTCGGGTATTAATGCTGCCACAAATGGGCACGTATATGAAACATTTTTTGTAGAATTTGTCTTATTAGAATATTAGGCTCTATAGGATTTGTTTCTAGATTAGAATTAAAAAAAATTGGAATACTAATCAAACTAGGAACTTGAGTTTGATTGTGATTTGTTTTAGTAGGACAATCTTGGATACTCATAGTTTGACAAGGAAGCTAAAATAGGAAGAGTTTTGATTATCATATTAGTCTAGGAATCATTAGTAGACTAGGAAAGAAACTCAAAGGCCTATATAAACCCTTGTATATATGAGTGTAGAGATATCAAGAAATCGATTAGGTGATCGAGAGATCGATCAAAATACACTATCAAAGTGGAGGAAGAGAGAAGACGGAAGAAAACATTTTCGATGCCTTGGAAGGCTGCAAAGACTGGCAACGTGGAGGAAGTGATCTTGGAAATCTACGATTTGGAATCGTTAACTGTGAAAGAGATCTAGTGCTCACAAAAGTTCTTCTCCTTTAGTCTTTCCTTGGAAGTTTATATCATAGATTGGTGATTATCTTAGGGTATATGCATGTAAAAGCTGTAAGGTTTGAAATCCTATTGTTAATTGAAGAAAGTTGCTGCTGAGATCTCCAAAGTAGATATAGGCTAAATTGGTCGAACCACTATAAATCTGGTATTGATTTATCTTGTCTATTTTTTTGTTTGATTTTCTTGCTTGTTGTTTCATCATAATTTTTGTTAAGATGTCAAATAAAGCGCTTCCATGAGTAGTACCACTACGACAAAAGTGAGATTCCATAACATGCCATGAATGCTATTCTAAGATTTTCATAGCATTTTCAAAATGCTAAACAAAAATGTTATAATTGCCCATGCTATGCTTTTCTATAGCATGCACAAAAAATGCTATAGAACAATAGCATTTTAGACTCCCTACACAGCACATATAGAATGCTATGTATTAGATTCCATAACACGCAATAAATGTTATTTTAATGTTTCATAGTATTTTTCGAACGTTATAAATGCTCGTGCTATGCTTTTTCTATAGCATCCAGAAAAAAAAGCACTATAAAATAATAGCATTTCGTATACCTGAAACAACACTTGAAAAATTGTGGATAGGGCTTTCATCCTGTTAGAGCGTTTGCGACCACGATACTATTTCAGCCTTTTTCAAAGGGAGCACAAGCGAGCCATAGGCACATCTAAAGAAATGGAGTCGCCACCGAATTATTCAATTGAAAATAAATGGAGGCAATTCAATCCTTCACTTCGGGACCTAAACTACCCTCATCCCTTCAGAGATGGGTTTGGAAAGTTACGTACGAGTCATTCGACCCACCCGAATTAAGATCCGACCTCTACTATGGCATACCAAATAAGAATATCGCATGTTGACATACAGTCCACTGAAGTTGTTAATTTGATGCACACATTTCATGTTTTATCTTCATTAGTCATGTGAGGTGATTATTCAATCAAAGCAGTAGTATATTCATATATAGAAAAAGTGAGAAGAATAGATTACATTGCCTTTAAACATGGGGGAAGGGGAAAAGGATTACAACCGTTGTTATTCAACAACAAAGTAAATTCTACTTCTAACACTTCGTATTCATACAATCCATTGCATATTCATACATTCAATTATTAATACAACGTAAACACTTAAGTCGAGATTTCATAGATAGTGAATTCCTCACCATTATATGTGAGTCTATTCAATGTCTATAAAGCCTCTTTCATGACATCATTCAAGTCACGGCATATTCATGATTTATTCATTCATTTATATCAATCAATTAAAGTTCTATACAAATTAAGCCATAATCTAAAATCATGACACTCTAGCCTAGATTTGATAATTCTATCATGGCATTCAAGCCTATAGCTATTCTAGCATAATTCATATTGATTCATAATATCATGACATTTCTAGCCTAAACATGATAATCATGGCATGTTCTACCCTAACTCAAGCAAGTATAATAAATCATGGCATTTCTAACCTAATCATGGCATTTCTAGCCTAATTCAATCAATCAACATCAAACAAGACCTTTCTAGCCTAATCCAAGCATTCAAATGGGCAATATGGTAATTCTTACATGTTCTATGCTATTTTCTAGCATGCTTCAAAACAATTATAAGTTATCCTAATCATGTTTCTAATCATGTGGTTCTAAGCATCATTCTAAGCATTCAAAAAGAAAATTAAATTCCTAAACATGCTTCTAATAAGGAGAAAAAACGGACTTACCTCGACACGCTTATCCATCTCACAAAACAAACAAGAGGGTTAAACAATTTATAAAACCCTAAAAATGCTCCTAAGCATAAAACTAAACCCTAAAAATGCTCCTAAGCATAAAACTAAACCCTAAACATGGTTATTCTACGAAAGAAAAGTAAATAAGAAAATAGGGGGGAGAAGAGGATTACTCTTAGGACGTACCCTTTCTGGGTTTAGAGTAATAGAACGCCTAAGAATCTTTAAACTGGAAATACTTCTCAAATTCTTGAGCATGCCTTCAAGAGGGAGAAGAGATGATTATATTCAATAATCGGTGTGTCCTTGAAAGTGAGTAGAGGGGGTCTTTTTATGGTGGAAGGTTGAGGTTGAAAAAGAAAGCAAAAAACAAAAAAATGAAGGTTTGAATACAAATTTTTGAAGAATATGCCACCAATAGTCGGGCGGCTGTTTCACAGTCAGGCGACTATAGGTCAACAGTCGGGCGACTGTTTGATAGTCAGGTAGTTGTTCTCCCTTCGTTCCTTTCTATTTTGGCACTTTAGAGTGCAATCCCTTCTGACCTTCGTCTGTTCGATCATGCATAACTTTTCGAGTTCAACTCCGATTTGCAATCCATAAATTTCTACGAAAACTAGACGTAGCTTCACAACAATATATGACTCATCAATAGATTCCTTCTGCAATAATTTCTGTGATTTTTTGAAGTCAGATATCAATTTTTGAGACATTTCATCGATTCTTTCTCACTTTCTTTTCTTGGCTTCCAGGGCATTTTAGTCATTTCCATCTCTCGACATTCATCTTCATTCATTATCGAGCCTTAAAATTCAATGTCGACAAAAATGCTATCTATAAGTTGTGCTTATAGAATTTTCAAAATGCTATAACTTAATTTGAATTTCCAATGTTTATATAGCATTCATGAATGCTATAAAATTAATAGCATTTTCATAATGCTATAATTTATTTTTAATTTCCAATGTGTACATAACATTCTAAAATGCTATAAAATACATAGCATTTTCATAATGCTATAATTTCTTTTCAACTTTAAATGCTTACATAACATTCATGAATACTATAAAATTAATAGCATTTTCATAATGCTATAATTTGTTTTTAATTTTACACAACATTCTTGAATGCTATAAACATTTTTTTTTTGCTATAATTTATTTTCAATTTTCCATGTTTACATAACATTCATGAATACTATAAAATTCAAAACTTGCATATGAATGTTATAATTGCCACCATATCCGTGACTTTCATAAATTTCTATAATATATGAAATATATCTTATAACACTTAAAAAATGAAATAATGTAATTATTTTTTATTTATTTTATAGCATTCTTTGAAAATGTATTAATACAAAATTTACGATTTAATACAATTGGTTATTTCAATAATAATTTTGTATCGTTTGTTAAAAGTTACAAATTCTCTGTTAATTACTAGTATGTTAATAATTTTGAAATATTTATAAATCATAATAGGCATATTCACTTTTATATATACACACATATATATGTGTGTATACACACACACACACACACACACATATATATACACATATATATATGTGTGTGTGTGTGTGTGTGTATATATATGTATATATATGTATATATATCAACATTGCTCAAGTAAAAGTCATCATTTTATATATTAAATCTAGTATTGAAAATGTGTCATTGACATTCAACTACAGCTTAATTTACATATCAAACTTCATCTTCTTGAAGCAAAGAACTTAATATAATAACTTGTATCCAAGTCAAAAGCTACCGTCCCAAAAAATTCACTATAAGAAAATGGGCCTTTTACCGCGGGCCGAAACCGCGGTAAAAATCCTTCTACGGCGAGCCTATGGCGGTTTTAGCCCACCGTATAAAATGGCACCGTAAAAATCATTTTAACTTTTTACCGCGGTTGTAGCCCGTGGCAAAAGCGTCTTTACCGCGGGCTTCAAGCCCGCCGTAAATATTCATGGTGTGATGAAATTTTTTTATCGCGGGCCGTTGGCCCGCAGTAAAAAGCCCTAATTATCTACCGCAGGCTTTTGGCTCGTCGTAAAAAGCTATTGTTGTTGATTAACCACAGGCTCTCGACCCGTAGTAAAAAAGGGCTCTACTCCCACAAACCATTTGTAATTTTTATGAAATCCGGGTCTGTAACCATATTTTCAATCTATTTTTTCTAGTTAATTTAAAAAATTCATCATATGAAAACATGAACCAATAAAATGATATTCCAATAAAAAATAAGAGTACATCATAAAAGTATATTCACATACACATAAATTAATAAGTTATACATTAATATACAAAATAAGAGTACCAAGTTTATTTACAATCTCAACAATAATTGAAGTCTAGAAATATAAAATATATCTAAAAGTCTAGAAGACTCCAACTTCCCTCTATATGCAACATACTTTGACAATTTTTCTTTCAGAATGCTGATATTACAAGTTGAACCAATCACACCCTCACTACTAGGTAAACCACTCTCAGGTTGAGAATCGAGCAAGGACAACATATTAATATATTCAGCTATGCTATCCTGCAAAAACACATAACGTTACATAAGCAAACTAGCGAATCATAATTCTACACTAAAGCATAGAAAGCAAACCTTGAGCTGTCCGCTAATAAGGAGAAGTCTCATATCAGTAACAAGCATCTTAATCTGCTCAAAATGAGAATAAATATTTGAAAGTTGACACTCATCAACTATTATTGCTTCCCATCCTATGCTTTCAAACACAATAAGATCCTGCAAAAATCATGTGCAAGTTAGACAGACATGCCTAAGGTGACCGAGTTATGAAAAATCGGAATATGTAATAACAAGCAATTTTCAGTTCCTGTTCATCAAAATCCAAGCAAGTCAATTATATTGCTTCACCCTAGAAAAAGCAAAGCCTCTGATTTTTTTTTTTATAAGAAATTATGAATTGGTATTAGGTGAAAACTATATAAAAGAGGACAAGCATTCCACAAAAGCACGACTAGCCTAAATAAATCCTCTGAAAATTTTGAACATCCATTTTTCAGAACAAGCAGCTAAAACAGTCACACAAGTGAAAACGTTATACCTCAGTCAGAAACTCCGGTGAGGTTATAACTGCTTGAAATATAATGCACCCTTCTTCTTCATAAAATTCTAATGTCCGAATACTTTTGCGCATTTCTTTGTTTCCACTGTAAACCACAACATCAGCAGATGGTGCCAAACGCCAAAACTCATCCTCCCACAAATGAAGCAAATCAGAAGTCGATATGATGAGAAAAGGGCGACAGACATCCGATAACAATGACATAATGAATAAAAACACCTTTGAAATTCGTTCCTGCAATCATAGACTTCATCAGAACAATTTGTATGAAATACTAATAAGTGCTTTTCTAGCAACATAATATGATACAAAAAATAGAAACAAGTCCTTCATGCGTAAACAAATGAAGGCATTGACTCATGACACACAAGTATAACAAAGACCTGTAAACACAAAAAATAACCTTCCCACAATACAACAAACTGCTAACACACATCAAGAAAATTGCAATGATGAAGATAAAACAACATCATCCCAACCCCAAACGTACACCCCACCTCCGCCTCTTTCCCCAACAACCCCCAACACTCTCCCCTTGCACCCAACCCACAGCATTGCCCTATGGCAGACAGGCAACATGAAATTAGGCTTATGCATAAGAGCTTCTACCAAATAATTTCACACATACATTCTGGGAAATTCTAAAGTCGTAAGGCATAGAAAAAAGTACCACTTCCATACTTGAGGAATCAAAGAAATGATTCAAGAAGAAAATAACCTCACCTAACAAGCAGAGTGTGTGCAATCCAAGTGAACGATTTCTCTGAATTTCTCATAAAAGCTATCAGGCCTCCAAGTTTCAGTAAAGAATGGAACAGAAATAGTCTCTCCGTAGGGGTAGAGTTTAACCCACAGATTCCAATGGCATTCATCACAGATGCATTATAAACGACCTTGACCTGAACCCCCATTTTCTTGGCTCGAACTACTAAATCACTGTGTGTTGTAGCTCTGCATCCAAACCAAATTTTAAACTTGTTAATCAACTAAGGCTGATAAAGTAAAACCAAAAATAAAAATTGTTGGAGGGCAAAGCGCCACATCTTCTAGACAGAAATCCGAAATAATTTTTGGCCAAGTTCTGTCAAGACAATAGGATCACCATAGAGCTAGTTATAATCTAATTTCTATTATACATCAAAATTAAGTTGTACATTCAAACGCAACCACTTTCATTCCACTAGAGAAAGCATTCCATCAAGTTTCACAAGCTTACTTTTCAGTTTATTTTATTCTTCCTATTCACAAAATAGGATTTGGAAAATAAAAACTTGCCATAATAGATTATTAATTCTTAACTTGAAAAAGCCATTTAACCAAAAAAAATTAAATTGAAAAAAAGCAAATTGTTAAGAATACCCAAAAGGATCAACAACGACAAGAAAAGCCACGTCAGAGTCTCGAGCTTCAGAGAGAAAATAGTCAGCCTTCTCTTCCACCATTTCTCTATCTGCAATCGTAATTGGTCTCTCATACAACTTTTCCTGGCCAAAGAATAGAAGTTGAGAAAGCGTTGACAAATATAAAAGAAAGTGATAACAGTAAAAGTAGGCTGAAATCGAAATTACCAGAGTGGGAAGGCCATCTGTGGAGAGACCAAAAGAGAGAAGAGAAGTGTAGGCTTCAATATAAACCTTCTCGCATTTCCTCACTGTATCTAATCCTCTTAGCGTTATGTCTCTCTCGTCACCCAGTCCAAGACCTATTATGTATAACATGTTTCTTTCTGTCTCTCTGCTAAACCCTAGCTCCTCGATCACCTGTAAAACCCCAAACAATACAACCCTCCAACCCTCAATGTTAATTGTTTATATCTGATATCCGCCAAAATAATAGACCTTGCAAACAACAAAAGACCAAGGCTCTGTTCTTTAGTAAATCAAATTCCCATCAAATACCTACTAAAACCCTAACTCTAAAATATGAAATCTCCAATTAAAGCATTCCCATTTCATCTACCTCCAAACCAACAATTAAAACAAAATAACTTCAATTTGAAACAAACACAGTAATAATTTATTTGAAATCCGTAATCCCTAAATCCACACTTCATCCAGAAGAATATTCGAAAACAGAATAAAAAGACGAATTGAAACAAACAAAAACCTAAGCCTGTGAGAGACCGCGTAAGTACCTGGGATTTGGAGTCGCTGTGATCCTCAATAGCACGAGGCTGTGGAGAGGAACCAAAAGCGTAATCGTTGTTGTTATTGTCGACGTCTTCACCGTTAAGTTCGTAAGCTGATGATCCACCACTTACTCTAAGACGCCTACTTCACAACATTAAACTCCAACAAACCACTCCCATCATAAACCCTCCTAAGCCCGTGCTCCCCACCGCCAACACTTACCAACTCATTATACTCTCCACCAAGTCCACCCCGTAGATGGGTCTTGTGTGAAATTTACGATTGTCCACTATCAATAGTAGCTCAAGAGGACTGGAAGCCAGAACGTGGTGGTAGTCGAAGAGGGTGGAGGTGACGACGGGGGATCGGAAGTGGTGGGGGAGGAATTCGAGAAGGTAAAGAGGGGTTGGATAACGAGAAGTTCGAAGGGAAGGGGCGGTGGAGTCTGTGTCGAAGGAAAGAGCCGGAAGCCAACGAACGGTGTCTATATGGGTGGATTGCTACAGATTCAAGAGCAGGGAGCAGGGAGGCTTTTGAATAGAGAAGTGATGTTCCACGTCTGAGTGAAGAAAATTTTCTTTGCACGCGGCGGCAACAAATTAGGGCAAGAAAAAGGAAGGCTTATAACTTATAAGTCATTCGATTTACGTCGGTTGTATCTGACCGCCGTAGAGCTTTTGTTTTACTACGGTTTAAAAAAACCGTAGTGTATAGTCGTAGTATAAGGTGCCTTTTCTGGTAGTGATTTGATTTGTTTCATCTCCCGTGAGACTTATGCCATATGTACATTGCATTAGCTACATCGAAAAAGTACTCTATGCCACATATACCCCCATCCACTTCTTAACATCAACTGCACATAACTTTTGAAAAATTCATTAAAAATAATACATTAACAGGCATATTTAGTTTTATCAAATCTAACAAAACTAGCGCAAAACAAGAAAGAAAAATATCCCTTGTCCTATTTTCTAATCTTTTAAATCTAATTAATGTAGATAAGTTTGATAAATATGATTCTTTATAAACATACTGCAAAAAAAGTTCATGATTAATTTGAAGATATTTTATGACAAGTCGGAGAGCGTATCTTTTGCTCTGACTTTAGTGGGCTTATTTCATTTAATTTCTTATTTGTTAAGAAGATTCTACATTTGAAAGAAGATACAGTACAGTTGGCGGTGAGCACAAGGTATCTTACAGTTCAGTTTGAATGTTATTAGTCGTTTTGTCTTGACACTAAGAATGACTAATATATGCTCAGAAAACAACTTCCTGTACGTGCATAACAAATGTAAGAAATAACGCCAACTCAAGCTTGAGCAGAATAGGTTAAGATCAATACAGACAAAAGGCATGGATAAGGACTCAAAAGCAAGAGTGTTGGTCCTTGGTTTCAAATTTAAAATAGAAGACTCCTTATCTCCTCTCTCTCGTAACACAAACCTCAAAACCCCAAATAACTAATATTTTCATTATAGACCAAAAAACCAAAACTACTTATATAACATTGAATTAACATTAAAGTTAAAAGATGATTTAAATTATTTAATCCCAGACAGAGAAAGAAAAAAAAATCTTTAATCATATGAAAAATGATACATTTAGAATCCAAAATCAAATTCCAGAAATCTCCCACCTTCAATACAAATCACTCACTCATTATCATCATTTAACTAGAAGATAATGAGAAGCGAAAATAGAGTGTAAATGATGAAACAAGCTTATGCAATTAATGCACAATGCTCCTCGCTTCCAACCGCAAATGAAACCATTAGATTCACTTTCTAATGCCATTGACAATGAACCTACCATACTAGCTATCATTGATTTGCAGTTTGGAGGAAAGAGGTGTGGGATTGAAACTTGAAAGGTTGGTGATGAGCTTGCTCTTCAACTTCAAGTATTAGGAAGTGGCGGCAAGGAAATAAAAACAAAGAAAGAGAGAAATTTTGGAGAGCCGTAATGGTGTACGCTCCTATCTTCTTTCCTTCACCTTGTTTAAGTGTTTTTTTTTTTAAAAAAAAAGCCATTTTACACCTTCGAGATTCTAGTGAACTACAGTCGTAATACTGATTTTATATATTTTATTCAATAGATAAACTAATTTTAAATATTTATAAAATAAAAATAAAAAAGTATAAATTAACTTAAACAATATTATCTATTCATCAATATTATCACGTTAATTTAGTCACGAATATAACATAAATTTTAAAATGGAATTAATTTATATGACTTTTATTTTGGAAATAGATATATATATATATATATATACACACACACATATATATATATATATATATATATATATATATGTGTGTGTGTGTGTGTGTGTGTGTGTGTATTAATTTAGTACTTTTTTTATTTCTATTATTGATATCAAATCTTATTAAAGATATCTTTTTCGAGTACACCAAAATAGATTTATATATACATTGTCAAATAAAGATAGATTTATAATAGGTAGTTTTAACTACAACTTCTATATGTAGTTAATTGGTTAGCATAGACACTGAATTTTTGAGACTAGATGTGAAATGAAGATGAATGTTGAGAAATAGAAATGACCAAAGTGCCCCTAGAAGCCAAGAAAGGAAAGATGAGAAGGAATCAATAAAATGTCTCAAAAACTGACATGTGACTTCAAAAAATTATAGAAATTAGTCTAGGAGGAATCTCATGATTCCTATACAGTTGCGAAACTAAGGATGTCTAGTTTTTGTAAAAATTTACAGATTAAAAATTGGAGTTAAACTTGAAAAGTTATGTATGATCGAACAGACAAAGGTCGAAAGGGATTGCACTACAAAGTGCCAAAATTGGAAGGACTGAAGGGAGAACAGCCGCTCGACTGTTGAGTGACAACTAATCGACGGTTTGCCAACAACCGCCCGGCTATTGGTCCTTTAATTTTGGAAATTTTTGGTTCTAACCTTCTTTTTTTTTTTTTTACTTCCTTTTTAAACTCCAACTCTCACCTATATAAAACCCCCTTGGCTCAATTTTCAAGGCATACCGATTATTGAAGATAATCATCTCTTCTCCCTCTTGAAGTCAGGCTTGAGAATTTAAAAAGTCTTTTCCAATTTAAATATTTCTAGGCGTTATATTGCTCTAAATCCAGAAAGGGTACGTCATGAGAGCAGTCCTCTCTTCTCCCCCTATTTTCTTATTTACCTTTCTTGCTTAAAATAAAAATGTTTAAGATTTATTTAATTTAATGCTTAGAAGCATGTTTAGGGTTTTATGAACTGTTTAACCCTTATTTGTTTTGCGAGATAGATAAGCGTGTTGAAATAAGTACGCTTTCCTTTGTTTATTAGAATCATGCTTAGGAATTTAATTTTCTTCGCGAATATTTAGAATCATGTTTAGGAGCACATGTCTAGAATCATGCTTAGGAACACATGTCTAGAATCATGCTAGGAAGACTTATGATTACTTTGAAGTATGTTAGGAAATAGCATATAATAGGTATGAATTACCTTGTTTGCCCCCTTGAAATGCTTTGATTCGGCTAGAATAGCCTTGATTGATGTTAATTACTTGACTTAGGCTAGAATATGCCATGATAACCATGTTTCCCTTACAACTTTCAGCTTTAGCTTTTATGGTTCCTACTTGTATAAATTTATTTTGTTTAGCTATTGTTTAAGCATAAAAAATAAAATTTATAATTTGGCTTGTTGGTCATATGGCCTACAATCTAGATAGCACTATGGTTTTAATACTTCTTGTTAAAATTAAAAAAAAAAAATTACATATCCAATAATGGACAAAGTTTGATTATTAAGTAGAGAATTATATATTAAATATCCGAGAGGAAATAATCCTAAGTTACATGGCAAGGTAAGCATATCCAATCTACACAAATGACTATTATTTGAGCAAATATTTGAAGTTGGGTCAGGTTAACATAACTTAATATTTTGACTCAATTTGAGACACTTGCTGCTATCCACCCTTCATCTAAACTTCATCCAATGTCTATAAACAAATTTGAAATTTAAATTATTGTACTAAAACACACACGATTATCCAACATTCTCCATGCCTTTAAATTTTTTATTTATAATAAATTCTTCTCCATCATATTAACACGGGCTTCATTTTTGGCAGCGGAATTACCCGTGTGGCACTTAGACAAGTTACACCCAAAGTTGCTAAGTAAGCCTTGATGCTTTGCTTGCTCACTAAAGGAGAAGCTTTTGGAGGTTATGATTCTTGAGCTTAAAGCTTTTAGGCAAGAGAAGGAAGGCATTGGAAGATGACAAGAGTTGCTAAAAAGAATGTTTTGTATTATACTAGAACTATTATTAATGGCTTGATTACAACTTCTTCTTCTTAGCTTACAAATGAAGCTTGGAGGGGTATTTATATTAATCCATCTCCTTAATGGATGGCTAGGATTTATTTCATCCATTGAGTAATATTCATTCACTAGAGATATCCCCTAAAATATCTTCCTAAATATCTAGATATTTATATAGAGAATTCTAGCACATGGGCTTGCTAGAGATTTCTAGAAAATGGGCTAGGCCTCATAAGCTTTCTAGAAACTAAGCCAAGCCTCGCACTCATTTGGCCTAATTTAGTAAGCTAATTGGGTAGGCTGTGACCTCCTGCCCCACTTGGTTTTATGACACCCTCGTCATGCCTTGGAGGATGTCTCAAGGCTGGGGAGTGAGTCGACTTACGTTGCCGTGTTTGCCTTGCCCTCTTACATTTCCTCTTAAGCACCAAACACTGCGTACCCATATTCACGACATCAACATTTGTCATCTTGGTCTTCTTTGGGGTAGCCTCCCACTGTGCATACTCCATCAACATTTGCCTCTTGTTGCATTGACCCAAGATGCATGGTGTTAGAGTTTGGCTTGGCTACTATAGGAAGTGTGCATAGATCACTCATTTTCCGAGATCCCATTAGCAGCTCAACCCTACAAGCAATTCTATCAAGGGATTTGGCTTTCACGGTTGCTACCTTAGGTCGTCCTTCGCCACTTGTGCGCACCTCTTTGTGCATCAATGATCCATCTAAGGGCTTGAGAGGTACAAAGGTTCGCCTCATGGAGTCAAGGACTTGGATAGCACCCAAGCGTGTTGGCTCGTGTGATGTAGGCAACACCTTTTTCTCAAACCTTGGCAACACATTCCACTATCACCGTACAAGCCTTGCTCCCATCAAGATGTTTTGAGGAATTATCACCTATATATATATTGCTATTGCGCTTTTTTATGAGACAACCCTATATTTTGAGAAATCAATCAAGGACTACCCCTGCGGTTGGTTTTTGTTAGTTAGCCATTAGGTTTTCCATCAATTTCAAATTTAATTACCAAATTATCCTTAATCATATTTTTTAATCTTATCTCTTAAGTGAAATTTCATATTTATCCTTTTATCTTTTAAAATTTTAGAAAACTTGATAAATGAGAGGATTTGAACCTTTACCTAATAACGTATAAATCACGTACTCGATCATCAAGCCAAAGGAATAAATTGATTTTAAGTGAAAAACATTTATTTAACCTATTTAAAGTAACTCAATTTCAATAACACCTAAGTTGTAGCCAAACTCAAATCCCAATGACACAATCCTAACAAAAATCCAAGCAAATCAAATAGAAACCTAATAAAAATTAAAAAATAAAATAAAATCTGTATCAAAATGAAAAAATAAAGATTTTATTTTTTATTTTGATTAGGTTTCTATTTGATATAGATTTTATTTTTTTAATTTTGATAAAGATTTTATTTTTTTTATTTTGATAAGGTTTATATATTCTATTTGATTTTCTGAAAAAAGAAAAGAAAAAGAAAGAAATCAAATTGCTTGGATTTTGGTTGGAGTTGTGTCACTAGGATTTGAATTTGGTTGCAGATTTGGTATTATTAGAATTGAGTTAGTTCAAATAGGTTAAATAATTTTTTTGTGTTCACCTAAAAATAAATTATCTGTTTGGTATGATGGTAGAATACATATTTTGATAGTTATTTGGTACTATGTTCAAATCCTAATACCTACCAAGTTTCTAACATTTTAAAAGATAAAAAGGCAAATATGACAGCTCACTTAAGGTGAAAGGGTAAACATGACAGTTCACTTGAGATAAAATAGTAATATTTTAAAAGATTAAAAGGTAAATATGATAGTTCACTCGAGGTAAAAAGGTAACTATGATAGTTCATATTAAAAAATAAAGTAAAACATGTATATGGGTGATAATTTTCTAAAATATAGGGTAGTGAATGATAATTCCCCAACAACAAAATAATTGCGTTTTATTAATTTTCAAAACACTTCTTCAAAACTTGATTATGTAAGCAACTAACCTAAGACTTTTTCATGATTAGTAAGACCAAACACATTAACTAGTCTAATTTCCAATTTATGGTAATGTTATACAAAAGCTTAGTTATATGAAATTTCTAAACCATAATGGTAAACAATAATACGTTCTTCTTTTATTAAGGAAGTACTCACTTGACTTCTATTATCAATTTAATCTATTAAATTTGAAATTTCTAAACAATTAGATATCTAAACTATAAAATATGAAACCATATCTAAACAACTAACAATAATAAAGATTGATTATTTATAGCTTTTCAACATCATGTTTCTGAATCCACCTTCTCTTCATGCTTACATTTTAGAAATTTTTTTCTTATTCAACTTGCTTTATAATTGTAAAAATAATTTTCATGCAATCAGTATATTAAATTTAATTAAATGTAAAAATATAATAAAATATACATAAATTTTCATAAATTACATAATCAATAAAAAAGTGTTCTTTCAAGTAATGATTTATATTGGTTAAATATTGTATAAGACAGATCGAATAAGTGTCAAATTTGAGGGCTAAAATGGTACTCTTGAGAAATAGAACTTTCCAAATAAAAATATAAAGGAAGCTTATCCACTTCCTTTCAAGGATGCCGTGCATATAAAATTGAATTTAGGTATTAAAAAAAAATAATTTTGCAATTTTATATGACGAAAACACCCTCAGATAAGACAACAATGACAACTGTACCCTCCATGTGACCCAATCAACCCTAATCTTTCGTCAGAATACCAAACGTAGAACTCTCTCTCTCTCTCTTTCTGAAGCAAATGGGCTCTCTTTGTTTCCAGCCTTAGTTCTTCTCCGGTCAGGCTCTCATCTTCAGCCTCTGTTGGCAAACAGTTAAGGTCAGCTTTAACTTTAAGATCCTTGCAGTCTTAGAAGTTTGTTTCTGTAGATTTCCATTTTTTATTTTTGGGTTTGTTTAGAATATGTCAAATTGGTTATATATTTATAGTAGGGTGTAAATTTTTTATGTTTTTGCTTCTGGGCTTGTGGGTTTGTTATGGAAACAGGTGAAATTTTTAATTTTGAGCATTGAACAGTGAAAAGTTTCCATCTTGGGTTTTGCTTTCGGACCTGATTCCACTTTCCTCAAATGAATTTGTAAGCAAAATTTAGCTGCTACAGTGGCTCATTTTAGCATATGCTGTTAATGGGTTGTTTTATTTCTAGAAAGGATGTAAAGCAAAGCAATTCTTAGCAACTCAAGATAGAAACTTGGTTAGTGAATATTTCATATTGATTCTGATATTGAGCTTAAATTCCTAGCCCTTTTTGTGGTTATTTTTCATTAACCTTTATTTCTTGTGGAAGCTTATTAGATTAGCTACAGATGGTAGAATCATTCGCTCCTGTAGGTTTTCTCAATATAGAAATGTATACCTACCATTTCATTAGATTTGTCAATTAAAATTTAGTTGCATATCTCCATTGTCAGTAGGTTTTTATCAAAGAAAACGTAATTTGGGGTTGGAGATAAAATTTTAAACGAACAAAGTTGATGTAGTGTGAATCAAAGTTGCAGGTAAAGTGAACAGAATTTAGCCTAATCGGTTGTTTATTATTCCTTCTTCATTAATTCAAGAATCCTGTGCTTTACTTTGTTTGGATGTGTAGTTTATGTTTCTCTAGTGCTTGTTCATATGAGAAGCTGTTTTTTATTTTGTCTTACTTTTTAGAGTGAGCTTGTGATCAGTTGTAGAATCTTCGTCTCATTACATGGAAGAAATTCTGTGTGCATTTTAGTGTGATACTTTGGCTCTGTGCAGACTTAGATGTTCATGCCAAATGATGTTCCCATCAGACTTGTGCATCTGCTTCGATAATGTTATTCTTCACAAACTTCTTGTCGACCCAGGTGGCAATATGTATGACCTTTGGAAATTACATTGAAGAGGTGGACTTCTGAATTTGTGTCATGGAGGACCACACTTTTGTTGTTGGTCAGGAATTCCCTGATGTCAAGGCCTTCAGGAATGCGATCAAAGAAGCTGCCATTGCACAACACTTTGAGCTTCGTATTATAAAGAGCGACTTGATTCGTTACTTTGCAAAGTGTGCCACTGAAGGTTGCCCATGGCGCATTCGTGCTGTCAAGCTTCCTAATGCCCCGACTTTTACCATAAGAAGCCTTGAGGGGACACACACTTGCGGGAAGAATGCACAAAATGGGCATCATCAAGCTTCTGTAGATTGGATTGTGAGTTTTATAGAGGAAAGATTACGAGATAATATTAATTACAAGCCGAAGGATATATTGCACGACATTCGTAAACAATATGGGATCACAATACCATACAAGCAAGCTTGGCGTGCAAAGGAAAGGGGACTTGCAGCAATTTATGGCTCTTATGAAGAAGGATACTGCCTGCTTCCATCATACTGTGAGCAAATAAAGAGAACCAATCCTGGAAGTATTGCTGAGATTTTCACTGCTGGTGCTGATAATCGCTTTCAGCGGCTCTTTGTTTCTTTTTATGCATCCATATATGGTTTCCTGAATGTTTGCTTGCCCATTGTCAGCCTTGGTGGAATCCAGCTAAAAAGCAAATACCTTGGAACCTTACTTTCAGCCACTTCTTTTGATGCTGATGGTGGGTTGTTTCCTGTTGCGTTTGGTGTTGTTGATGCTGAAAATGATGAGAGCTGGATGTGGTTCTTGTCAGAGTTGCATAAGGCTCTTGAGATGAATACTGAGAGTATGCCACAGCTCACCTTTTTGTCTGATGGACAGAAAGGTGTTATGGATGCTATAAGGAGAAAATTTCCATATTCTTCTCAAGCATATTGTATGCGCCACTTGAGTGAAAGCATTGGAAAAGAGTTCAAAAACTCAAGGCTTGTGCATCTTCTTTGGAAAGCTGCCTATGCTACCACTACCCTTGCTTTTAAGGAAAGGATGTCTGAAATAGAGGATGTTTCTTCGGAAGCTGCAAAGTGGTTGCAACAATTTCCACCCTCCCGGTGGGCAGTAGTACATTTCGAAGGGACACGGTATGGCCATCTCTCCTCAAACATTGAGGAATTTAATAGGTGGATTCTTGAAGCACGGGAATTGCCCATAATCCAGGTGATTGAGCGGATTCACTGTAAACTAATGGATGAATTTGAGGTCCGGCGAATGAATTGCAATTCTTGGTTTTCAGTACTTGCCCCATCTGCTGAGAAGTGTATGATGGAAGCCATTAACCAGGCATCAACATATCAAGTTCTTAGATCAGATGAAGTAGAATTTGAAGTTTTATCAGCAGAGAGATCAGAGATTGTGAATATTGGGACCCATTGTTGCTCCTGTCGTGATTGGCAGCTTTATGGAATACCTTGTTCACATGCTGTTGCAGCACTCGTTTCATGTCGAAAAGATGTATATGCCTTTACAGAGAAGTGTTTTACTGTTGCTAGTTACCGAGAAACATATGCAGAACAAATACATCGTATGCCTGAAAGAACTGAATGGAGGAAGATAGGCGAGAGTTCAGATGATGATACTCAAGTTGTGCGGCCTCCCAAGTTTCGTCGACCACCAGGACGCCCTGAAAAGAAACGAATTTGTGTAGAGGATCTTAACCGTGAAAAACATACAGTGCATTGTAGCCGGTGTAACCAAACTGGTCATTACAAGACAACTTGCAAGGCAGAGATTATGAACAGTATTGAACAGTTTTAGGCTTCTAATTTTGTACTATGTAGATTATTTGAAAATCTGTAGTTCTATCAACAACCTGAATAGTTTTGTCATTGCTATGTTTAGGGCTTACTGCATGTAAAATAGGAAGCCACCACGCTGTTTGTACTTGTAAGTGGAATTAACTTTTGAGGTATGGTAGATATATTGTGTATCAGCATGTTCATGTATTGGTAAGGGGCACGTAGTGTTCACGTATGTGAACAGTGTCAACCTTTCAACTTCTACATGTTATGTATGTACTCTAGCTTATGATTAAGAATTTTCACTCTCCTGCTTCTCTATTTGATGCTAAGCTAGATATAATCCTCATAGCCAGATATACACCTCATTCTCTCTTAAATCCAAAATCGACGCCTACTGTAGTCTACTGTTTCTTTTTACATCAGTTCTACAATTTGGAGTTATCCGTGAGGTGGGCTGTGTATGTTTGTACGGTTATTTTGCCTTTCTTTAAATAGTAATATGTGTAGTATTTACAAAATGTTGTAATGTATCTTCTTAGTATATACAATAAGAGAACTCGTTCTTCTAGCATTGAGAAAAAGGCAAAGAAAATAATTAATGTTATGAATTTGATACACAAAAATGATTGATTGAATTTTTACATATCATTTCAATGTAAGCATTGCTAACTCCAGCCAAACAACTATTTCAGCCATTTGCCTTTTGTTGGGCATTGTTTATTAGCCCCCGGTATCACATTTAAAGGGAACCAAGAGCCATTTGCCGAAAATATTCGGTCCAAAAAGGTGACAGAACCAATGAATACTATGATCACTTGGACAACTGCTTGAATCTTTTACAGGCTTCTAAAATATTCTCTCTGTGGCCGAAGGCACTGACCCTGATGAAACCTTCACCAGCAGGTCCGAAACCACTCCCAGGTGTGGTAACAACATGAGTTTTCTCAAGAATCTCGCCGAACACATCCCATGAGCTTCTCCCAGGGAAATGAACCCACACATATGGGGCATTCTTCCCTCCATATGCATCAATGCCAAGGGAAGTAAAGGTTTCCACTATGATCTCGGTATTTTCTTTGTAGAAACCAATCACCTCACGCATAGCCTGCAAATGTTTGAAATGCATAATTTGTACGTGTTGTATAGATAATGATGAGTTGTACTCCAGCCAGACCCTGGAGACAGAAATCAGAGAGAGAGAAAGTAATGCCAAATCTCCTTTCGGTTTGATTATTGAAGTTTAGCAGTCACTAAGAGAAACTGAATGAGACTAACCTTGCGGCCTTCAGGTGAGAGGCAAGCCAAACCACCAGCTTGGGCAATGTTGGATGCAGCATTAAAGCAAGTACAAACAATTCGGTTGAAGTCCCTGGCAACAGGAAATCCATCAGAAAATAAAAGCTCGTTTGGCACCACGGTCCAACCCAGGCGTACTCCAGTGAAACCAGCATACTTGCTAAATGATGAGGTCTCAATTGCAACCTGCAATACGTGGATGTAAGGACAATAAGTATTTGCTTATATAAGGGTACAAAGACTCAATTTAAAATGATAGGGTAACCATGTCAAAGCTACAATGCATATAGTCTATGCCAACCAATGTGAACCAAATGTTCATATCATATTTATCACACATAAAAGTCTCTTGAATAAAATTTTAACTTAGTATTATGCATCAAAGAATCTGTATTATAAAACATTATGAACGCTTTCTAATCAGAACATTGACATTGCTACAATAACTGAGGGAGTGGATATAAATGACCAGCACAAAATAGCAAAAGACACCATAATCCTCATTTCAACCAAAAGTGAATGATCAAGTCAAGAAATACCTCTTTGGCTCCAGGAATTTCAAAGATGGAACGTGGGTTATCATCTGACATATACATGGCATATGCAGAATCATACACTATGATCGAACCATTGCTCTTAGCAAACTGAACCAATCGGGACAGTTGATCCCATGTTGCAGCAGCACCAGTGGGATTATTTGGTGAACAGAAAAATATGATATCAGTTCGCCCAACAGTTGATAAATCAGGAAAGAAACCATTCTCTGGAGAGCACCTCATATATTCAATCTTTTCATACTTCTCAAAATCTTTTTGGAACTGTCCAGTCTGGCCCATAATGACACTTGAGTCTACATAGGCCTGCAATTTGAAAAAGAAAGCCCCAACATTCAGAGAATGTAGAACAAACACAAAGTGTAATTCACTTGTGCAGGGTTTGTGTATTTAATCCTTTGCCTTGTTCCTTCTATTCACCCAATTCTATCAGGAAACTCAGCTCCACGCACTTGATAATTTGTTTATATTCACAGCACCATGTTATACACCATAGTACATAATCTAACAGGCCAGCCCACAAAAGTTCTGCTCGCTCTTGGTTTATTGTGACAAGGCCTGCTAAGTGATAAGTGTGATGTGTAATGATCATTTATTGCAATAACAATAATCCTATTCAGAATCACATTTATCCAAGTAGTCAGATCATCTCAAAAGATATATTTCCCTAATAGATTTTTAAAACCAAGGCAGGAAAAATGGACTAGGCCATTAGATCTTGGAATCATTTCAAATAGGAAATCTTTCAGGAGAGAGATGAGAGAAGACTGGAACAGCTATATCAGAAGTTGACCAATGTGCCTTAACTTCCAAGGATATTAATAGTAACATTCCATAGTCAGAATTCTATACTAATATACCATCATGTGAAATGACAAACTTGAAGCAACATTTGATTAGTGTCAAAACAAATATAATTAAATCGGAAAAAGTCACCAATACAACCTAGGAGAAGTTTTCTTCCATTGAATAGAAATGGATTACCGGATATGATGGATCTTGTACTGCCATAGTAACATTAGAACCAAAAACAACCTGCCAAAAAGTGAGAAGCCAACCTGTTACCTCTTCATTTTTTATTGAAAAACTTAAATGTCAAATCAACCTACTCTTGAAAAAAATTAGCAAAAAACCATATATATGGCCAGAAAGAAAAAGAAGGAGAAGCAGAATTTCAAATGCAAAACTCAAAAGTACCAACATTAAAATCTAAACAAACCTGAAGACGAGATATATCACATTTTGCACCATCTGAAATAAATATATCATCTTCCTCTATGCCAAGGTCCCTATAAAATGTTGAAGCTATTGCACCTCTCAACAACTGCAGAGATTCAAAGTTTCTATTTTTCAACAATGATGGCAAAGTTATCATCAAAAGAGGTGAAAAACACAATACGAATCCTCAAAATCCTATGGTAGTGCATGATGATACGATATGATCATATATATAGTTACATAGTAAAAATGTACATGATGCATACATATTTTCCAAGTGTTATCAAGAATCTGCTAGAAGATTTTGTGTAGAAAGAAAGTACATGCATGTGCTAGGAAAAGAATTAATACTAAAAGAAATAAGTGAACCTCATGGACGTATCACTAAAGAGAGCTATTTCCTAAACACAGCTTGATTACATATATATAATTAGACAATTTTACTTTCGTGTATGGCGACTAGAAAGATGCGTTGATTACACTCTGTCAGCAAATATTTCAAATTCTCGAGTCAAACTGGAAGCTGTCATATGACCATGTGCAAGGGCAACATATATCTTCCGGTGATAAGCAAAATAATTGGTGATGGGACAGCCTCGAAGAAAAGGCATCACATCCTACCCATATGAAAAAGTAATCACAAATTGTTGATCATATTTTCAATTAAGAATCAATTCCTCCATACCATTTCACCTTGTCCAGCTCCATAACCACTGTAACCCTCTAATATGGATAACCCATTAGCTTTCTGCAAAAGAAAAACCAATTCAAGCATGCATCAGCAACGTGCAGGACATTACTATCAGTACATAAAGTTTACAAGAAGAAACATTGTAAAGAAACATCACATAAACACCCCCCACCCCCCCCCACACCCCCCCCCAAAAAAGAAAAATAAAGGCTTAAGAATAAGTACCTTAGCCATTGCAGAAGTTATAACCTCTGGAATGGGCTCAGTGGTGTCACCAATTCCAAGGCTTATCACTCGTGCATCTGGGTATTTTAGCATGTGTGCAGCCTTTTTTCTGGCAATCTTTCCTCAATAACAATTGGAAAAATAAATAAATAACCAGACTTCAGAAATTCTCATCCAACATGTAATAATAAACATGGTACAAAGAAGATGAATTAGATTAATATCAAAATTAAGGGAGAAAGAGCAAGAAATTAAAATTAATTGGTGGAGGCATGAGCACAGAGTTTCTTAGCTTTGTCTTCTCAGTGATTTTCCTTGGAATAAGCTGAAGTCTAATATTTATCACTATTCAACTAATAACATGCTACAATGCAAAAAGTACAAGATATCTGACGACATCTATCTGATCATAACTCTTCAATTAGTTCATACGTTTCTCTACCATGAAACAATTGTGTAACAGAATGGATCAATCTGTTGAAGGAGATCTAGATAACTGAATTGCTGGTCCAAATCCTTTAGGAAGATAGACCAAAAAATAAGATCAGAGAGCAAATAATGACAACAGGGAAAAGGTCTATCTAATCATACAGAGCAATAAAACATGGTCGGGAATCCAACCACTTGATCAAGATGATTAAGTTCAATGGAACAAGTTTCCTTCATTACTCGTCCAATCAAACTTGTTTTCGAAATGTATGAAGAAATATGCTTAAGGAAAACTCTTGGCACTGAAGAGTCTTAAAAAACACAGGAATTTGCATCTGAAGTATCAAATATTGCATACACCTCAGCTTCTTGTTCTTTTTCAGAATCCAGATAAAGCACATGCCCAAAGAAAACCAAAAATCATATGATTTTTTCATTCTTATATCATATATTCCTGCCTCAAAAACGAATGTGTATTATAACATGCCGCCTATTGCTGTTATGAAGTGATCAATAGCCACAACCTTAAGTCAAAACAAATAATAAAAAGCACCATTACAGACCTCCGGAAACAAGTAACCAGCCTGAAGTTTGGCCAAGTTCGCATTCCGAGAGACTTTTGTCTTATAAGCTTCACAATAAGTCAGAAAAAATTACAATAATAGAACCAAAATAAAGGGAAAGCAAACCAGAAAACATCAAAGAATGTTTATAATCAGGATACTTGTCTCTAGAGAACACATTGGTTTAAGTGTATCATTGTCAGAGGATTGCCTGCCTTAGCAAATATAAGTATAATTCTAAATATGAAGTAAATTCATAGAACTAATTTATAAAAAATAAGAAAATAATAAAAAAATTCGGTACCAGTCTTCTCTTCTTCAGGCGTGGCAATACATTTGCAGACGCCGGGGCTTTTCCCTTGAAGCGAAACATCTTGTTGTCTGTGACTAGTAAAAATTTAAAAAAAAAATAAAAAATTCATGTATACCCCACTTGTTAATTGAAATATTTAATGCAAATGATTAAATTAAAAAAAAAAAATCTAACCAGGTCTGTTACATAAGATAAGTACATATTTTAACCTTGATTCACATCATAAATCATTCTTAAACTAATTAAAGAACACGTAAAGGGAAGAAACATCTAATTTATATAAAAAGAATCTGTGTGATGCTATAAAGCACACCATGTTTGGTAGATGAGAAAATGGAGGGAAAAAGATAAAGAGTTTTTGGTGTACCAGCTATAACACGCATGTTAAAATAACTAAATAAATAAAAGGCTTTGAAAAAGAACATCTGGGTCATTTCATCTGCTTCCATTTTCCCGATAAATATGAAAAGAAAGAAAGGACGAATATGAAAGTACCTTGTGGGATGGATGGTGGCTGGCGCTAGAAAAGCAGAGGAAGATGAAGAGATGAGACGTTGCAACAGAGACATGGTTTAAGGATTCCTTGTGATGAAGATGATGATCAACATTCAACGAGAAGAGAAGTTACTTTCAGTTAATTACAGCAAACTCGCAGTTGAGTTGAGAGCGCAGGATTGGCAATGGCATGGCATCATCGAACTTCCGGTGGGTCCATAAAATGACTTGTTCACGTCGTGGACAAGTAACAATGAAGCCCACGTGCATGTGAGTGAGCATTTGACAACACGTGGATAAGAATGATAAATTTTATATTAGTTGATGATGATCCATCCTCCTTTTCATAATTGAGAAATTTACACATTTCTTGTGGAGCAGAACCAACGATACCTTCCAAAAATACCATCAAGAATTTGGTAGCGTAACGTTTTTGAATCAACTATCACCTCTGGATAGGGGTGGCAATCGTGTCATGTCGTGTCGACCCATTTAATTATTCGTGTCAAAATATGAAACCCAAACCCGTCCAATTATTAAACGTGTTACCCACGTGTCGTAATCGTGTCATATTTAATTCGCATAATTTACTTAATTATTTAACTTAATTATACATAATATATTATATTATCTATATTTAAATCAATTAAAATTATTTTTAGAATATAAACCATTGTTAGTATAAAATATTATTAAAATCATCATAATTTATTATTTTATAAATTAATTTATTTTATAGTATAAAAATTTTAATTTTATAATATATATATTATAAGTAGGTAATAATTTATATCATTGAATGAATTTACATATTAAGAATGTACAAAATATATTTAACTATTCGTGTCATTAAACGGGTTGGCGTGTTGAACACCTTCAACACTAACCCGACCCATTTATTAATCGTATAACGTATTCGTGTCGTGTTCGTGTCGTGTTCACGGGTCGTGTCAAAAATTGCCACCCCTACCTCTGGATAACGATCATCCACAACCAATTTTGACCAGTATCATACGGGGAATTGTTGTAACATCAATACCTGTAATGTGATACAAATCAAATGGGTTTTAACAGTTTTAATAATACGAGTGTAAAAATTGGAAGTCATGGAAGATTAGAATGAGTTTTCGAAGGTTTCCAAAAACTTTAGACGATTAACTAAATTTTAGCGTACTTGGACAAATATCATATTATCCACTAAAAAGTGTCCTCGTCGAGTAGATTAAATCTGTCGAGCATTTACGTTATTCCGTCAATCCGTTAAAATTACTGTCCCAGCAAACAAAACAAGAAAAATATCCTCTGATTGATTGTGCATTTTTGAGTGGTGCAGAATCTGCAGATGTTAACAGGTAGGATTAGAATGCTCTAGGAAATTGACTCAATTGACAAT
This sequence comes from Boswellia sacra, assembly GCA_013180625.2. NCBI lineage: Eukaryota > Viridiplantae > Streptophyta > Magnoliopsida > Sapindales > Burseraceae > Boswellia > Boswellia sacra. The sequence continues at coordinate 270,208 of SNVD02009150.1, read as the reverse complement.
TTGTCATCAACAATATGCCCTTGGATTTGACTTGCAAATCAAACTTCCAACTCTTAAAACAAATCTGCTCTCATTTGTTTATTTAGAACCATACTGGAAATTTTCAAAATGTCCTAACAAGAAATTCCTTCCATGCTCTTAACAATTTTGTTACAGTGTCAAGGAAAACTCAGCCTCCAAAAAGAACTATACCATATTTTACTAACCATACAAGAGGCGTCCGGAATAATCTTCAGTCTAAAATGGAGGCAGGACCAGGCAGAATACCTCATTTGTACAACTGCTTGAATCTTTTGCAGGCTTCTAAAACATTCTCTCTGTGGCCAAAGGCACTAACCCTGATGAAACCTTCACCGGCAGGTCCAAAACCACTACCAGGTGTTGTAACCACATGAGTCTTCTCAAGAATCTCGCTGAAAACATCCCATGAGCTTCGACCAGGGAAATGAACCCACACATACGGTGCATTCTTCCCTCCATACACTTTGAAGCCAAGAGAGGTAAAAGTATCTACTATGATCTCAGTATTTCCTTTGTAGAAACCAATCACCTCACGCATAGCCTGCAAGTTTTTTGAAAGGCATAAGCCCCTAAGAGTTGGAACTCACAGTAATGAGCCGTATGGCTGCCAGGCTTTTGCAAATAAAATCAAAGAGAGCAAATTCAAATAATAGAAACAAACCGGAACTAAAAACTTCAAAATAGACTCAGTTTCATTAATGAAGTTAGGCAGTTGAATAAACTGAATGACACTAACCCCAAGGCCTTCTGGTGAAAGGCAAGCCAATCCACCAGCTTGAGCGATATTTGATGCACCATTAAAGCAAGTACAAACAATTCGGTTGAAGTCCCTGGCAACTGGGAATCCATCAGAAAATAAAAGCTCTTTAGGAACCACAGTCCAACCAAGACGAACTCCAGTGAATCCAGCATACTTGCTAAAGGATGAGGTCTCAAGTGCGACCTGCAATACCACCATCAAACTTACACATTAGACATAAGCAATAAAATAAAAGCTTATTTGACAGTAAGTACGAAGCCTCAATTCGAAGGAGAGGTTAATTTCATCCCAAAGGTAGAAAGCAAATTTTTTATATTAATGTATTTGGCAAAAGTTCTGTCAATCTATCATAAAAGAGAGATCCTGAATAATAAATAAATAAAAAGGATATACTTTAGCATCAGTCACATCTTAAATGATAACTTAAGTAAAACTGATAGTGGCGAAGACAAAAGGGAGAACCAGAGGTCCACACTAGAAAAACATGCAGTTTCTAATGGCTCAAAAACTAGAAAAGGCTGAAAAGATTTAACATAGTTTTAGCCAATGATTGCAACAAGAATAAATCTCTTGTACAAGACATGACACAATACATAAAAAAGAGAGGGAAAAAAAGAGTGGGGCAACATATGTCCTCTGACAAGAAACCCATCATTCTGTTTTCAGATGAACACACAGTAACTACAATGCAACAGATTGCGATAAAACCATTCCAAAATGAAAGATAAAAACCAATTAAAAATCAGGCATAACGGAAAATTGATTTTAGGAAGTATATAATATTTTATTCAACCTAAAGATGCAGCATTTCAAGCAGACAATCAGAATTGATGAAGTAATTGGATTGCACGTCAAAGAGTACTTCAATTCCTGACCACTTAAAGTTAAACTTCTTTACAGGGTAACTAGGCATCAGCCATCCTATGACGCGTCAAAAGAATCTGAAGTGACCACTTGAAGTAGGAAGGGAAAAAAATTATAGGTGAATAACAGAAAACCAATTTGGACTGAGATGCCACATTCAAAGGTTTTTCCACAAAGCTGGACTTCAAGAGAAAATGTACAATACCAGCTGACAGATCAGCAGAATGATTACCTCTTTGGCTCCTGGAATTTCAAAGATGGAGCGTGGGTTATCATCTGATATATACATGGCATATGCAGAGTCATAGACAATGATTGACCCATTTTGCTTAGCAAACTGGACCAATTGGGTCAGTTGTTCTCTTGTGGCAGCAGCACCCGTAGGATTATTCGGTGAACAAAAAAATATGATTTCTGTCCGAGCAACAGTTGATAAATCAGGAAAGAAGCCATTCTCTGGAGAACATTTCATGTATTCAATGTTTGCATACTTCTCCACGTTCTTTTGAAACTGTCCAGTCTGGCCCATAATGACACTCGAATCTACATAAGCCTGCATAGAAAGCTCTAGCATTCAGAGATTATAGCATTACAATAAAAACACAAAACAGCCAATGATTTGTGCAATTTTTTTTTTCTCCTTATCTCCTCTTTGTTTCTTTATACTTTCAGCCACAATTCAATAAGAATGCAGTCACTCCCAAAAGTTGTTCATGTTTACAGGCATCATATATCCATCATAAGGCAAGTAGGACACGATCGGAAAGAGCAGTCCAGAAACTTCAATTCGCTTTTGCTTTCAGGTAAGTGCCTCTGATAAATGACAAATTCAGTAAGCTAGCAATAACAACCATCTTATGGATCCCATTGATAGCGCAAGAAGAGGAAGCACACTGGATCTTCGACTTCTTTTATCATGAGACATCATTAAAAAATTTTCTTGACAACCACACAAGTAAACCAACTCATTAACAATATTCACAAGCAGATCATCATGGGCAAGAAGCGGGGAGAGAATGGAACAAGTACATAAAAAGTTTGATTACAAAAATAAGCAATTGCATAATAAGACTAACTCCTCATAGTTATTTAATTATATCAAAAAAAAAAAAAGTAATTAAAAGGTGAAAATGGAACATTGATACTGCAAAAGATAAAATTTCTTGCAATTCATTAAAAAATATAAAGAAAATGGAGTACCGGGTATGATGGATCTTGAACTGCCATAGTAACATCTGAACCAAAAACAATCTGCCAAAAAGTTTTAAAAAAAAAAAAAAGTGATTAATTTTTGAAGAGAAAACGCCATTAGAAATCAACCTATAGCAAACTTTAGCATAATAGCATCCATCAAATGGAAAACCAATAAATGTTATGTCAAATCTGCACAAACCTGAAGCCGAGATATATCACATTTTGCACCATCTGAAACAAATATATCATCTACCTCTATGCCAAGGTCCCTATAAAATGCTGAGGCAATGGCAGTTCTTACTGGCTGCACAGAATGATCATTTTAGTTATTCAATAACCACAGAAGATTGTCATTAAATAGAAGTGAAAAGCACAAGAAATTATTACTAAAGGCTTGCGCCATTTTGTCATTACTAATACAACCTAGTTTGCTTCTACACTCAACAAATTGACCAAACTTAAATAAACCGTAGACCAATGCATATGATCAACAACCAAACTAAAACATTTAATAAAGCCACATTCAGCAAGATCCAAATATTACAATAGTGCACCATATAAGGTAAGTGGCAAAAATGGATCGTATAGCGAATGTGGAGCAATAGCTTTACGGCCATAAAAATTGGGTAAGAAAAACATACCAGGTATATATTATATGAGAACTCCAAATGAGGTGAGTGGATAATGTCTCTTGAATGCAATAGAAAAACAAACAAGAGAGCCCATATAAAAATATATTACTAAAAAAGCCTTCCACACGCCATATTAAGATATGGCTGTGTTGGAACAAAGTACAAAAATATGCATAGAAAAAGAGTATACATACAAATATAGTTATATAAAAATAAAAATAAAAATATATGTATAATCCCAAAAGCTAATCAAATTAATACTAAAAACAGTAGGAGCACATAAGCAAAGGCAACAGCCATATCTCCAGCTAATGAGCAAAAATACTAGATCATGGGACAGCCTACAAGAAAAGGCATCAATTCTCACCCATATGTAACATTAATCACAATTGCTGTTTAATGGCAATCAATTATGACATTACCAATTAAAACCAAATATCCCACATACTTTTTCACCTTGTTCAGCTCCATAACCACTGTAACCTTCTACTGTGGACAGCGCATAAGCTCTCTGCCAAAGTATAAAAACAAAATTTAAATAAAATAAGCAAAAAAGGCAGGTAAATCAGCAAAATATTATCCATTAGATAGGCAACCATGACATTAACCAAAGAAAAAGATGAAAAAAAAATAAGTACATTTGCCATTGCAGAAGTTATAACTTCAGGAATAGGCTCAGTAGTATCACCAATTCCAAGGCTTATCACTTTTGCATCCGGGTATTTCAGCAAGTGTGCAGCCCTTCTTCTGGCAATCTATAACATTCAGGGAGAGAGGGAAAAAAAGGGCAAATCAGAATTACTAAAAACTGTTGAAATTCTCATGTGGTATATATCAAAAAAAATTTAGAAACGCAAATCAGATAACAACAATTTAGAGAGAGCAGAGAAAGAGAGAATGGCCAAATTAGAGAAAGAAAGCATGTGCAAATAAATGGCTGACAGAACAAGAACAAAATTTCCCCGCTTTGCCTTTTCTGTGGTCTCCCTTGGAATAAGCATGATTTGTCCATGTTTAACACTATTAAGTATACACAGACACACACAATCTGAGGCATACAAGATATCCACCAAATCAGCAATCTGATTAGAACTCATCAATTACCTTACAGACCTTCCATTGTTAAGCAATGGTGAAACAGAACAGATCAGTCTCCTGAATACAGTTTTAAAAGTTTAAATAATTTAACGAAGTGCTACGCCGTAGCAAGATGAATAAAATAAGACTATATATTAATTATTACAATATGGAGAAGGGATATCTGATCACACTGAACAGACAATATGGTCTGAAGTCCAAGCTTTTAATCAGAAGTTGCAGTATGATGGGAAGTTCTTTTGACTCATTCAACCAGTCATACCTCAAAATCTAAAAGGAAAGAGCTCAAGTTACTTAAAAGACCATCCAGAAAAGAAACTCAAGTTTAAGCAAACAAAGCACTTCTATAGATGTCACCATCCATAGAGACAACAGATGTTTATTGTACATAGGTATCCCAAATAAAGTAAATTTTATAATATTGATAGCAAGTAACACTACCATAATGTAAAAGGCAAAGGAACATTACAGACCTCCGGAAATAGGTAACCAGCTTGAAGTTTGGCCAAGTTTGCATTTCGAGAGACTTTTGTCTTGTAAGCTTCAGAAAAACCAGAAAATATCTTAGAAACAACTGAACCAAACAAACTGAAAAAGAAATCACCAAGCTTGTGAAGAAAACCACATTGCATTAACTTGTGTCTTGATATCATTTTTCAAGGATTCTATTTTTTACATTTGCAAACACAAAAATTCAACACTATCATGCCATATTAATAATTTAATAAATAGTTTTTCCAGGTAACACTAGAAGAAAAATAAATAAAATAAAGTACCCATATTTGGGAATACAAATCAACATGTACAAAATAGTTTAAATTTTTTCCCTAAATTGAATATTTCGGGGCAAGCCAAAAATAATTAGCAAATGCTTTCACAAAATACACATATTGGACTGGCACCAAATTGCTAGGTACATCGATCAATGAAATGAAAATTGTTCCAATTCCAATGTGATCAATTGAAGACAAACACATTAGCATTTGTCTTGAAACAATTCATCTCATTGACATCCATCCAACCACCACCAACAGACAGATTTAACCTATAACCATACCATCAAGCAAACCAAAACCTTATTCCCAAATGAGCTAGTAACTATTCACTTTAAAATGGCCACATAAAAAGCAACTGCCAGACTCCTACATTATGCACCAACCATAAGGAAATCAAACCTTGAAAGAGAGCTTTTGAATGATTTAAACAGTTGTTTAACATCTATTAAACAGAAGCTCAAATTTTTGGCTTTTTTTTCTCCAAGTAGACATAAAACAACTTTTTAAAAGTTTTAAAATGCCAAAGATACAACTATTTTATTTTAAAAGCTTTACTTTATCCTCCTTTAAAATAAAACTCTTTATTGGTAATTTATTATTAAAAAAGAACTTATAAATTTTTCAACCAAACAACCAACAGCTTTTTAACAAAATTCTATTATCTCAAGCTTTACTTCTTCAATAAGCTGAACCAAATGGATCCTAAGTCAACTACTACTCACTTTAAGCAAACCACATAACCAGAATTTTAATCCTAAAACCCAGCAAAAATTTCCCACTGTAATTTAAAAAAAAAAAATTAGAGAAAGAACAAATAAATAAATGAGACCACAAACCCAACTTAATATCAATCAATCAGCATCATCCAATAGCACTGCCACGGTACCATACGAGGGCAGAATATATACTCTTGTCAACATTATCATATTCCTATTAAATGAATGCTACAGTTGCCCATAATAAAAAGAATGATGTTTTATTCAAACTCTGATAAAAATAAATAAATAAATACCAGGTTTCTCTTCTTGAGGAGTAGCAACACATTTGCATGCATCGATGCGTTTTGCTTGAAGCGAAAGGTTCTGCGGTTGGCTACATTTTGTAAAAACAAAATCAAATAACCAACTAAATTGATTTATTATAAAAGTAATGATAATAAGTTTTTCTGGAAGGCAAACTGTAGGGAATAAATAGAACCCAAATTCCAGCATATGGATGATTTTCATTTTCACTTTCAAAGATTTTCTCAGCAAGCAAACGGATAATATAGCAAAATAATACCTTGAAGTGAGCTTAGTAGGAGCCAAGAAAGCAGAGGAAGAAGAAGAGATCACTGAAGAGGATAGAGAGTGTGTTAGAGACATCTTTAAAACGATTTTTGGATGACGCTGCTTCACACTTCAGTGTCTTATCACTCAAGCTGCAAACTGCAAAAATGTTTCTCTGTGCTCGTTTAGCGGGTAAACCCTAGTTTTGGTGAGTTGACTCTATTAGTCAAAGCTTCAAGATTGAACCAATGTCATTTTGACACGTCATCAAATTGGACCTGTTTATTTTTTTAAAATTTCGTAATTATGACGCAATAAGCATGCTTTACCCACCTAATTTTTAATTTTCAACCCATTTTTATATTAATACCATAAGAGTAATACTATTTTTACAAACTCATTTATATAAATTAATATAATATGATTTTTATTGATTTCGTAAGAATATTATTATTTTTACAAATTCATTTATATAAACTGATATAGTACGATATGATTGGATAAATAAATACTGATAATAAATAATATTAATTAAAATAGATAATATGATGATGTCACATCGATTCATATAAAAAAGTTTATATGATTAGTTTATAAGAGTAGCATCACTTATTCCATAATTACGTGAAAGTAAAATAATATATAGGATGAGTTAACCCAAAATTAAAAAAAAATGTAATTACCATCCGACCCCTTTAATCAAAATATCATTGACCTTTCAACCTAAGCTCACCACACTAGAATTATCATCTCCAAAAATCTTATAGACATGTCAATTTATTACTAATATACACCAAATACTATAAACAATGTTTTACTTCAATAATAAACCATGTAAAAGTTTACTTAAGACGTTAAATATAAATATTTTCCGAATAATCAAAGAAATAGATTAAAGAATCAAAGATAAAATGATATCTAAATTATTTATCATACACATTAATTAATTAATCTATTGTACATAATAGTAATTAAATAATGAAGATTAAAATTAATATTAGTATTGAAATTATTATAACTAATTAATTAATTTAATATAATTATTAACAGTTAGTATAAAAGATATTAAAATCCTCCGTCTTTAAACACAAACTCGCCGTAGGCAAGAGATCGGCTTAATCTATTGATGCAATTCATCAAGAAGTATACTTTTATCTCGTTTTTAACTTTTATCGCATGTAATGGTTTTGCACATAACATAGAAGGATTTTGAGGCACCTTGGACCAAAGACTTCACAATCAATGTTATGAATAAGAAGTTTCAGATCTTTGACATTACTTCCGATTGCATTACGTAGGAAAGACATAATTGGTTTACCATATTGCTGTGAGATTGGGTGAAAAATCTACCTAAAATGTGAACCTATTTATGCTTATCATATTTATATGACGGTTCAACATCGTTAATTTGTCTAAGATTAAACGAAAGATTTTCAAAATTTGAAGCATTCCTAACATCACAAAATTATAGCTAAATCTACACCTGCAAGCGATGGTAAATCTAATGTGCTATCAAAATTCAAATCCACACATTGACCAAAGTCACAAGAAGAGGGTGAAGCTAGGATTTGATAATTAGGGGAGCCAATGCTGAAAAATAAAGATTAAGGAGGAATGTCTAATTTTCCTCTGCATATATAATTTAGATTTTTTTTTTTTTTTCACAAGACTATGTAGCTCTCCCTAGCACGTGAGGGCAGCACTTCAAGCCTAGATATATAAACGAGTTGCGCGGGGTGAACAATTGCAAATGCAAAATACTTTACTTTATATAGAACCAGTAATGAACTGAGCACCTACGAGACCAAACAATCACACTTTGATCGCCCGTCCATAGTCCCCATCTGTCATAACATCATCATCTACCTTTTGGAAAAGCCACATATCTTTATCCACACAATAGAAATTGACGCTCAATGGATCAGAAGGGCTCAATGTATCCGAAGGGGATGATGGCTCCAGGAAACCATCACAAACTTGAATTTCTTGTAACCCCCAATATGCAAAATGGTTGAAAAGATGGAATATGCCATCTCTGTGTACGATAAACCCTATGAACAGAGAAAATCTGTCATACAGTGGATGTACCGCTGGCGCGGTACATCCCGCCAATGAGAAATAAGAAAGGTGGTGGAGAAAAGCTAAAAATATTATTGTTTACGTTATCTTTTTCTCTTTTATTGATTCGCTGTACCATTCAGCACTGTCATGTGGTACAGCAGATGTATGACAGATTTTCTCTTATGAACGTCATTGTCTCCACTGATCCATAAAGAGTTTCAAATATCATGCTTGCAGTCATTATGTGTTAAATGGAACCATGCATGCCAATAGATAGTGCACGAAGTTGAAAAAAACGGTGATTAATGTATTTATATTTGCCCATAAGTTGAATGAAGTATTGAAATTTGACGTCTCCAAGGTGTATTGAATGAAGACTTGTCCAGTCACCAATGCTTAGATATTGCGTGATTTGCAAATGCAGTAGCTGTTATTCTTGAAGAGGCCGATAGATGTAATATGTCAAGACCACGCGCCCTTTGTGCGATGTAAAGGCGATGGTCATCAGAAATATGAAGATGCTCAGGAGTCAAAAAGGCTCGGATAAAATGATCATGTTCAAGTATGGTCTTTAAGGATTCCATGAGTTTGCTGTGGCTCAGGTGGAGGCCTGATGAAAGACAAATCGAGCCTCTTGTACGTCCTTAAGAAGAGATTGGAACGGGGTAGTTGCCATGAACGACATACTGAAGAGACATTGTAAAGCAAGTCACGGCGGGGATGTAGAATTTTGGATATTCTTTCAAGAATATGCGGACACATATCCTCCCATCTTCTTTTATGCTGCTGCTGCTCGGAGACTGCCATTCCTCGTACAAATAGTAATCTGAAAGGCCAACAAAAATACAAGAAAAACTACGCAATCAATTTAATAATTGTTGGTATTGGGTCCAAATTAGCATACTGGATTGGCTCGTGACTTATAAGAAAATAGAATACTTTCCTTTTCTAACGAGAGCCCTTTCTAGGACAAAATTATATGAGCTTCGACTCAAAACGGATAATATTTTAAGCCTGTAAAATCTACGAATCAACAATAATAAATGATAATAACAAATTATTTGATATAATAATATAATATATAATTAAAGAAATTTTTTCAAGGGGAATTAAATAAAAGCAAGCTTGATCTTTCTTGCCGGTTTTAACCACGCTGGGATGATAATTTATAATTTATCTCGGACCCTACTTTACCCTGTTTCCTTATTGTCTTAATCGCTTCTCTTCGTCTCAGATTCCGACTCCTCCCTCGTTTACTGTTTGCCTTGTATCTCTTAATACTTAACAAACCATAAACAATATTAAAGACCATTCAACTTAATTACACTACACCAGAATTAACATTCCCAAAAATTTTATAGACATTTCAACTTGTTAATAATTGACAATGAAAAAGTATATACAATGCTTTAGAAGCCAATATACACCAAATAGTGCGACATAACAAATTTAATAAAAATAGAAATAAAAATTTTTTAGGAACTTTTAGTTGAATGATACTATAAACAATGTTTTAGTTCAACAATAAACATTGTAAAAGTTTACTTGAGTTAAATATATTTTAAAATATTTAATTTATTGGATAATCAAGCAATTAAATATTTTCGAAAATAATCAAAGAAATAGATTTAAGAAATAAAGATAAAATGATACCTGAATTATTCATCACATACATTAATTAATTAATCTATTGTATATAATAGTAATTAAATAATGAATATTAAAATTAATATTATTATTGAAATTATTATTACTAATTTATTTATTTATTATAATTATTAACACTTCGTATAAAATCCCTAATGGTATGTTATGTCGACATCGCATCCCATGTGGCACATGTTAACGTTGACATGCATGACTTGTGGAATAATTCATGATATGGGCTTAAAATTCATTAAAGAAAGCCTAATCCAATATGAATAAATCGGCTGGGCTGGTTGAAGCCCTCGGTAGTTGAAGCAACTGCCTAGGACTGTTTTACAATACAATTTCCATATGATTCATGGATATTTAGATAATTCTCAAATGCATGACTTAAAAGTTTAACCTTTTAGTTTTAAAAGGCTTGTTTCTTTAATAAAAAAAAATTATTAAAAATTGAAGAATAAAATACTATAGTTAAATTGCTTACTAATATTTTTATCATTGCAATATCATATTAATATATGATATCGTATCCTAACGAAGAAAAAGTTATATTTACTCTAATATATAATATATTAAATAATTATGAGAGTTTTTGTATTTTACATTTGTTTAGTAGAAAATATTTATTTTCATTTGTATTATATGCAATTTATCATTATATTTTATGAGAAGCATTGTTCAAGATTCAAGAATATTATAGATTGCAGACAAGAATGCATTTGTATTTTATCTTTTTATTAATTAATAAAATCATTTAAAAAGTTTAGTTATATTTTTTTGGAATAAATTATAACTATTATTTAATAAGTTTAGTTATTTTTTTTGCAATACATTTGTTATAATTTATTTTTAATAAAATAATTTTGAACAAGTTGCAGTTAAAATTTTCAGTAATAAAATTTTAGGTTTTACTTTTTTAAAAATTTTTGACTTTTTTAGCAACGAAAACATCCGTCACTAAAAACTTCACAAATTATAATTTCATTGAAGAAGAAAAATGCCCTTACGTAACTAAATCATAATATTTAGCAACGATCTAATTCCTTACCGAATGTCCTTTTCAACGACAATCTAATTTTATCATTAAACATAATTCTCATGACAATATTATTTCGTCGTTGAATGTGATTTTCAATGATAATTTTTGTTTTTTGTCACTAATAATTGCAAGGCATTTTACAAGATAATTTTGTGACGAAAAAAACTTCGTCATTAAAAGATTTGGCAACAAAATATTTCGCTTTTAACGACGATATTTGTTCGTCACTAACAATTGTTTTCTTGTAGTGCTGATGATCAAATAAAAGTAAATGGGACTATAGGAGTAACTAGTGAGAAATATTTCATTCTCATGTTATAAAAGAATAAAAAAAATAAAGTTTTATCAAAACGATATTGATCAATGAAACATAAAGTCACATAATCTCTTATTTGGTGAACAATTTCAATACTATAAACATATAGTACGTAGTATATTATACTACAACCACCTTTAAGATTTTGGTAAGTTCAAATAATCATGTGATGACAAATATTTAGGAATATATGATTCTAGTTAATCAACAACTCAAAGTTCCAGTATCAAGTACTTTATAGTAAGTCTCTGTCTTTTTTAAGGAAACATTTTCACAAATTTAGCATATTTGATATAAAAAGTAAGAGAGTCAAATACCAATACAATGTGGAATATTGTATATTGAATCTTAGAACATTTTCCTTTAATTAGTGCATGTGTTGATACCTTTGTCTCTTATATTATACCAACAACACAAAGTTCTCTAAAATTCTTAGTTATTAATCTAGAATTGTATTTGACTATATATATTATCACGATAATCCCTTATTTGATTGTTTAATAATTCATCATCTACCATTCAAAATTCCCGATCATAACAAGATATTCACTACAATTAGAAAGGTTGATCATGGTAAATTGAACTATCTTATTATGTTATCATAGAATAAATTGATCGATTCTTGAATTCTTAGAAATTAATGAAAAAATTATAGATGGAAAAAAAGCTTGTCCGAGAAATCAAATTGATACTTTATCGATATGGTTTCTACATGAGGTGAAATTCTAGCAAGCCATCCATAAGTTCTAGGACTGCAATATCCCTTTCAAAGGCCTATTGTAAGAAGGTCATCTACTATTGCCAAGTCCAAATGCTTGACACCAAATAATATGGGAAGTGTGACCAGGGTCGGCTTAACGATTTTTTAGGCCCAAGGCTGACATAATAAATAGGGCATTTTCATGTTTAATAAAAAAAATTAATTAATTTCTTTAAGATTCTATTTATATTTAATTGTCTTTTTTTCATATATATATTTGATTTTTTTTTAGATAGTGGAATTATATGTCTAATTATAACTATTATATTCAACAATATTTTGTTTCATAATTTTAGTATACGTGGATTTCATAGTATTTGTTATTCAAATACTTTAATATCATCCTTGTTATTGTTTGGAAAAATTTTCTAATTTTCATTTATTTTCCTAAAAAAATTTTTCAAATCTAAATCTTCTAGTCCATATCATCAAACGTATAAAATTAAAAATTGAATAACTACACAATAATAAACAACACATACAAAATAAAATAAAAATCAATAAAAATTTAAAACAAAAAAAATAAAAAAGAAGTATAAAGTATAATGAGATTATCTACCATAGCAGTTTGTAGACTTATAAAAGTAGATCTCATTGAAGTAGAGCTTCTACAAATAGATCAGCTTTTGTTAAAAATTATTAGTTGTTTGATGGGATAAATATGGAAGTAATTATAATAATTAATTTTCTAAAATAAGGTTTATTAAAAAGAAAGAATAAAGTAAGCAATTTTATGATAAATTAAGGGTATCTTTGATATATATTTCAAAACTTATAAAAAAAGAAAATCCTCAAAACGAGCTTATTGGAAAAGCCTCAAATTTAGACTACTTTTAGTAGATAAATAAGAGCTTTTTTATTCACCCATAAAATCTTTTTAAATATAACCAAATAGCATAAAATAATTCTAAAAAATCTTTTTGTCATTAAAAAAAAAATATTAGTTTCTAACATAGCGAAATCATCATCTCAATAAATGGAATGATGCAATATAAATCTACTGAAATTATTATGAGTCTTTGAACTCTTAATAATCTTGATTTTGAATAGATTCAAACAACTATTGATCCACATGCAATTCCTTAAGAAGTGGACTTGAAATATGCTTTCCAACTTTTAATAACTACTGATGTTTAATACTTAAGAAGAGGAAGTTTAGAAATTTCATTGCAAAGCCACTCATCCAAATCTATGGAAAACCATTCTAACGTTAGGCGTTTTAGGCTCTTACAATGGCTTATACTGATCTCGATTCTTCATGTAATAATTGGTCAGTACTATTTAATAAGCATTTGGTGCATTGATATCAACTCATTTCATTTTGCATGCATGTTCGAAAAGGATATCCACTCAAATGTCTTGAGTTTATCAGATCAAATAACTTGAGAATAATTATTTGAAAATGGATCCTCTCTAATTTTACCTAAGGTTTTAAAGATCTAGTGCTATATGATACTTGTCCAAGGGTAATCTTTCTGTACTTTCTCTTCCACTAATCTTGATAGATCTTCGCTCCTAGTAATCACACCATAGCAGTATTAAAATCCTATTTGTTCCTTAATAAAAATTAAATAAATAAATAAAGATTGTAACTCTTAAATTCGTTTTGACGCCGACATGGTCCCAAAATTCCAGTTCATTAGATGTTTGCTAATGAAGAGTCTTATTAGTCCAAATATGATGAAGTATTTGTTAAAATTTTAAAAATAAAGAAACAACAAACAAACACAATTTTGTATATGTGTATCTTTGATGTGCAAATGTGCGCTTATATGTATGGATGCCCAATATCTTTGGTAGGTGGTGAGGATATATCAAGATAGAATATTGGAGCAATAATATATTTAATAAAGAGTAGAAGTGAGAAGAGTGAGAGATAGGGTAATACAATTTTATTTCACTCTCACTTGAGAAAGATTTTTCATCTTTGCATAAACATTTGATTATAATGATATATAGAGCATCATAAGGTGATTTTCTAAGAGACAAATTACTTAATTACATTACATCATTAATAATAATTCATGAACCATGTGAATGTATCTCACAATTCATGCATGTGACTTTTTGATTTTCAAAACAATCTAGAATGATCTAGATTTTCAAAATTATTTCTCCAACACTCCAACTTAACTTCGAAAATCTTTGTTTGTGCTCCTTTTGCTTCTTTTGCTTCCGTGAAAGATTTTTCATTTTGTACAATCCTTGATACAACATCCTCATCCATGGCATTCTTCCCTTGACTTTGATTTTTTGCAATTTTTCTTTTTTCAATTTATTGGTCCTTGGTTTATCCTATACATTATAAAAATTGAATGAATGAAAACATTGTTTACCACAACAAACAAATACTTTCACACCAGATATCAAATTTCTCAATTACCATCTTTCAATATGGCTAAAACTATTGTCATAATAATCATGGAGTAGTTGGTCAATCATTCAAATAAACAAAGAGCTAAAGCTATAAGATATTTACATATATGCCACATACGAATGCTGAGTTTTCATTATAGCTTAAGGGCTATATGCTTAGTAATAAATCTAATGTATTATAAAAAAAGTTAAAAATGCAAAAGACTAACATATTGTCCACAATTCAAATCAAACTCAAAACATCACATGAAAGATAATTGTTATGACACTTGAAAATTGAGCAGCATCCTCTCAATGAGGGAATATAAAAGCAAAACAAAGGAGATAGAACCAAGAGGCTCTCCCTCCCTTTGACTTCAGCCATAAAGAACATGAGCCACAATGCCCTCACAAACTACATATAAAATCTTGAATTGTTCTCAGGTGCCTAATATTATGACAGCTTGAAGGCTATATACTAGGTAATAAATCCAATGTACTACAGCAAAAGTTGAAAAGGAAAAAAGATTAATTACATACTATCCATGGTTCAAATCAAACTCAAAACATCAAATAAAGACAACACGATTGTTATAACACTTAGAAATTACGCAGCGTCCTCTCAATGAAGGGAAGATAAAAGCTTAGACAGTTCGAATCAACATACAATAATCAAATGAAAGCTGTTGTGAGACTTGGAAACTAAGCAACATCCTCACAAAGAACGGTAGATAAAACTAGAACAATGACAATAGAAAGAGAAAGCCCTCCCAACCTTTGACTTCAATAGTTTGGACTATATGCTACAACACCCTCGTAAACTACTTACAAAGGGAGGCATCATATTGGAGATGATATCAAGGCTGATCCAAATCTTCTTCAAAAATCTAAACATTCTGTAATCATAAAGTGTAAACAATTGCAAGTGAGACTGAACTAAAGATATGTTACTTCAAACTATAACTTAATAAATTATCACCATGGAAAAAGAAAATTGAAGATAAAATTATTGTTTCAATGATTATGGTCTAGATGATGAATTTTATAAAGTTAATGTTTTTGAAATTTTTGTAATGTAAGTTTATGAACAGTAAAATTTCAAAATTTTCATATTAATAATAATATATTCAATTACTAAGTAATTTCATGTCAAATTACTAAGTTGATTATTTAATATTTTGAAAGTATAATATAATATCTAATTTATCATATTATTAACTAAATTTCAATTTAACCATTGATCCTCATTTACTTATGTAAATGAATTTTCAAAAAATAAAAAATAAAAACAGTTTCTTAAAGAAGAATAATCAACTTAGTAATTTACTATCCAAATAAATAATAGTTGACTTTTGAGTAATAAATCTAAAATTTTCTAATATTGATAACTTTAAATAATTCAATATATCTAACAAAGTTTCGATTCTTAATTTACGATGCAAATAAATATTAGACAAGGTATGTAACGTCCATGCTTATTTTATTTATATTATAACAAATATAAAATATTCAAAATCATAACCCTTAATACAGTCTAGAAAAATTATATATATATATATATATATAAACACACACATTAACAATGAAAACAACTAATAAGTCATTGGATAAAAAAATAAAGCAACTACATAGAACTATTGTCTCATTTTCATAGATAATATAATAATAATAAGTAAATAGCCATAAATTATAAACCAAGATGAAGAATAAAAAAAAAGTGATCTTCAACAATATTAAATCATAGTACATTTGCTTAATATGATAAAAACCGATAAATAAAAGACAAGAAGAAAATTTTTACTTTTGCATATACTAACTTCCAATTCTTGTTATGTAAATGGACGAAACACACAAGATAGATATGTTTTTACTTGGTGAAGGTGTCGAGTGAAGTGAAAAAGAAGAAGAAGAAATAATTTCTTATTTTATGTAAATAAATGGGAAAGAAGACATAATCCCTTATTTTATGTAAATAGATAGAATCACAAATGATAAAGTATGATTTTAAATTTGTTGAGGTGACAATAAAAAAATGATCAACTTTAATTAAATTTATAATTTTTTAAAAAAGAGGGGCAAAATAAATAATATATTTTAAAAAATTTTCAAATCTAAAAAAAATTTCAAATCCAGGAGGGGCAATTGCCCCTCCTTGCCCCTTCTTGGCTCCGTCTATGTTTGTCTCTATAATATATTTATATCATAGAACAGAAATAGAGGTTAGACAAATTGAATGTTCCAAATGTATTTAGCTTTGTATTAAAGATTTATTAAATAGTACTTACTATTCTTATATTTAACTAACACTTAATTAATAACTTCATCTAAGATCATGTAAGAAACAGTAATTGAGATCCAAATAAAAATAAATTTAAATATGGTAATAAACAAACATAATGTGAAGTCAACATCGACCTTTAAGCTAGAACTCAAATATGCCATCTAGTTTATGTTATATATGTTAAGGGCTTCTTTAGTTCATGAAATTTCTTTTCCTTTCTTTTTTAGTTCTTTATTTTGAATAATTTACTACTCTTAGATATATTTGATAATAAATAATTAATGAGTGACAACATGCAGTAACAATGACAGAGATAAGGTTATTGTTACATACCTATCCATTTAAAATTGATATAAGAATTAGGGATGACAAAATGACCCGTCGAATTCGGGGCCCTGCTGTGACCCGCATATTAGGGGCAGGTTTGGGTCCAAGTGTGCTTGCCCCGTCCGGGGCGGGTCCGGGGCCGAGTTTAATCTCTAGACCCGTTTGACCTGTCCTGCCCCGCATAGTAGAAGGGTATATATAAAAAATTATAAAATATATGGACCTAAAATAATTTCAGGGATGATTTTGATAAGTTTTAATAGATAAGGATATCCTGAAAATTCAACAAGGTATATAAAGAAAAATATAGTCACCCTAGTCCTCCTAACACAAATCAATACTAACCCTATAAACTCTTTCCTTCCCCACTCTAGTCCACCGCTGCCACTTGCCAAGCCCTCATCCACTATTACCAGCTCTCGAGTTTGCTCCACTCCAACCTTCCTCTTGCTCTGTTGTAGTGGCGTCCACCAGCCACCATCCTTCATTGGCATCATGGCTTTCCTCGACCTCCTCACTTGCAGCTCGCCTTCCCTCCTCTACTCAACTCCACGGTCATTGTCTATCAAGTAAGAGGTTAGTGATTTGATTTGCTATGGTTAGACGAATTTCGGCTTTGAGTATTGAACCATGTCAAAGTATTTTATCCCATTTGTAAAAGAATCATTATGCTTTCTAAACAATCCTTTTGCAAAAATACTTAGCTTCTCTCTTTCTCTACTTGCATTTCAAAGCTTTCTAAACAATCTTTGATGTAAGAAGGAGAATCCCTCACTATTTATATGTTATTTCATGATTTTAGAATCTATAAGTCGAGAAATAATTAAATGCATGTAAATTTACATCTTTAGACCAATTTTGGATTTGCAATTTGTGTTGATTTATCATTAATTTCAATTTAATTGGATCAAACAACAATTCTTTACTTTTTTTTGGAAAAATTACTATTCACATAAAAAGAAAAAAGATAGTACAATATACAAGGAACATACCCCAAGAAGAGTATTTAGTACTCACAAGTCCAAAAGGAAATAACAAAGCCCAAAGGCTTCAAACGAATAAACAGAATATAAAGCCAAAGGCCCCAGATAAAACGATTGCGCATAGGCCCAAAACCAACCACAACATAGCCAAGATCACCCAAACAATAAAAACAAAAGGGCGTTTTAGCCCAATCTAGCAAAATAAGGTCCAAGAAAACAAACTAATGATGAAGACCCCATATGGCACGAAGTTGAGGAGTGATCACATACTTGGCCTCCAAGGTTAGAAGCCGAGAGTGAACCAAGGTAAGAATCTCATCAATCACCTGACGATAAGTCCGACGATACTGCTGATACACACGATCATTCCTCTCATACCATAGAAAATAAACTGTGGCAGAAAAGACCAAACGTGCAAGGATATGCTCAAAATTCTTTCTGCCCTGAAGATGAAGAAAAGCCCAATGAAGTAGAGTGGGCCAATCAGAAGATGGCCAAACAATGAGAGTCTTAGCTGTAATCTCCTCCCATACAGAAGACGAGAAAGGACATCTAAAGAAAAAATGCTCATGAGTCTCATTTGCTGAGGCACAGAGAACACAGCCCGAAGAGGATAACATGCCATGACGCTATAATCGATCCCTAGTACGAAGACGACCCAAGGAGGCAAGCCAAAGAATAAAAGAGTGTCTTGGAACATGGCCAGGGAACCAAAGAAGACGATGAATGAATTCACGGCTCGTCTACTCCGTAAAAACTCCCATGCTGAGGCAATGGAGAAAACACCAGAGGTATGGCCCTTCCAAACAATACGATCAGGAGTCCCCATCATAGGCCGAAAGTTGATAGAGTCCCAAATTCCGTCCAAGGGCCGATCCACCATCAGGAAAAGTCCAATCCTCATCCTGAATAATAGCGGAGACCTTGGCATCTGAGGGAAGACCTGTAGATGAAAGATTCCTGAAAGAAAACAAATTCTTTAACCTTAACAAATGAAAACAAATTAAAGAAATGGTGTCACTTTTTTAACCGCAAGACTAAAAATAAAACATTTTTAGATTTTAAACCAGAATAGAAAGGGAATTGCATTTCAATGATATAAATTTATTTAAGTTTTTGAAGGACTTATTATGTTGTTCTTTTAATTTAAATTTATCCTTCAACTGGAAATCTCAATTGAATGCGGATGAGTGTGCTACATTTCCAATGGTTTAATTCAACTTTCAACATTAAATTTGGTTGTTGTACATATATATGTTTTTTGTTTGAATGGATATATTGTTTTTGTAATTATTTAAAAGTGGTTATAGTTGTATATGATATGATGAGGTTATAAAAAAGGAAAATGTAAATGATACGGACGGGGTGGGTATGGATTTGCTAACCTTTTCTTTGCTGCGTCGCCCCCCACCCCCCCAACACACACACACAAAAAAAAAAGAGGTAGGGTGGGACAAAAAAATTTGAGCGGGATAGGGTTAGATACCTGTTGCCCCGGACCCGCCCTGCCCCGCCCGCCCTATTGCCAAACCTAGTAGGAATATCAAGGCTCTATGATTCTTATAAATATAGGACTTCAATGTTATTCATGGACTTCAATGTTATTCATATCTTGTCATTGCTCCAAACAACTGCGAAGACTAAATTCCATTTCCAAAATTATTGAACTCGTGACATTACATAAGTCAAAGTGACTCAATCCTTGTCTTATGCGAATTTCATACCTTTCCAACTCTTTGGAGAGGTATTTTGGCAAAGTTGTGTCTTCTTTAATATCAATCTCCAAAATGGCCATATGAGACAAAAAGTTCAGCTCTTTATGGCTAGCCTTACTTCTACCTTCATCCTCCCATTGAATATTTATGCAGCCCTTCATATATAATTCTTCTAATTGTAGAATGACGTAGTGTGATTCTTACGAGTTCAACTTATTTAGGCTTAATTATAGCTAATTTATTTTTGTGCTATTCCCGTTCTCCATTCAAGTTATATTTGGCTACTTTGTTTTTAGGTTTTTTATTATTATTATTATATTATTTGGTGCTAGACATTAATATTTTAATACTTTTAGGGTACTTGCATCTTTTTTATTTTATACTGTATAAACAAGGTTGAACCCTAAGTTTGTCATTAGTCCTTTATCATCAATCAAAATTGAAAGCATATTCTCTGTCAAGAAGACTACGTGCTAAGTCTTTTTTTTACCCTTCGAAATCTACTTCATCATAAAAGCTTTGATATCACATTTCGGACAATAACTTCTACTCCAAAATACAAGCTTCAATCTAATAGCCTCAATTGAGTCAATTAACCTATTTCTTTCAGTAGCAGTCTAAACACAAAGTCTAACAAGCTAAGAATTTTTAATTTCTTTAGTTTTCCAATGGGAGTACATCTTCCAACATACAATAATACAGACACAATGTTTCAACAGGGGAATCATGAGAAAGAGAAAAGTGGTAGGTTATACAAATCTCAAACTCTAAGCTTTTGCATCTATCTAAAAAACCTACCAAAGTCTTTGGTATCTGCATGGAACTTAGAAATGGAGATCCCATCATTATGCAAAGAAAGTAATTCCATGTGAGGACATTCTAATGTATCCCAAAGCTCACCAATATTTCTACATATGATAAAGATCTTTCTGCAATCATTGTTATAGGACCATCCCCAGTTAGTCTCATCATTAGCATGAAATACATGCTCATTTATTTTTGCAATAGATATAGCAACTTCCCAAACAAAGTCATGCATAAAGAACCCTCTATTGCTTTGACTATCATATAACAATAAAGAGTCTCTAAGTTCACCTATCAATGCATCCAATTTATCTCTTACTTCTTGCATGGTATAAGTGTCTTGATACATATCCAAACCCATTTCATGATCCAACAACTTAATATATGGTCATAAGATCCAATTAAACTACAGAGCAAAAAGAAAAAAAAATTTATTGAATTCTTCCCTTAGAAAATCCTAACTCAACTTTATACTGGAATATACTTTTGCATGCTCTCCTTAAAAATTTGCTGGGGATGACCTTAGCAGTTGTCTTAAAGTTTTCCTCATTGAGATTGATCTCTCTCACCCCTCGATATTTTTGCTACAGTAAAAATGGCAATGGACAAATTGCCACATTGCCTGACTATATCATTAGATATTACATGGCTCAACGGACAAAACAATGATTAAAATCTGACCCTCCCTGATTATTCTCATCATTATATATATTTTATAACTATATTGTGTACTTATCGTGCTATTTTTGCATCATATTTCCATTATTTATTTATAAAAGCAACAAATTAACACTCAAACAAAAGGAAAAAAATGAAAGAATTAATATAGGAAGTAGGCAACAATGTATCGTACCACTTGTAATTTATATACCTAGATTAGTCATAAAAAGAATTAAGTTTGGTTCATTTTTATCTTATACTTGAACAGGGCCTTTACATGACTCTCCTTCAAAATTTGTTGAGGAAGGTCTTGGTAATTGTCTCAAAGCTTCTCTCCGTTAAGATTAATGTCTCTTGTGCCTCAATGTTTTTGGGACTAAGCTAACAATGGCAATGGGCAGATAGCAATATTACTTAACAACATCCCTCTGCTAAAGATTTCAATTCCTCTTTCTCCATATCATCCCCTTGTATCCTTCTTGAACAAGCTCCAAGCTTCTTACATGGTTAAAGTTCCTATCTCAAAAGCCATAGAGCCATCCTCTCAAACACATGTTGGTGTAATGTTGTTACAACTAATTTACACCCCCATGATCAACCCCAAAAGGAATTCCTTACTCTCTCCAAATTTACCTCATCCCACCATTCGAAATTATAAGTATCTTTTGCTCCATTAATCATGCATAAAACTTCCTTGATCTTCACAAAATTAATGAACCAAACTTCTCTAGTTGTAATATCTTATCAAGTTAGGACATACCCCATTGAAACATACACTATTTCCTTTCTCTCTAATCAGGAGCTCTAGCTACTTCAACAATGGTGAACTTCACTCACCATTGGTCAACTTTATACTGGAATATGCCTTTGCATACTCCTATTCAAAATTTGCTGAGGATGACATTGTCAGTTGTCTCAAAGCTTTCTTCATTGAAATTGATGTCTCTTGTCACTCAAACTTTTTGCTATAGTAACAATGGCAATGGGAAAATTGTTATATTGCTATAATACATCATTATATATTTTTATTGTTATCTATTACATGGCTTAATGAACAAAATAATGATGAAAGTCTAACCATCCCCGGTTATTTCATCATTATATTTTATAACTATATCGTGTACTTATTGTGCTACTTTTGTATCATATTTCTATTATTTATATATATAAACAACAAATTAACATTTAAACAAGAGGAAAAAAAATTTAGAGAATTAATACAAGAGGCAACAACATGTATCATATAAAAGTAGCTGATTAACACTTAAACAAAGAGAAAGAAATAGAAAGAATTAATATAAGAAGCAAGTAGTAATGAATCATCACTTATACCTAGATGAGTAATAAAGATTTAAGCTTCATTTTTATTTCATACTATTACACTTTCTTTTCTAAGAAGATTTTGTTGTGTAGCGAGTTGGCTTCATATAAACTTATCAAAGTATCCCACATTTCATTTGTTGTTTCCATTTCAGTAACAATTGACAACACATCATCTACCAATGCTAGATGTATATTTGCAATTACATCACCGTCCATGTCCTTGATAATAGATCAATTAGCAAAGAACTATTCTTAAACTGTTGTCTTTAATCAATTTTCTCACACTAATAAGATTGACTCCAAATTCAGGAACTAGCCTAATGTTCCAAAAGTATAGGCCAGATTAATTCTTTGGAAAGCATATCATAATAATTTCTGCATATTTCATCAAAATATTCTCCCCATTTGCATCTATGACATTGTCCTCAAAAGCTCTATTTGACCTAACATGTAGACACTTCTCCTTAGATGTGATATGTTGAGAACATCCTGTGTCTAATATCTAATATCATTGGCAACAAGATTTCTCAAAAAAAAAAAAAAGGCATCAGGGTCATGGTCAATCTTAACCTTCATTCATAAAGCATCCCTATCATTTAGATTCCTACCAATGAAGATTGCATTTTCATATCACTTCTTTGGAGGAGGAAGTTAAACCATCTTTTTCCTTAAGATGACTTCCATTCTCGCTAGAATGGGAGTGATACAGCACTTCAACATGTTCAGTTGAATGATAATGTTTCAGCTTGTTAAGAAGTCGACGATATGTCTTCTTTATTTTTACATCTACTTTCTTCTTTAAGAGCAGCAGGTGCAACATCATTAAAGACTAGCTACAGCTTTGTAGTAGCATTGGCCTAATTTATGATGGGGTGATTATACGAATCAAGTAGACTTTCAAGTAGAAGTTCAGCACATTCGTTTTCCTCTATATTGTGCTCAGTGGCAGAGAGTTGAGAAATAAAGTCTTCAAGGTGTTGATATGTTTAGTCATTAAAGTGGATTTCATCATACGTATAAAGAGTATAAAGCTTTGTTTTTAAGAAGATTTTGTTGTATAGTGACTTGGCTTAATATAAACTTTTCAAAGTACCCCAAATATCATTTGCTGTTTTTATTTCAACAACACTCAACAACACATCATTTGCCAATATAGATTTATATTTGCAATTGCATCGTTATCTATATCCTTGATAGATCAATCAGCAAAGAATTCTATTCTTAAATTTTTATCTTTAACCAATTGTCAAATAGTGCCTTGCCATGCTCTCCTTCAAAATTTATCAAAGAAGGCCTTGACAATTGTCTCAAAGCTTCTCTATATTCAAATTGATGTGTCTCTTGCCACTCAATGTTTTTGCTCCTTATAAGGTAACAATGGCAGTAGGCAAATCGCCATATTGCTTAACAAAATTCCCTTGCTAAAGATTTCAACTCCTTTTTCTCCATATCATCCCTTTCATTCTTCTTGAACAAGCTCCAAGCTTCTTACATAGTTAAAGTTCCCATCTCAAAAACTACAGAGCCATCCTCTTAAACACTCGTTGGTGTATTGTTGTTACAACTAGTTTACATCTCCATGATCAGTCCCAAAAAGGAACACCTACACTCTCAAAACTTACCTCATCAAATACCATCTGAAATTATAAGTATCTTTTGTGTCATATTTATGTTATATATATTTTTAATTTATATTACCTTAAATTTATTAAAATTTATGTCATTTCAATTATATGACTATTAGATAACTTTTACAATATGACTTTTAAAATATGAAATTATGTTAAATTAAAATATATTTCAAAAAATCATAAATCAATGTTAATATATTAATTTTTTATTAAAAACTAATTTTATAACCTTTGAACTTGCCCCCCTCCTAAATTAAAATCGTGGCTGCATCTATGAATGGTTGTGTTTTAAGGATAAGTTTCACTTATTTTAGGAAGTTATCTGAATGTGTTCATTTTAATAATCGTCTATGATGATGTGTGTTCAAGTATCAAGTTTCAGTTAATTTAGGATAAGTTTTATAAGTGACAATGGAGAAACGTGGTTTTAGATAAAATTGGTCATCTTTGTTTGATTGCTTAATTTTTTTCTGATTACAAAATTCCTTTTTTTTTTTTGGCTTGCACTTTCATGTCCTTGTTTATGGTCTTATTTTGTTATTCAATGAACATAAAATTTGCTACATCCTTTTTATTTGTTTTCACATTAAAATTGATCAAAGTTTTATCGGGTCGAAGACACGTTGAGGAGTTTTACTCATATTCTTATTAGAGTACTAGACAATTTATCAAGGGTAGATAGTTATAGGAAACACCAAGTTGAAATATATATGGTGTTGTTACTTATAGATGGTCTTGTTACATTTTGAGCTTTTAGTGGCCCTCACTTCTTTTGTAGCCCATATCTGTTTGGTGTGAATTAATTTTTATGCTTTGTTTTTCTGTCTTTCTCTTCTCTTGTATCTTTTCTAATTCTAATAGATGCTTTGTTTCCCTTGGATTATTATTTCTAATTTCAATAGATGCCTTGTTTGGCCGTTTTACTTACAATAGATGCTTCGTTTTCCTTGGGTTATAGGTTGAGCAGCACCAGATGGGACTACAAAAATACGTTGGAAAAATTGAGAAAATAGACACAATTAGGGGGCCTTGTTGAAAAATGGACACATCCTGAAAAATTTTCATGCCATAGATACTTTCTTGACAAAAAGACTCAAATATCCTTTAAAATTCAATTAATTCCTAACTCTTTATTTCCCTCTTTCCTTCACTTACCAGTTACCATGTCTTATTTCCATAACCGTGTCCTATTTCCATAACCGTCTGTTGTTGTCTAGCTTCCAATACACCGTCGAAAGCGCAGTCCGAAACGCAGCGAGAGGAACGAGAAACTTATTCTAGGTTTGAGGATTTGAGGTTAGATTTTAGGGATTTTGAATTTGAGGATTTGAGTTTGAGTTCGTATTTTGTATTTATTCTGTGTTTGTGGGGCTAAATAAAGTGTTATTTGGTTGATTTTTTGGTTTGATGTGTGTAAAAATGGTGAAAATCGACGCGTTTCTTCGTGATGAAGAAGACACTCGACATGTTGAGTTGTGTCGGATGCAAGTAATGTCGAGTGTCGAGTTGTGTCGGATGCAAGTAATGTCGAGTGTCGAGTTGTGTCAGATGCAAGATAGTGTTGAGTGTCAGATTAATGTGTCTTCGAAAATAGACTGTTAGCGACAATCTAACACGACTCGACACGATACGTGTCGAGTGTCGAGTTGTGTCGGATGCAAGATAGTGTCGAGTGTCGGATTAATGTGTCGTCGAAAATAAACTGTTATCGAGAATCTGACACGACTCGACACATAAGTCAAACACGCAAGTCTTCGTGCAGTGTCGAGTGCCTGTCCAACAAGCGCGCAAGTCTTCGCACGATATATAGCTCTAAATATATCCTTACTTTTATATTCTTTTTAGTCCCCATAGTTTGTAATTTGACTATTTCATCCCCAAAAAGTAGGGTTGTTCACGGGTTGGGTTTTTTCAAACCCGATCACGACTCGAATACTGTTTAAACCCGATAATTTTAACCCGATTCGGGTTACTATTCAATACCGACCCGAGAAAAACCCGATCAACCGGATCGGGTCGGGTCGGGTTGAATCGGGTTTAATTTTATTAAGCCATACTATTCAAACCCGATTTCAACCCGACACTATTCAAACCCGATTATTTCAAATCGATTCGGGTTACTATTCAGGACCGACCCGAGAAAAACCCGATCGGGTCGGGTCGGGGATTTTTGAACACCCCTACCAAAAAGAGTGTCGGATGCAAGTAATCAGATGCAAGTAATTTCAAATGATATTTGAGTCTTTTTGTCAAGAAAGTGTCTATGACATGAAAATTTTTCAGGATGTGTCTATTTTTCAACAAGACCCCCTAATTATGTCTATTTTAACAATTTTCCCAAATACGTTCTACCAATAATTCATTACCAAATAATGAAAAAAAAACTCATGTAAGTCTTTCATTAATTCATTAAAAAAATTATTTTACAAAAACTACTCATGGGATCTTACTCATATTAGACTAATGGTAAATCGAATAAGAAAGCTAATAAAACTAATACTAAGAAACAAATAACAATTATATCTTTTCTAAACTCAAACCCATGTTAAAATTGAGAAAACAAATCAAAATAAAAAAAGTAAATAAATATTACAAAATAAATATATAAAATATTTTTCTGCATGCTTTTGCTCTGCATCATAGATTCAACTATTAAGTGCATTTTGAGATTTCATAAATGAACATTTTATTTGACCTTTTGATGGAGTATATTGTTGCTTGTATGTACTGCATAATTTGTATATCTTCTATTGCTTTTGCATGATCGATTTTATATTCTCTTTACCCCAGCTAATGAAGTAGATGCCGCAGGAAACCATAGGGACATTGGCAAACCATCACTGGCTAAATGATGATGTTGAAAATATAAGTTGCGTTTATCATTCGCCACATAAACCACTTTCTCATTATATTGATCTTATATTTGTTTCTGCTTTGTTATTATTTTTTTTTCTGGGATGCTGGTTTATTTGACCAATTATTTGAAATTTTTTATTGTTTTCTTTTCATGTATAATATTTATAAATGAATTATGTAAGAAAGAAAAAGTGTAAGAATAATGTTAATTTTTAATGCAAGTAATCAATGGTAATTAAAAGTTAAATATTATTTTTGATAATCACTAATCCAGTAACCATTTCTAACAAAGCGGAGTCAGTGTGCAATGAAACTTTTATATAAAATGAAAGGGTAGTGTTAAATATTTTATAACAAATTAGATACTTTAAAATAATATGGTTTTAATTTAAAGTTATTGTATCATTAAATTATCTATTTGATAAAACTATGCCAGTACAAATTAATTACATTATCAGAATATAAGGTTAGGACCAACAAAATTACTTAACTTGAAAGCCAATCCTTCAGAAGGAAGTATCATCCATGTAAACACACAAGTTAAACAAAATCATTAAAATTCCATTAAATGAAACAATCTAATGATTGCCATGTTTTTTTTTTTTTTTATTGAGAGAGAAATGAAATTTTACACTTTGCTTTCCACGTATTTAAAGAACAGTAGTGTTACAACTTACAAATAAAAACCATTTACATCAATTTATATATAATTATTATAATATTATTGTATCATCTATTTTATTAATATAATTAAATTTTTATGTATATTTGTTCAATTAAATTATGGTAAATCAATTTATATTATAGGTACTTATCAAATTCAAATAGTTTCAAAGAATCGTATTATTATTTAAAAAATCAAAATTATTAATATAAAAAAGAATATTAATTATCAAATTAATTAAAAAAGAATAAATATATTTTTTATTGTAAAAAAATCTATATAAGCAGGAGAATGACCAGGGGAACCTCGAGCACTCAAACTTCAATTTCGCGTCCTCCTCTCCTGTCCCACTTTCAGCGTCCGCTGCCTCACCATACAGTTTGTCAGCGCCGTCGCCGCCGCCGCCACTTCGGCTACCGGTTAGCATAATTACCGCGTCTCCTTTCTCAGCCTGTTCCTCTCTCTCCCTTGGAGAACCTTTCTGTCTCTCTCCGGGTATAGTAAATTTATTTTCCTTATGCATTTAATTTGAAGAATCTTTAGTAGGATTTTACAGGGATTGTTTCTTAGATTTTTGGGTTTTTTTTTTTGCCAAATCGACGCGTCATTTGTTTCAATTTGTGGGTTTGGTTTCGGCTAATTGTGGGTTTGATTTTAGGAGTTTTGAAGTTTAAGTTTTGTTTAATTTATATATTTGATTTGTGTCTTTGCTTGTTTTCCGAATTGGGTTTGTTTTTGGCTGACTTAATTAGTGTGACGAAATGGGTTGATCACAATTTTTGAGTTGGCTAGTGGGAAATTGTTTTCGCAGGAAAACCTAACCCTAAGGTTAGTGCTTCTTTTTGGTTGCTAACAAAGTGTGGGAATAGATAAGAAAGAGAAAGCTTTAGTCAGTTTTGCATATTAGATGCTAGTTTTGATTGGTTATGTTTGCTTAGAGAGTTGGTCAAGAGTTGGATTTCGACTGGCAAATGTTGTTTATGTGCTGATTTTCCTTTATTCAATCTTTTAGAAACAATTGGGTGTTGGATTGTGTTTTGATTTGGGAAAATTTATCTTTGGGTACTAAGAGTTTTACTCTTTGAAGATTAAAATGTCAGCTACTACCTGGTTTATTTAGGAGACAGGAATTTTGTGACATTTGAGCATGGAGACGCTTTTTGCCCTTAAGAGTTCGACTTATAGTTTCTCCTCTCATTGGAGTAGTTGATAATTTATCTAGTAGAGGAAGCACTGATAGTTGTAGACTCCTTTGTCACAAATGGTTTTGTACATATGAGGTTTTATCCTTTGTCACAGATGGTGTTGTACACGTGATCTTTTAGTGGTATCTGTTTCGTTTGATTATAAGTTTTGTTCATCTGTTTACTGTTTGGCAATTGAATATGGAGACATTCTTTGTCTTTAAGAGCTTTACTCATAGTTCCCTTTCTCATGGCAGTGGTAGACAGTTTTTCTGGGTAGACGGTGAGCTAGACAATTTATTTGATTTCTGTTTTTGTGTTTCTTTTTCTTTTTCTCCTCCGGGCGTTCTTCTCTTGAGGGGGGATTCTCATTATCTTGCATTTTTGCCTCTTTCTTTATGTTGAAATGATTTCATGTTTGTACAGAAACCTTATAGTAAAGTCCCTGGAAGATGTTTGACATTTTCTGAGTTCTTTCACTTTTTTCTTGTATGCTACAGCCCCAATTTAACATTTTTCTCATGAACTATTCACTTATACTTTTTGGAACTTTCTTTGCTTGGTTAGATGGATCTTGAGACTGAGAACAGAATAGCTGCGATTCTTTTGAAGGAAGCAGCAGAATTACGGCGAAAAGCAGAGATGGAAGGTGTCCAGGTTTATCTTCAGCAGCCCAAAGCAAGGGGTAGGCCAAATTCACGGTTCCTTTCTGCAACTGTTCTTGGGGTTCAACAAGGTGAGTTTTCTTATTGATGCAATCATTCTACAGCCTTTCTCAACATTTCAATTGCAAGAAATATGAAGTGAGATATGCTGCGGTTGTGGAAAGTGATCCTTTTGTTGCGAGTATAATTGCTTTCTTGTGTATAACATGGTCCATTCACACCTTCCAGGGTTCGGTTTAAGTTGATATTTAAGAAATGCTTGAATATGGGTGTTTGTTTGTAGTAATTATTATGCCTTGTAAGTCCTAAAGCCCAATTGTTTCTCTAGAACATTATTTGAATGCAGATCTGTGATGAACCAATTGAGGTTCCTTTCATGTCCCATGGGAACTGGATGCCCTTTTTTTGTTCCAGGAAATCCTTATTACCTTTTGTAATTCCAATAGCCCGTTGGGTTTATGTTTAACTATTAAGTGCATTTTGAGATTCCCATTGATTAAAATTTTATTGTGCTTTTTGATGAGTATATTTGTTGCTTCTGTGTGTTGCATTAATTTGCGTATCTTCTGTTTGTGTGACTGGTTTTACATTTTCTTTTCCCTAGCTAATCGAGCTGTAGAAGTGAATGAAATGTGGCGGATCCGGCAGAAAGAGCTGGAGCTAAATGATAGGCTTAAAGGGAGATCAGAAGGTGAGAGCAGGCACAGGAGCCATAGGGACATTGGTAACTCCTCCAGAAACTCAAGTAAGACGCACGCGGTTGATGATGACAGCACTACTGCTTCTTGCTCATCGAACAAAAGAGTACGTGAGGATGCCTATTCAAGGGAAGATGAAGGTTTAAGAGATGAAGAGGTTGAGGAATTTCTGCACTCAAGGTCATAGGATAATCTCCTCTCTACCCCTTTGTGTTTATGTGTGGGACTGAGGACTTGCTTGGCTCATCCTATTTTCTTTCCAAATATACAAGAAAAAATCCTATTGGCTCGACATTTATTATTATTTGTTTTAATTGGCAGAGTCAAACGTGGCCGAGGTGCTGTTGGTTCCAGGATGGACGAAACTGGTCCATACCTTGCCCCATCTCCAGACTATAATGAGAAGCTTTCAACAGGATCTGATGTATGGCAACATCGTGTTATTGGTCCTGAGAAGCCTTTATCGTTGAAGTCGTATGAATCTTCTGATGAGGAGATTCATGAGAAAAGGCGAAAGAAGTCAAAAAAGGAACACTCAAGGAGCTCTAGCAAGCACTCTAGAAAGCTCAAATCCAAAGAAAAGGATAGGCATAAGAAGAAGAAGGGGAGGGAAGAAAAAAGAAGTAAACATCACAAGTAAAAGGATTTTTCTGTATTATACTGTAGTTCCCCCACGAGATCTCCAAGCTGAGCAGATCAGATTTGGTTGAAATTCTTGTCTGTACAGAGATGGTTTTCTTTCCGTTTCTTTTTTTTTTTTTTTTAATTTACTTTAAAACGACATCTTAAACCATGACAAGTAATTAAAGGCACTTTTTGGAATATAATGAGAATTGGGGCTATTCCCACTTGCCATTTCTACATTTGGCATTTAACTTTCGGTAATCTGATCGACCATGGAGAGCTTGAAAGGGTGTGATTAAAATTTATTAAGTCATAGTTACATCATCTTGATCCTTTGAAAAATCAAAAATGTTGCAATTGTTGATTAAGGCATCTTTTTGTTGCATTTGATTATAAAAGTGAATAAGAAGTTTGAAAATGATTATTCAATGATTTAGACCGTGCATAATAATTTTGCCAAATAAAGAGCCCTCGTCAGATCAGAAAGTATAATTTTGTATATCATACGTTTTTAGATAGTTTCCTTACAGCCACCTTCAGGACTGTGCACAAAACAGACCAGGCAAAAGAAGAATATCCAAACAAAAGAAAGACTCTTCCATCTTGACCGGCAAAAAAAAAAAAAAATGTCTTGCATCTGCAATATCTCTGTTTACAAAGTCCTATAACAAGTCCAGCGATATAATACATTTGCATTCTCACTTCTCAACGTTCAGTTGCAGTCTAACAACTCAGTACAGATTATATGATTCACTACTTCAACATTTTAAACAAATCCCGACAGAAACTAACTTCCAAAAAATGAATTCAACAAATTTTGTGCTACTTGTATCACAGTAAATTCTGCTTCACTTATCATGATGCATGTGTCATGAGTCCTCATAATGATGGTCCGTCTCATCAAATATCTCCTCCTATGTAATGCAACATCAATTTGAATCAAACGTGTAAGGCAATCCGTGAGAAACTGCAGAAGAAATAAAGTCGAGACATAATTAAATGCTGTACCTGCAAAAGCTCTTCAATGACATCTTCCATTGTAATTATGCCAACAGCTTCTTCTTCCTCAGGGAGCGTTGGAAGTGGATTGCCATCTATCTCCAAGATGTCTGAGTACATGTCCTTCGACCGCTTACTCCGAGAATTAGCCCTAGATAGATTTCTGGAGCTACTGTTCGGAAAAGTCTTCCACTTTTGCAGTGATCTTTTGCTTTTAAAGATCTTCTCTTGTGGAGTGGCTGCAGTCTTTTCACCATCAACATCAATCTTCACCTCCCTTGCTGAATCTATCATTTAAAAAAACTGATTTATTAAAACAAATTCCATAATACAATGGACATGGACAATTTAAGGTATAATTTGAAAAGACTAAAGCTATATCCACTGTCTGCAGAGTTGGTCTTTTCACCATCAACATAAATCTTCATCTGTCTTGCTAAATGTCTCATGTAAAATAAAAATAAAAAAATCCCATCATAGGTAGAATTTCAAGGGGCATGGACAATTCAGGGAAAAATAAATTTATGGACTAAAGCTAGCTCTTACTATCAGCAGAGATGTTAGTAGGGTTGCCATTGGTTTGTTCTGAAGTCTTGTTGTATCGCCTAACAACAACAGCCATATGGCTGTGACCTTTCTGGAACTCATTCAATATGTCATATAATGGCCAAGTTTCCGGAACCCTGGTATTCAAAAACATGTAGAATATTGTTCAAATTCCTCAACAACACATCAGTCATTGAACAATTATTTGAGCAAAATAAGATACCTAGGAATCCTGCGTATGGTAACACTCTTCACAGGAACTTCATCCTCTGGGTGAATCGTCAACAAATTCTTGACCTGAAGATTAGAATATGATAGTTAAAAAGGTAAAGCACATAATTAAAAATGCAGCAGTAAATTTATGAAATGGGCAAAATATTGAAGGACAAAGATAAATAAATAACTAAAAGCAAACATGATTGCTTGATATACATGTTAAAAAGTTAGAACTTGATTAACCTCTTCCTGCAGTAAGAAATAAGAAAGCAAGATAACAGAAAGCAAGCAAATAAAATCAAAAAACAAACAATCAAAAAATCAAAAAATCCAGGCAATGTAACTTCATACGAATAAAATCCCAAAAATATAACTGTTGATGAATACGCATTACAAAGATTGATTATCAGTTTTACCAAAATGAGCCCAATTATGTTAGTAGGCTGCTCATAATAAACCGGCACTCTGCTGTGTCCTTTCTCCATTATTAGACTCATCAACTCCCTGTCCATAATTAGCACATGCCTATTAGATGATAGTAATGCAAGTAGTGTAAGCAGCTTTCTGTTTAAAACTATTCAGAACATCTTACTTGTCAAGCTTGCCATTAATATCAATAGCAAAAGTTTCAGATATAGGAGTCATAGCATCACTGGCTGTTTTCTCTGAGAGCTCAAGTGCTCCAGCAATAATTGTTGTCTCGTCATGCGTAAGTTCTCCACCTTTTCCAGCCTAATAAAGTCAATCACCACCGTGTTATAAATCTGATCTTGGGGTAGGAGCGGGAGGATTGAAATAATATGAACAGAGAAAAATAGCTAATGAGGTCTGATAATACCCATGGAGAAGAATAGCATTTTGACAAATTCAGAAAGTAAGAATAGCAATAAACAAATGGCATGACTACTAAAACAAACAGTCAAAATTACTAGATGCCTGCGACAATTTATGAACACATGCAACCAAATCACAGACTTTTTGTTGCTATTTGGAATATTAGTAAGTTTTTCAACACACCTCGTTGCCATGCAAATTTACAAGTGTTTTCAACTCAGCTCTGCGGAAGAGTGCAACATGTCCATGACCCAACAAAAAGTCTAGTAGCTGAAAAATTATCAAAAATGAAAACTTTATGATCAAGAATTAATTGTTACTAATGTACCAACCAAGTTTCTCTATTTCACTGACACAGAAAAATTAAATGGTGAGCGTATAATTAGCATACATTACCTTGCTTATTGGAAAAGCAACAGGATAACAGACCCAAACAAGAATGCGGACAAATGGAGCCACAGTTGCACCAATCGCTAAACCATATCGAGAACAAACAGATTGAGGAATGATCTGTACACACAAGTGGATAGCAATTAGAGCACGTACAAGCACAATATTATTGCTTTTACTTCAACCTTGAACAAAAATTGAGATAGTCAGACTGTATACTGTATTTTCCCCATGGCAGAATTTCTATATCAAAATGGACAGTCAACATTCAACTGTACTGCAAATGCAGTAACAGTTCAGGGAATCAGATCCATTTTCCAATGGAGAGCACCAGAAAGAGATGCTTAGCTCGGAAACAAAATAAAAAATACAGAAGCACCAAATACCAAAGAAGTCAGACATAAGCTTTGCTTTCACCACATGTCTGGCCATCTTTTCTGATTTCATATCTCTGATAATAAAAAAAATTCAAGTGGATCCCTAACCTCACCGAACAGAAGAATCAATGTAACCGAAATCAGAATAGCACCCCAAGCTGTAACCAGACTATCAAGAAAAATCGGAAGTGCCTGAAATATGAATAAACCATTAGTTCATTATTTACCTTTTCCAGCACATATAAGCAAACAGTGTGTTCACAGTATCTCAGTAACGAATACCTCCATGGCAGCAGCATTGCAAATAAGTAGAGTGCATAGCAGCAGATGCTGCTTCTTGACAACTGGCAATATCTTCGCTGTTATGACGAGGCACATGAAGTCAGTATAGGAAGTAGCTAATCAACTATAAGACTTCTATATAAATATATTCACTCGGATGGAGGAGACATTGGATAGTTGAACGTGCATTGTGTGAACTTACACCATCCATACAATCCATTTAGGTAAAAAGGGACATACATTACAGTAACTGCTTCCTTCTTTTCTATCCCTAAGATTGCATCATCAAATCTTTTGCAATTCATTTTTCAATCTCTGTGCCTCTTTTATCAAATCTACCCATCTGTTACCAATATGATGTATACAGATGTACTTCAATAAAGTTAAAAGACTTGCAAGATTGCTTATCGAAATCCCCATACAAGAAATTTCATGATCTCTAAAATATCCACGAGAAAATTTTGATAAACTCACAACAACAACTAGAAGCTTTTCAAATCTCTACAACTTCTATTTCTAAATTTTTTTATCTAAACTAAGGAGGCAAAACGTAATTTAGATCTTAATAACAATAATAACAAAAAGAGCACTTCAGAGGCTCAAATTTCAGTTCAGTAAGCTTAACAAGAGAAGAGAAGCCGATTCTCCACCAAAATACCATTTCTCTTACTTTCTCAGCAACCCAACAACCAAAACAAACAAACAAATAACATAATATACAAAATCCAACTGCAAAACCTAAAGCAAACACCATGTGACTTTGATATGAATATAGATAAACATACCAGCATATTTCCGATCCTTTTGAGTGCCAGACCTGGCAAGAACT
The DNA here is from genome assembly GCA_013180625.2 of Boswellia sacra. Classification (NCBI taxonomy): domain Eukaryota; kingdom Viridiplantae; phylum Streptophyta; class Magnoliopsida; order Sapindales; family Burseraceae; genus Boswellia; species Boswellia sacra. Next base: position 234,526 of record SNVD02009150.1, on the reverse strand, counting down.
TCAAGGTCCACAAGGCTCAAAGACATGAGTCCCAAAGTGAGACCAGACATCAACCCAGCAAACATCACCAACAACACTATTATCACTATATGTATAAAGAATTCTGATTCACAACACCTGTACTCCACCGCCATTCCTTTTCTATCAAACCCAACACAAACACACACAACAAATTTCCCACGTCTTTTTATCACAAACCCATCACTCAAATAATTCAATCTACAAGCACCAAAAACGACTGCGTTTACAAGACCAATCAACGGCAGAGAAGAATATCCCAAGAATGTCCAATAAAGTAATATTTTTCTCTTCTGGGTCGGTTTGATACACTCTTCTAAGCTTTAAAAACGATCAGGCAAAGTTTATACTAACACCAAAACAAGCTAGACGATGAAAAGCACTTTCTTTAAAAGCAATACACAGAAGCACTTATTAAACAAATAAGCACAGACCCACATGCGCTATTGCATAAGTAAATAAATAAATAAAGTGTTTAGAGATACGGAGAGAGAGTGAAAAGAGGATTGAGGTGAGCTTTGGTTGTTTGCCGGCGAGTAAAAAGGCAAGGCCGAAGAGAGTTTGTTTCTGGTGTCGTCCAAAAAGTGATGACGTGAGGAGTGAACCCAGAACGTGCGGTTCCGATCTTTACAGTAGTATTATTCCAAACACATCATCATCAAAAGGCTGGCTACCACCTCCTGATTTTATGCGGTTCAACTGCAAGGTTTGTTGCTTTTTGTCTCATCCAGTTGTCGTGTAATAAATTTTATATTATCAACTTTTTGGATTTGTGCTAAAAGAGTTTTTTTTTTTTTTTTTTTAGTCGGTTTATAATGTGATTGATGACTGTTGAGTAAGAGTGAAAGCAACGAGATTGAACATTTCTGTTAATGAATTTCTTTTAGCATCTATGACAATCAATTGTTGCAAAGTCTTAGTAGGGTCAAATCAAAGTTTGACTGTAGAAAGTAAGGATACGTGGTTTTATAGATTGGGAACAGAAATATACCTATTCTATATCTATCATCTACTATTTATCTATACATTAAAAAGAGGAATTAATTACAAAATTATACCCAAATTAAAGAATTGGGTTGAGCTACAGTGCAAGGGAGAAAAATCTCCAAAAAATAGGGAAAATATCTTTTAAAAGTTGAAAATTGGAGGTGGGTGCGCCCTAGCCTTTACCAAATTAAACTGCGTGTTTGAAACCTAATTCAAGCTTTGAAAATTTAGACGGCACAACTTTATCCAACACACCAACAATTCAACAAGCGTATCTTTTTTTGTTTTTTTTTTGGGGCTATTGAACGTTGAAACCAAATACAGTGAATATCAAGCATGAGTGGTCAACCGAAAAAAGAAAAAAAAATGCTCACACTTATCAAATTGTTGAATAAATCAAGGTTTCTAGATTTTAAGTGTTCAAGTTATTTTTTAACGAATTCCTATGATCTGGGTTATTTTACTCCTTTCAAAATACACTAGTATAATTTAAATAATTAATCCTCTTTTTATTTTTTGAAAGAGAAGGAAAAAAATATATAACCAATAATTAAAAATAGATGATGGCGATAACCACTGTAACTCATTGCCAAAGTCAAAAATAAATAATATGACGTTATCCTTGTTCTATCATCTATCTATGATATGATCAATACATCTATAAAACAATCAGACTACATTTTGGATTCATCTTGGGTATTTTTTTTTTCCTTTCATTTTGACTATCCAAAATAAATATTTCTTTTGTTTTTCTTTTTCTTTCTTAAATTACGTTTCATTATGCAAATATTTGAGAATCGCCATCCCCATCGAGCAATTTGTGTAGATCACATTCTTAATTATGAATTTATAATTGAGTAATTGGAAGGATAAGTAGGTCGGTGACTGAGAGGTGGTGGGCTATTGAATTGGAAATGAAGTGTTAAATTTAATAAAAGTAAACTCAAAGATATGGTTGCTCTCGTATACCCTCGATTATTATGTAAGCTCAAAGTCAAGAGTTAAAATTTTTTGATTAAAAATAAATTCAGGCATAGCGTGGTAGAACTTGGTTATGATTAAATCATAATATTATACGAGATTATTATATTGGCGAGGATGATACAAGTTTAATAAATATTTATGTTATTTGCCAATCGTTTGAATAAATAAAGAGTAATGCTAGAATTACAACATTCATATAACTCAAATTCTACAACAAGACTTGACAGCCTTTGTGACAAAAATTCACTGAGAAATAAAAACATTAATGAATGAAAAAAGTTATATATATAATAGGATTGTGTTATTTAAGCTATCACATCATATTGTAGAGTTGATATTATATAAATATTGTAAGTTTAGTATTATTGATAAATAAATTACGAGTTATACTATTTAACCCCATATCTCTTTAACCCTTACTTTTAAACTCACTCAATTAAAAATTTTAAATCTTATTTTTTTCTCGCTAAACCCCACACGTGATTCGCGAATTATCCTTTTATTAAATGTTGTTCAACTTTAGCTCATGCTTCGTGCTGCCTTCACACACTCTCACGTTTCAAACGATAAGACTTTAAAAGAAGTTTTGCCTCCCTGCTTTACAAAATGTTAATAGATGAACCCCTTTACTTGTGGAACATGGGAATTGAAAATCAATTAGTTTCAGTTCCTGTATTATTATTTAAATGGATGGTTGACAGATTGAGGATATCAAACACAGTATAACCCATTAAAGATTAACTTAAAACAAAGTTTATATTTGTGAAATTTCAATCCATGAAGGGTTTTAGAGAAAATAAATCACATAGAAAAAATCTACAGAGGCTTGAACCCACTCGCATATTCATCCAACTTACTCATGGGAGCATGCGAAGAAGAGAAGTAGTCATAATGAGTAGTTCCTTCAAATTTAAAGCAAAATGCTTGCTGTCAAAGTCGTTGAAAACGATTATGCTTGGTGTGTGATGATAAGTTATCAAAAACCAGGACAGCTCATACCATAAAATTATTTTAAACTTATGACTGCGTTATAAATGTTTTTGTCTTTGTCTGAAATATTTTTTTTTTCAAATTATTTGTGAAAATTAAAATATCATAATATGTGGATTATTTAAAATTTCTTTTTGTATTTTTTTAATAATCTTATTTTAAAATAAAAATATCAAAAAATATAAAAATAAAAATAGAAATTGAAGAGTTAAAAACAGATATTCGAATGAAACTATCGATAAATTGCCTGCTTTCATTTAAAATTAGGCTAAGCCCAAAGTTGAAGGGCTAGCTCAAAATTTATAGTTGAACTAATCCATATCTCTTATTAGTAATGGGGCCCATGGGTCCCATCGACCCACAACTGAGATGGCCCAATAATAATTACCTGACAAAAAATTTATATATATATTACTACATTAAATTTATTTTTTCAGAAAAATATATATTATTTTTAAGAGGCGCAAAAGAAATTAATATATATTTTTTCTCAAATCAAATCAAATTTGTTCATTTTATATTTCTTGTGAAGGTAAAATTGAATCATAAATAATTTTAGTCATTTATCTTGTTGAATAATATTAGACTTATAACATTCATATAATATATATTCTATAACACGATATAGTAGTGTACATGGTCAAAATTCACTGAAGTAAAAAAATAAAAATGAATAAGAAAAATTATATCTTTAATAGGATTTTGTCACTTAGACTGTCATGTTATATTGTAAAATTTATATTGCATGAATGTTGTAAGTCTAGTATTATTATATGTTATTGGATCATCCTTTTTTAGATGTTTAGCTTTGAATCATCACAATACTAAAAGAAGAAAAAAAATGTGGATAAAATAACTTACATTTGTGAATTTTAATTTATTATTTTATGGGGGTCATCTAACAAATAATAATTTTGAAAAGTATTGAAAAAAAAAAGGCCAGCAAGATTTATGTGGGGTTTCTATTTATCTTACATATAAGTCCTTTTCAAATATAAAGAAGGAAACATTTCAATCAAAAGTCAATTATATGAATTGAAAACATATCACTAATTTAATTTAATTAACTAAGACCTTTAAAATATTTATATACATATACAATTAGTTATTATTAAAGACAGTATTGTTTGAGATTTATAAATAATTAAAGCAAATATAGTACAATATATGATAAATATGTAATGCATTTTTTTAGTTAAAAAGGAGTGTTTACGATTAGTTTGGATTTTGGAATCTACTAAAGTATATATATTGTTTAGCCTTTGCTTGACGTTTTATATATTATTTGGAAAATGGGTCCCAATCGGAAAACATCGATTTGATGGACAAAATTACCAAACTTGGGCCCAATAAATATTAAAGACTGTAACTTATTAGGCAAATAATCTAATCTTTTGTTTTTGCTTTAGTCATGTCCAAATCGAGTGGTTGGATGATTCAAAAAACAATAAATTGGTCCCGTTGTGCTCTTTTCATTTAAGATTATGATAGATATATTTCTTGTAGCAAATTATGTAAAAGATGATGAAATCATTTTGAAATTACACTTTAGATCCTTAAATTTATTGTATAATTTTATTGATATTCCTTAAATTATGTTAAAATTTAAATTTATTTTAAATTGATTTAGAAATATATAGTATTTTGGTAACATATGATGGACTGGTAATTTTGTTTTTAGAGTCCATTAACGCCCAAGTGATTGCAGAAGCCCAATCTGAAGGAGAAGGCCAACATATGGAGAGTCAAGCCCAATCCAGTGAAGTAAGGCCCAAATTGTGAGAAAATATCAGGTTGAGATATTCTATTCTATCTTAGCCATGCAATGTTGAGGGTTAAACCAGAATATTATTCATATAAAAAAGATAAATATTAAACTGCTTATTTATTAGACATGTTTGTCTTCATGAGTAGTGACACTTATAAAGTCAAGTCAGTATATAAAGTTTGAATATAAAATTTATGGGCATCAAGTGAATATAAATATAAATATAATAAATTCAATATAATAAATGATGATAAACAATGTGATATTGATTAAGCGATATTACATTAATTTTATATCCAAACTTTGTATACTAACTTTATAAATATAATATTACTTATGTGTCTTGGTATATTTTCAAACTTCTTACAAACAAGAATAACTGCTCAATTTCATCCGATAGATTTCTGTGTAACAAAATCCATAGCATTAGGTATTCATTTTCATGCATATATGATGGATATGTGTGGTTTGTGCTAAAATTTGTAGACCCAAATTGCAAAAACAAACGAGTGAATTTGTTAGCTCAAGCATTTCTTCCTACAATAGTGAGAAACTGTTTTGATTTAAAATTCCAACCAAAACAATAGTAACAAAAAAACCGAATATTAAATGAAATGACTTATCATGGATAACATGGTCAACATTTCTTACGTGAGCTTTTTTCTTCGCATTTTTTAATCACGTCCTTTTCCCAATGGTCACTGTTCGAAGAGACAAAAAATGAAAAAAGTGAGTCTCAACTGAGTGAGCTGATTCAATGATATCATATCAACAACCCATAAACAAAATCACGCTCATATGAACATTACATGAATCATGCATATCAACTGCTCATAATAAAATTAGAATCATTGCAATATTAAATAATATTACTCATGGTTTCCCTACAACGTGTTCACCAAATTGATGTTATTAAACAAAACTATATTTGTAACTATAATTTTAACTTGTTACATACTTAAATCTTATCTTGTGACAAGCTAATAATAGACTTAATACATGTTGTAATATTTTAAAGGGTAACAACAAAAAAAACAAAGTGTTTATATTTTTGGAAAAATGTAAAAAGATGGAATATACTTAAAAACAGGGACAAAGGCAGCATATGCCCAGGAGGGGCAGTTGCCCTTGCTCGAACCAAGAAAATTTTCATTCTTTTATTTGTTTTTAATTAATTATAAATCCATACTTATACGTACACATACAAACTTTCATTAATTTTTTTCTTCACAAAATTGTGTATGATACTCCTTTCATTATCATTCGTTAATATTTTTGTCTCCCATTTAATTTTATATTTTACATATAAACTACCTTTGAATATATTAATATGAAGTTTAAGATTTTTAATTAAATAAATTATTAATTATTATATTTTATCATTTATTTTAAAATTTTAATTTAAAATTGATATTATAATTTAAAATTGATATTATAAACATACATTCAAAATAATATAAATATATAATATTAAGCTTTCTTTTAAGTTTCGTAACTATATATTATTTGAATTAAATTATCTTCACTTATTATAGTTCTTGCCCCTCTAACCAAATTTTTTGGCTTCATCCCTGCTTAAAAAATAATTTTAAGTTTTAGCAAAACCTCAATTTCTTTTATCACCTAATTAAAGTTGAATTATTGAGCAAACCTATCCTATAGTTCAACGACTTATACAGTATCACTAAACAATTAGGCAAAATTCTGCGTGTGGGTAAGGGTAATTCCAAAAAATTTTATTAGATCGGGCTACATTAATTTTTATGATATCATTTACTTAACATTTTTTTGGGTGTTAAATACAATACTAAATAAGTTGTAAATGAAGTAAAAGAAAAATCAATTATGATAAAAAATAGAAAATATCATTTAACAAAGCTTTCTATTTATTTATAGTTCTTCTCTTACTAAAATAAAATTGATAATTTTTTTGACAAATAATTAGTTTTTTTTATTTGCCGGTTCATTATCTTTCTCAAAACGAGATCAAAGACCAATTCCTCCAGGTCAGGATTGCACCTCTTGCAAGAAGAGTCTTCTTCCCAAAAATGTAAAAAGAAAGTGCAGCTAAATCACCAAATCGCTTGCCGTTCACCGCTTTCTGCTATTCAAAGAGAACTGATACAGATGCAGATGGATATTCATTCAACCTTCTAATCCTCTTCTTGACATGCGCACTATGAGAGAGAAGGGATCCTAGCGTGTGGAAGTGTAAGTACATCTTTTGCAAGAGAAAGATAGCCTATACACACGCTTGGGAACCAATAGCGACTAATACAAGCACGATCAAAGGAAAACGATAAGCTAAAGCAATTCACCCTAGTAAAGGCAGGGATATGTGATTGTGCATTGATGATCCATTGGTTGTCCATATATAATTATATACCAAAAGCAAATTTGATATTTTGATATAAAACTCATTAGACAATAAAAAAATTAGTAGAAAAAAGAATGACAAATTAGAATTTCACTTAAATTTAAATTATTCTCCGGCCTTAAATAGTGTTTACTCTTTTTTAATATATTTTTCTTATTCAATTTTGTCTTTTTCTTTTAATCCAGCGATACCCTCGTCCATCGGATTTCAAATTAGGAGTGACAATTCGTGTATGCGTATCAACCCATTTAATTATTCGTGTTAAGACGTAAAATACAGATTCGACACGGTTATTAAACGTGTCACCTACTTAATTATTCATGTTGAGACGTAAAACAAGGATTCGACACAGTTATTAAACGTGTCATCCACGTATTGTAATTATGTCATGGTTAGTTCACATAATTTACTTAATTGTTTAACCTAATTATAGATAATATATCATATCATATATATTTATATCAATTAAAATTTTTTTTAGAATATAAATAATTGTTAGTATTAAAAATTATTAATATCATCATAATTTATTATTATATAAATTAATTTACTTTATAATATAAAATTTTTAGTTTTATGATATAGAGGTTATAAGTACGTAAAAATTTATATTGTTAAATGAGTTTATATGTTAAGATTGATAAGATATATTTAATGATAATTTATGTTTCTTAAATGGGTTTAAAAGTTGAATAATCTCAATACAAATTTAATTTATTTATTAATCATATTTATATATCATATTCATATCGTATTCGTATCATCACGATGATCCAAATCTAATCCCAAAACTAAAATCGAAATCATCCACAAGCATCTAAAATATTTTTATTAAATTAACAACAAAACCATGTACCTGAGCTTTCACTTCTCGAAGTAACAACAATCAGAGCAGAATCTTCTTTACCTCCTCTTTAGCGTTTCAAAGTCAATTGCCAGATACATAATCAACCGCGTACTTCAAAAAAAAAAAAAAAACTAAAATCTATATATATATATATATATATAAACAAAACCCAGAAAGCCAGGCCCTCTCCCTTTGCGAAAATTTATTATTATTAGTGTAAGACCACAGCAGATCTGGATCAAATCAAACCCATCCGATTTTTGATCTCAGGTAATTCATTTACTGTACCTTCTTCTGCCCTGGATTTGTGCTTGTTCATTTGTAGCAGCTAATTGCGTTTCATTTGTGGTTTTGTCACTCTGAGGCTTTCTTTTAGTTGCTTTTCTGTGGTGGGTATTTGTTGGAATATTGTTCTGGTTGGACTTTGTAATTGTTGTGGGCATCAAAATGGGAAACGGGTTTGGTGGATTTTGTGTAAATGTTAGTGGGTATGGTGAATAAACATGTTTGCTGGAGTGTCATGGGTGGGTGTGGTGCATAGTGGGAGATTTGACTTGAAATTTGCTTATGTTGGAAATGAAATCATGAGAATGATAACTTTGGGTTAGGCTGAGTCGATAAAGTTTTGGTTTTGGTTCCTAGAGCCACCTACCTGGCACTGGCAGTCCGTTTTCGGTTTTGACCGGAAACCCTTTTGAACTTAAGTTGGGTATGTGAGTTCAAGGGATTTCTAGGTTATTAGTACTTCTTTTTTGGTTACATGTTCTTAGTTGCGTTAAATCTTATATTATTCTTTAAAGATTCTAACATGGTGGGTTCGCAATATTGTTCCAAGTATCAGTGTTGGTTGAGGTTCAAACCAAATTCCTTAATCGATGAGAGGGTTTTTTTTTTCCTCTATAAACAAAAGACACACATTTCCTTTTGGGAAGGTTAATGCTAATTAGAGAAGGTTATAGGTTATATCTGGATCAATATATAGGAAGAATATGGAAAAAATTGTGAGAGAGAAGGCGTTTTAGCTTGTAAAAGTGAACAGTAATATTTCTTATTTTAATATAGGTTTTGAAAGCTCTACACTATTATATAGCCATGTCAAGGAGGCTAGTAAATCCTGCTCGACGCTTTGCTGATGGTGGAAGCATCCCTTTTGTGGGTGCAGTGCATTCCAAATCACGCTCATCACCTTTGCTGTCTGTTGTTCTTTTAGTTGTGGTATGCTTCATTGCAATTGTTGTTTCTCATATTTTTTCCCTTTTGTAATATCATTTCCTAGTTATTATTTCATTAAGAATGGTATTCTTTTTTACAAGGAAGCAAAAATGTGTTTCTAAATATATATTTCCCTTGCTGCATTGCATGCCACCTAGTTAGTGAGCTTTGTTTCCAAAATGGGCTTAATTTGAACATGACAACTATTTATAATTTTTCTTTTTTTGAAAAATTCAGGGTGCAGTTCTTCTTGTCGGCTATTTGTATAGTGGGTCAGGTTTGTATTCCCTCTTTTTGCTTGATTTCTTGTGGGTGATGAATAGCTCATGAACTTCTTCTCTGTCTCAAGACCATGATCTGAACTGGTAGGGTCTGTTTTACGTCAAACCACAGAGTTTTATTTCAGCCTTTCCTGAAAGTAAAATTATCTCACTGAAAATAACGTTTGTGGATGAACTGAATTTTTTTTTTTGGGTAAATGCCGTTAGATAACTTTGGTGTTGGTTAAACTTCCATCTATATGGGAAACTAAAGTTTTATGGTACCCATATAGTCTTTGTTTTATTTGTGTTTACTTTATTAGGTTTCTGTTACAGGCAGTGGAAGCACTGAAAAGGAGGCATTAAGTAAGGTTGAAGGTAAATTCTTGTGGTTGCTTTTCATGCTTCTTAAAGTTTTTCATTTTGGCTAGTATCGCCTGTGTGGTTGTTATGTTTGCACCTTCTTTACAACTTTGTCCAGTAAAGTTTGTAATTGGAATCTTAGGCCTTACATTTATATATTAGCATGGATGAATTATTCATGGGAGAGCTTTGTGATACACATGCTGAATCTCTGAATCCCTGTTTGCCAGTATTTATAAATTTTGATATGTCAATAATTTGCACATGAATATAGTGCATGCTGACTTCTGGTTTCAATAAGCTTTAACTGTTCTAACAATGGGTGGTTCTTCTGTAGAGTAAGGTTGGTCTTTTCATTCAAGAAAGTAATGAGTTAATATTAACCAGTAAGGATTTAGTGTTTTAACATTTAAACTTGAAATTTGCATGCTCTTCTTATGTGACCCAAAACAAAAGTCATATGTGTTGTGATAACTCCTGCAAAAAGTCATATTTGCATGACAAAGTGTACCTTATCCCTTTTGACCTCTGGTAATTTGCAGGAATTGAGAAAAACTTCCAAGTTTATAGTCTCCTAAATCAACAATTTTCTTATCAATGTGATATGGATTATTAGGATACAGAACTGCAGATCAATAACTCCTAGTCGTAGTTTCAAACAGGTTTGAGCTTTGTCCAAGCTCAGATTTATTTTGAAGTACAGGATACATAATATTAGTTTTATGCTCTTAACAACAAAATAAATAGGCTATCCACATTGCTTTCTGAAACACTTCAGTTTTGTGCTGTATTCTTACTGTGGATAATCCTCTTATGATGGTGTATGGCATTAATAGTAACTATTTCTGTCTAGTTATGTTGTCTTAGTAATTCTTCATTGAATAACATTTTGTAATATTTCTGTTGGCTGTAGTGAAATTTGTAGGTATTGAATATTGGGGGTACAGAAATTCAAAGAAATACTTTTTGCTTTTTTATTATTTTTTTAACCCTGTACTGTAAATGTTTTATTGGGCATCACTTTTCTTTTGGGAAACTATTAGCTTTACTTTTTTCCCATTGTCCTTTCAGTTTTTACGTAATACTGTGGGCATGAAAATTTATCAGATGCAGCTATATTTTGCAGCTGATGTTTCATGCACATTAGAAGTCCAGAGAGCAATACCTATTCTCAAGAAGGCATATGGTGACAGCATGCGTAAAGTATTGCATGTAGGACCTGAAACTTGTTCGGTGGTATCTAAATTGTTGAAAGAAGAGGATACTGAAGCCTGGGGTGTTGAACCATATGACTTAGATGATGCTGATGCCAACTGCAGGAGTCTTGTACGCAAAGGCATTGTGCGAGTAGCTGATATCAAGTTTCCTCTGCCCTACAAGGCAAAGTCATTCTCTCTGGTCATAGTGTCAGATGCTGTGGATTACTTGTCTCCGAAATACCTCAACAAAACTCTTCCAGAACTGGCGAGAGTATCTGCTGATGGTGTTGTTATATTTGCTGGTAAATCCCTTATTTAGATTATGCATGCCCAAGTGTAAACGTCTCTCTCTCTCTCTCTCTCTGTGTGCATGTGCTTGATAAGGCAGAGGCACACATGCAATTTCTTGTGTTTTTATTGCTGAAGGACTTGTGCCTGAAGCATCAGCTGACTGGCAATTCGCTTTGGCTTTTCCAACTTTATTTAACCGATGGTAATTAGCTTGACTTGGGGAGATCATGTTGCTGAGGTAGCCATTGTTCTAATTTAGTTCTACTTTTAGGAAATGATTATGTTGATTTGCCGATGTGTCATCACTTGGTTACTCCTAGGAGGCAAATCCGTCAAGAATGAGATATATGACATCCTTCCATTTGCTGCTGGTACTTTCCCTTGCTTGCCGCTGCATGCCATCTTGTCCAGGAACAGGTTTCGCTGAGTTCTTTTGTGTGCTAGAGCTGTCTTAATGAATTATCCATTTTAGTGGCGGCAGTTAGGTTTTTATTTGCATGATGTCTTTCTTCATTTATCAATAACCTTTCCCCATCCCCTGCCACCAGAAATTCTTCCCCTCTGCTGCTCCAGTGTTATATGCAGGAATCTGAACCTCCTTTAGTTGATAATGTGCTTTCTCTTAATCATTATATTTTATGTATGTTTAATGATTAATATTCTGAAGTTCATCCTCATATGTCATTTTCATGTGTAGGTTATCCAGGACAGCACAGAGCTAAAGTTGCGGAACTGTCCAAATTTGGTCGTCCAGTAAGTGATTTATATTTGTCAATTTGTTCCTTAGCCATCACTTGGCCTTTTCTTTTGCAATATATGGTTTGGTTGTGCAATAGACACCGGACGGAAAGTCAACCTACCATGTTGACGTTTTTCAAGAGTGATGCTTGATTTTGTCTAAACACCACAGAGACTTTGATAAAACCAATTTATGGTGGTTTCATGCATATCACTATAAATTTTGTGTCGATCCAAAATGTTTTGTCAACTTTTTATTGTATCGTTATTGCAATTGAAGCTCCCGTAGTAGAAGGAAGAAAGTTGTCACAATGAAATGTTATTTTTCATGTAGGCCAAATTGCGGAGTTCATCTTGGTGGATAAAATATTTTGTTCAGAATAACTTAGAAGACAATGAAGCTGCTGCAAAGAAGTTTGACCAGGCTTCAGTGAAGAGATCTTACAAGCCAGCATGTCAAGTTTTCCACCTGAAATCACTTCATTGAGAATCCGGGCATCACAGTTTCTGCCAACAAGCTTGCTACTTAAAACTGAGCCAGCAAGCATCAACCAAATCAGCAAGTGCCCTAGGCAGCCGAAGGGTGAGGTATATTTCATGGTAATTACATTGCTTCGTTTTGTGTACCAATCAATCATGAGATGGTAGATCTTTTGATCCAAATGTTGGCGGGGGAGTGAGTTCACAAGAATTGGCTTTCCGCCTTATGTATTCTTTTGTTTTTGTTGTTTAGTTCTGTTCAGACCTTTTGTTTTGATGTTATAGAACAAAATAATGCTACTAATGATAGTTTTCTTGACGCTAAAAATTTTATTATTAGATATGTCTTTGTAAGTGTTATCTCCTTGCATGTGGGTTGAATGGATCCCGGAAACTCTTAGAGAAGCTTTTTTTTTTTAATTTATTTTTTTTTCAGCCCAACTCAACGTGAATACTGATGGGTAATGTAACGCCATCATACATTTAGCCGAAGTCAGCTCAAATGCATTGAAATTATTTAGCACCAAATTTTTGGAGAGCTGCAAAACAATCAACCCAAGTGACTCGTCATTAATTTAGATTTATCAAACTATTACTTAATTTTAATGATCAACACATTACAATATAAATCTGTGTATAATTAATTGAAAAGAATATATCAATTTTCATAATTCTGATGTTGAGAATATTGATAACCGCTTTAATATATGATATTTGTACTGTAAAAAAGTCTTTTAAGTATTTTAATTATAGAAAAGGAGTAAAATAGCAATATTTCTTAAATTTGAGTGCATAAAATTGTGTATTTATTGTGTATTTTGAGTTTTGTTTTTAAAATTTAGAAGGAATATGCGGTTGATTTTAAATATTTTTAAATTTAAAAATAATATGTAATTGATATTGATTTAAATGTAGTAATAAAAGTGAGTTTTCAACTGATAGTAATTTTATATTTTCAGTTTTTATTAAATTAAAAAAAATGTGATTGATTTTAAATATTTTTAAAATTTAAAAATAATACGTAATTGGAATTGATTTAAATATACGAAGAAAAGGGAGTTTTTATTAAACAGTATTTTGATTTTGAAAATGTTAACTAGGCTAGCTAGGGAATTTCTGGGGTCTCAGTGTAATAAAATGAATATAGAAGGACTGAAGAAAAGTTCAGAGAGGAGATCTACGGAAATTCTAAAAAAGCGTTTTTTCTGTCGAATACGCCCTCTAGTTTAGAAAAATTTCGTATAAACCCACAGATCTATACAAAACTGCAAATCTCTCACTGTGGCGCTCTCTATCTCCAGTCTCCTCCATGGCCGCAAGAGGCCAGCAAAACCAGAACCAAAACTCAGTTAAGAAAGTCTCACTCTTCCCCTTACTCTCTCTCCTCATCTTCGCCTCCATCTTCCTCGCTCTCTCCCTCTCCAACAAAGCCTCCATCTCGTCTTCTTCCTCTCTCTCTCCTCATAAAATTTTCCAACTCCAACCCAGATCCGAATCCATCCCGCCAGTCTCCCATCTCGGGTCGTGCAACTACTCCGACGGCAACTGGATCTACGACCCCAATTTCCGATTCGAGGACAGATACGATAGCACGTGCAAGGAGATATTCAAGGGATGGAATTGTATTTTCAATAACAAATCAAATGCCGCAGAAATCCCCAAGTGGCGTTGGAAACCTAACGAGTGTCATCTCCAGCCGTTAGATCCGCTCCGCTTCCTCCGGACTTTCAGAGACACCAACATTGGTAGTGTTCTTGTATATCTTATCTGGGGTTTTTCGGGTTTTGCCGAATTTTCTCTGTGACCAAACAGGAGCTTATGGGTAGTCAACAGTGCAGGGTTTGTGGGCGACTCCTTGAACAGGAACATGTTCGCGTCTCTGTTTTGCACGCTGAAACGGGCGTCGAACGAAGTGAAGAAGTGGCGGCCAGCTGGGGCTGATCGTGGGTTTACGTTTCTTGAATATAATCTCACTATTGCTTATCATCGAACAAATCTTTTGGCGCGTTATGGTAGGTAAGCTATGGTGGTGGTTGTGTACTTAGAAGATTGTTGATATCCTGAAACTTATTAGCTTTTTACTTGACTACATTTCAGGCATGTGGTTGTCTTTTTGGTTAAAAAATAAAAAAAGAAGGAAAAAAATAAGTACATAAATCTTAGGGGTCTCAAAAAAATAACCAAAATGATAGATGAAATAACCAACTGCTCTACAACTTGATAGCTCGATTTCCACAATGTTGAGTTGTAGAACATTCGGTGGTGATGTGTAAATTTTTTAAAAACCGTGGTTATTTTTAAAAGCCCCTATAGGTGGTTTTTTTAATGTAGATTCACTAAAATTTAACGGGATTGTGACAATGAGCCACCTGCCAATAAAAGTTAGGTGAACTAGGAAACTAGTTGGCACTCGAAGAGAGATTGTGGATTTGGTAGGGTTGAACAAAGTGAATCGTCAGGATGCCTTTGGAGTGAGTGGATAGGGGTAAGAAATGGCAGAAGTGTGGCTGATTCTTGGTATTCTGTTCAAGAGGGTTCAATGTTATTGGTTGGAGTGATGATTTTTGGTGTTTGTGATCTGGTAGTCTTTTGATGTCATCCTGCTATTTTCATCGATGTGCTTAAATTCTTTTTTATTTTTTCTATAAAGCAAACGTTCACATTAGTTTCATCCTTCAGGGGTTGCAATGTGAAGTGTGAAGTCATGTTTGCCTTACACACAATCCTACATCTGTGAGAAATAAAAAAGAAAGTGAGGAGGTTTGGCTATATAATAAAGCCCTCTCCTCTCTTTATTCTCCATCCAAAGCTTATGTATTAAGCTTCTCTCTTCTTTCCTCTTGTTATCTTCTTCGTTCTAATTACAAGAGAGATTGTAATATTTTCTTCATAGTAAAATATTTTCGGTTATTTCCCGTGGAGGTTTTCCTCAAATTGAGGGTTTTACAACGTTAAATTTTTGTGTTCTTAGTTTTTTTTATTGTCTCTATTTTATTTACTGTAGAAGGCAGTGCCAGCCAAATTGTTATTTCTAGCATAACAATTTATTTCTTGTCTTTTATTTGAGCTGTGATGAAAGTGTTTAATTTCGTAATAGTGATATCAGAGTCAGGTTATCAAGACAGAATCAATGACTATGGTAGTGAGTGATTACTTGTATGGTTATATACATGTCTAGAAAAGTTTTGTCAAAAAGACGATAAGAGTCTAAGGAGGTTGGGTTTTAAGTGGGGCAGCTTGTGACTCCTCCTGTCTTTTTTGTATATTAAATCATATCGGCACTTACTACTATTACTGATTACTGTTTGACAGTGATGTACATATACAAATATTATTACTATTCAAGTACATGATATTATTCAAGAATATTATTCACTGCAAGACAAATGATAGTCAAATTTAAGATAGAGAAGGTGGATGGAAACAAATTTGGGCTATGAAAGATAAAATAAAGGCTATCTTGAGAAAAGAAAATTGCCTTGAAGCAATTGATGGAAAATTGAAAAGTATGTAAGATGAAAAGAAATGGGAGAAGATAGATGGTGATGTAATGACAAGTCTATATCTAGCAGTTACAGATGAAGTGTTGTCAAGTATTCAAGAATTGAATTCTACAAAGGGGATTTGGGATACATTGACAAGCCTATATGAAGCAAAATCTCTACACAACAAAATTTTCTTAAAAAAGAAGCTGTCTCACTGTAACTCAAATAACAGACACAATAAAATTTTCTTAAAAAGGAAGCTGTCTAACTGTACCTTAAATAAGAGACAAGAAACAAATTTTTATATTAAAAATAACAATTTGGGTGGTATTGCATTCCATAATAAATAAAATAAAGACAATAAAAAAAATAAAGACACAAAAATTTAACATGATAAGACCCTCAATTTGAGGAAAACCTTTATGGGACAAGACCGAAAATATTTTACTATGAAAAAAATATTATAATCTCTCTTACAATTAGAATGGAGGAGATAACATGAGGGAAAGAAGAAAGAAACATAATACATAAGTTTGAGACAAGAATAAAGGGAGGAGGGGGCTTTATTATATAATAAAAGCCTCCCCACTTTTTTTTTTGATTTTCCACCGATGTGGGATTGTGTGCAAGGCAAAAATGACTTCATACTTCACATTCTTCCACTAGAAGACATTTTTTCTTTCAGCCTTGTCTCTATACATCCTGCTCACGTCTCTAACAGGCCACAAGACGTTTTACACTACATGAACTTTTCATTATTGATTGGTTTCGTCAATGCATTTGTTATATTGTCCTTCGTGTGGATTTTCTGCATATCCATTTTCCATCTTCCACTACTTTTCATACATAATGATATTGAACTCATATTGCTTCATTCTCGAATGAAATGTTGAATTCCTTGCTATATGTAAGGCACTTTGACTGTCACAAAATAAAGAAATCTTCTCTTGTTTTTGTCTGAGTTTCTCTAATAACTTTTTGATCCAAACAGCTTCCTTCCAAGCTTGTGTAGCTGCCATATACTCTGCTTCTGTTGTAGATAGAGTCACAACAGTTTGTAGTTTTGATACCTAGCTCATAGTACCTCTTGCAAGTGTAAACATATAGCCTGTAGTGGGCTTTCTTTTGTTAATATCTCGTGCAAAATCTGAATTAATATAGCCCTTGACAATGAACTCTGATCCTTTATAGCATAGTGTAGCATCTATCCTTGCGATATGTAAGGCACTAACCTGATCTTTGTTAGTGTTTACTACCAATATATGGTCCACGTACAACAGCAAAATGATAAAGTCTTCCTCAAATCTCTTGTAATACTTACAATGCTCTGAATTGAGTTTGTTGTACTAAGGCTGATGATGAATGAATCAAATCTCTTGTACTAATACTTTGACGATTGTTTTAAACCGTACAGAGATTTGGTCAACCTGCAAATCATGTTCTATTTTCCTTCTTTAATAAAACCTTCCGGTTGGAGCACATAAATTTCTTCTTGAAGTTCTCTATGAAGAAACGAGGTTTTTACATCTAACTACTATTAAGTGTAAGTCAAATGTAGCATACATAGCCAAGATTGCCCGAATTGTTGTAAGCCGTACCACAGGAGAGAATATTTTGTTGAAATCAACTCTTTTTTGAGCATATCCTTCGACCACCACTCTAGCACGATACTGCTCTATTTGATCATTGCTATCATGTTTGATCTTGTATACCTATTTTTTTTCAATGGTTTTTCTTCCATGTGGAAGTGATACGAGTTCTCATGTCTTATTTTTGTCTAAAGTTTCCATCTCTTCATGCATTGCTGTCATCTATAGTGATGCATCAGAGCTATTTATAGCCTCCTGAAAGGTTGAAGGCTCCCCATTTTCTGTTAGAAGACAGTTGCAACATTGCTCGCTATCATATGCTCTTGAGTGCCAAGAAGGTTTCTTTCTTTCTCGAGTTGATCGAAGGACTTTAAGTTCTTCTGACTCGATTAGTTATTGATCATAGTGTTCTAGTATTGCTCTAGAAGAAACTATTTCTTCCTGTACTGATACAGTCTCAACATTTTTCTTCGTGCTATCACTTTTTTTATATTTAAACATGTCTTCTACAAAGACAACATTCCTATTGATGACAATCTTGCGGGAAGGAGGATCCTATAGGCGATATCCCTTTACTCTATTAGCATAACCCAAGAAGATACATTTCTTGGATTTTAGATCCAGCTTCGTTCTTTCTTGGTCATGATATATCACATAAGCAAGACATCCGAAAATGTGAAGGGAGGAATAGTCAGCTGGCCTACCGGTCCCTGTCTCTATAGGTTTCTTCATCTCAATTGCTATTAATGGAGACCTATTTATTAAGTAATAGGCTATAGTGGCTGCTTCTGCTCAAAATGTCTTGGGTAGACCCGCTTCATTAGTAACGCTCTCATTCTTTTAGTGAGAGTTTCATTTATCCGCTTTGCCACACTATTTTGTTATGGTTTGTAAGCAATTGTCTTCTGCTGTTTTACATTTTTTTAACTGCAAAATGCGTCAAATTTTTTGTTGCAAAATTCTCTCCCAATATCTGTCCTCGAAAACCTGATTCTTTTTTCGGATTCAAGTTCCACCTGTGTTTTGAAGGCTTTAAATACAAAAAATACATCTGACTTGTTGATGACATATACCGAACATCTCCTAGAATAATCATCCACAAACAATACAAAGTAGTTTGCTTCTCTTAGGGATGTAAGTGGTGATTCCCAAACATCAGAATGAATTAAGTCTAGAATATTTTTACTCCTAGCAATAGATTTGCTAAATTTCAATCGATTCTGCTTGCTAATAATACAATGCTCACAATTGGTAAACTTATAGTTTTAATTCCAGGAAACAGTTTTAGATAAGAGAGAATCTTCAAACCCTTTTTGGACATGTGGCCAATGCTTCGATGCCATTTCATAGACAATTCTTCTCTAGAACTAGGAATAGCTATTTCTGCCTCCTGAACAATCTCTCCATGGAGCATGTATAGGTTAGCAACAATCTTTTTTGCCTTTATCACCACAAGGGCACCTTTAACAACCTTCAAGGTCCCATTCTTTATATGGAACTTACATCCAAGGTCATCCAAGTGTCCCATCGATAGCAAATTTTTTTCAAGCCAATCAAATGTCGTATATTTGGATAGTGTGAATCGTACCATCAAATATTTTTACTTTGGCAGTTCCAATACCAGCAATCTTTAAGGCATGATCGTCACCCATGGACAAAGACACTTCTGAAATAGGGTTATATTGATAGAACCATGCTCTCTTAGAAGTCATATGCCATGTTACTACTAAATCAATTAGTCAAATATCAACAAACTTTTTTCTGCCGTCTGTAACTGTGGTTGCCTCGCTGCACAAGATTTCGCCATCCCCTGAAGTACTTAGTACACAACCTTGAGATCCTGACAACTCAGGTTCTTTTCCTTTGCTGTCTCCCTCTCCATTCTTCTTAAGATGCTAACACTCTTTTTTTACGTGCCCTTGCATTCCACAATGGTAGCATTTAACAAGCTTCATTTCTTTGGACTTTCTCTTGTTTTGATTGTGACTCTCATTGGAACCACCTTCCCTTGATCTCCTTTTGTTAGCGGATAAGGCCTCTGCTTGTTGAGAAGTCATTATTCTGTCTTTCTTGTTTTTACATTTGCTTTCTTCTTCTAAGACAGCAGTTGCAACATCATTAAATACTAGAGATGACTTCATCGAACCATTTGCTAAGTTAAAGATGAGATTATTATATGAATCATGTGGATTCTAAAGTAGAACCTCAGCACGTTCCTTTTCTTCTATGTAATGCTCTATCGTTGAGAGCTGAGAGAATAACGTCTTTAAAGTATTGATATGTTCAATTACCGGAGTGGTTTCTGACATACGAAGAGTGTATAACTTTCTTTGCAAGAAAATTTTGTTATGTGTATGGGTGGCAATTCGTGTTCGCAAGTCGTGTTCGTGTCGTGTCGAGCTGTGACACGATAAAGATTGACACGACACGAACATGATCCGTTTATTATTCGTGTCACTAAGACTCAACACGAACACGACATGATTATTAAACGGGTAACACAACACGACACGCTAACACGAATAATAAACGGGTTGTGCTCGTGTTAGACACGAATACGACCCGTCTAACACGATTAAGACACGTTTATACGATTATGACCCGTTAACACGATTATGACACGTTAATACGATTATGACACATTACAGAATTAGGTTTCTAATTTTTGTTAAATGACAAAAATATCCTAAGTTTTAAAATTTATTAGGTTTTAAAATTCTATTTTTATTTGAAAATGTGGATACATATATGGACTAAAATGTCTAAAACTATAATATTAAGTTGAGTCTTTTTAAATTTAATATTATTTGGTAATTGTGTCAATATTCATGTTAATTGTGTTATCGTGTCAATATTCGTGTTAATCGTGTTATCGTGTCAATCGTGTATAATATATATTCGTGTTACTCGTGTCATAATCGTGTTTGCGTGTTGAAGACTCTCAACCCGAACACGATGCGATTATTAAATGGGTTGGCATCTCCGACACGACCACGAATATGCCAAAATCCAAACCCGCTTAAACCCGTGTCGTGTCAAGTCGTGTTCACGTGTTGTGTCGAAAATTGCCACCACTAGTTTTGTGGAGATTTGACTTCATGCAGGTTTGTTACGTATTCCAAATCTCCTTTACAGAGTTCAATTCTTGAATATTTGATACACTTCATCTGCAACTGCTAAATGTACACTTGCCATCGCATCACTATCTATCTTCTCTTATTTCTTTTCATCTTGCATACTTTTCGGTTTTTCATCAATTGCTTCAAGGTAATTTTTTTCTCAAGATAGCCTTTATTTTTATCTTTTATAGCCCAAAGTTGTTTTCGTCGAACTTCTCTATCTTAAATTTGGCTGCTATTTGTTTTGTTGTGAACAGTACTCTTGAATATTATTGTATGAGTGAACAATAATAGTATCTGTATATGTACATTATTGCTAAACAGCAACTAGGAATAGTAGTAAGTGCCTTTATGAGTTAATATATACCACAAAAGTCTCTGGGTAAGACTCGAGGGATCACAAGCGGTTCCATTTAAAATCTAGTGTCTTTAGAGTCTTATTGTTTTTTTGACAAATCTTTTCTAGACATGTATATAACCATACAAGTAACCACTCATTGCCCTAGTTCTTGATTATGCCTTGGCAACCTGGCTCTGATACCACTATTAGGAGATTGAACTCTCACCGCAGCTCAAATGGAAGACAAGAAACAAATTTTTATCTTAAAAATAACAATTTGGCTGGCACTGCCTTCCAGAGTAAATAAAATAGAGGCAATAAAAAAAATAGAGACACAAAAATTTAAGGTGATAAAACCCTCAATTTGAGGGAAACCTCCATGGGACAATATCGAAAATATTTTACTACGAAGAAAATATTACAATCTCTCTCGCAATTAGAATGGAGGAGATAACAAAAGGGAAAGAAGAGAGAAGTTTAATACATAAGCTTGGGACGAGAATAAGGGAAGGAGCGGGCTTTATTATATAGCCAAGCCTCCCCACTTTCTTTTTGATTTCCTACCGATGTGGGATTGTGTGTAAGGCAAAAATGTCTTCACACTTCGCATTATATTATGTTGCAAAGTTATTAATATCATATCTGTGTTTTTGACGCTAGTGTTGCATTGAACTTATGATAGTGCTTTTGTTTAATACAGATGGTCAGCTAATGCCAATGGTGGTAAGTTGGAAGCTCTTGGGTATAAGGATGGCTATAGAGTTGATGTTGATGTTCCAGAAAGCACGTGGGTGAAGGCTCCAAGCTTCCATGATATTCTAATCTTCAATACAGGACATTGGTAACCATTTTTTTTTATAATATATAATAGACTGCTAATTCCGTGGATGTTCATGATTTCCTAAATGGAGCTAGCAAATGCATATATCTTCCGTAATGCGTAGTCAATGGAGCCAGTAGCTATATTTATGGTTATAACTCTTGTCCTGTAGGCATTTGAGAAGACCAATATTGTTGGGCTGTAGATGTTCATTTTTGGGGTATATAATGATTCTTCTTATTTATTTAGGGTTTTTGTTGATTATTATTTTTTTAATAAGTTTGTGGCACCATTTGGAAGTACTTTTAGGCTATTGCCAATGTATGTGCTGAATGATGATGTTGAGAATGTAATTTGCATGTATCATTTCACCACATACTACATAAACCAGTCCTCTTTATATTGATCTTATATTTGATTTTGTTTTGTTATTATCAAGAATTATTTCTTTTAAGGGCTGTAATATTTGATCAATTATTTGAAATTTTGGTTATTGTTATTACTACTATTTATTTATTATTCTTTTTATAGGTGGTGGGCACCTTCAAAATTTGACCCCATAAAGTCACCCATGCTTTTCTTTGAGAGGGATCAGCCTGTCAACCCTCCCATACCTCCTGACGTTGGTTTGGACAAGGTTCTAAAACACATGGTAATGGCTTTGAATACTTTTGTCTTAATAAGTTGTGTTGTAGAAGATCATAGGCTTGCATAGTTGAAAATTAAATTTGAGTGTCTTAAATGTAAGCTTATGGTGGGAGAAATTTGGCAACCACAAAAGATATAAATGAAATAAAAAAAGGATTTACTAAGTAAGTAGATAAATTATTTTGAGTGTCTATGTACTGGTAATGGCATTATGATTATATCTTGAGTTAGATGAGTTCTATTTTCTAAAATGGTAATTTTTCTATGATGACAGATGCAATATGTTGAGAAAACTGCACATCCAGGTGTGATCAAACTCTTTCGCACAGAGTCGCCAAGGCATTTTGAAGGAGGTGACTGGGACCAAGGTGGTTCTTGTCAGCGGCTAAAGCCTTTGTCCCCTGAGCAAGTGAGTTACATTTAATGGTCATGGCTTTGATGAGTATTAAAAGTTTCTTGAAAAATTTCGGAGTCCAGTTTGCATGCGATGTATCATTATGTGTCTCAAGCTCTTTTACTGCTTGTATCATGGTGGGTTATCAATTTCATCCACATGCTTGTGTTTTGCTTTTGCTGGAAGATCTCAAGTCTTTGTCGTTGTTCAGGTTGAAGAACTTTTCTCTCTGAAAAATAATGGAATAAATGTGGAAACACGTTTGGTGAACCAGCACCTGCATGAGGCCCTTGAGGGGTCCAATTTCCATATTTTGGACATTACCCATATGAGCGAGTTCAGAGCTGATGCCCATCCCTCCACGGCCGGTGGAAAGAAACACGATGACTGCATGCACTGGTGCTTACCAGGACTTACAGATAGTTGGAATGATTTGTTCAATACCCTTCTTAACAATATTAAGGCTAAAACCTGATTTACAAAGTGAATTATTTATATTTTGATTCTATTATCTGTTGGTTCTTTGAAAGCTTGTTGTTCTGAGACGTTCATTCTTTAAGGTTGCTGTTGATTATTGGAGATAGAGAATAGCCAGGCAAGGAGAAACCGGAGAAGCTTTTAATAATATAAAGATTGTTGTATCGAAGATTCCACAACGCAATACTTATTTGATCTAACACTAAGCATCTGAGCTTTGAACTAACAATCCAATTTTCGGATATTGCCATCGACTCCATTGAGGAAATTGATGCAAAGTCCCATTATTTCACTCTTGTAACATAACACAACTTCTCCAGCACTCGGAATTTGGTAGACTTTTGTACAGAAGGGAGGAGAATCTCAAATAAGCTCCATGGTCCATCCCATCTTGTCCTCGATTCGACCACATTGAATTCCAGATAGTATTCCATATAACCTGTGAGACACAGTCTTAGCGCCTATTTTGTATGCCATCCTGGATTGAGAAGATACCATTAATAAGTAATAAAATGTAAGTGCACATGATTTACATCTCTTCTTTTGCGTAAACATCTTTGTTCAACAACTATCAATCATGAACCTTGATCGGGTTAAATAAGAGATTATATTAAAGAAACTCAAAATCTTTAACTTACACTAACATCCATGCACATGTATACCTTTTACCCTGATATGTTATGGTACTAACAGGGTTGGCAACCACTGCAGTTCCTGTACAGAAAACTTCCTCAGCATCAAACAACTCATCAACTGGGATGGTCCGTTCCTCAACCTAATCCAAGTCACCAAAACCAGAGAACCTTATTGCATTTTCCAATTCGATTGTAGGATGATATAAAAAAAGGGAAGATTTTTTTAGAAATCTGGTACAATATATTACCTGGTAACCTAAAACTTGAGCAAGTTCAATGATGCTTTTCCGAGTGACTCCAGGCAGAATAGTTCCATGGGTTAACGGAGTTGAGATGACATTTCCCTATAAAAAGTTAATGCTCTTAAATTCATCATCTATACAAAATGATCCTTAAGAATTTTCAAATTAACATGAATTGATAATATATAATCGCTTTAATAAAAACCCCATAAAAGCATGTTACCTTGACAAGAAAGATGTTACTTGTAGAAGCCTCCTCGATGTTTTTTCCAGTAAGAGCATCTAGGAATAAGACATCAGAGAAGCCTTTGGCCTTTGCTTCAGTAATTGCTTTGTAAATCTTCATTACCCAGTAAAGATCTATTAAACATATTTGCGGCCAATCATGCCCTTTTAGTAATTAAACTTCAATTTTATGCATGCAAGCTTACCGAAGAGTAATTGATGATAGCTTTAATGCCTCCGGTTCCACCAGGAATTGCTCTGAAAACATTTTCCTCCACAACCAAATTTAAACTATCCTATTGCATCCACAAATTAATCCGCAATGAATATATGAATACTTGTTTCTCTCTTAATTTTATCGAGAAATAAACAACTCTATTGGGAATGAATGAGCATGCCCCACCTTATGATAATTGCCCACAGGAGAAGCATATGATATAAATGCGTATTCGGTGGCCGGTCGAACCCCCAAATTAGGTCCAGTTCCCATAAGCAAAGGCCTAATATAAATGGATCCTTTTCCTAAAGGAGGTACCTATATGCCATTCACAATTCAAACTCAAAATTATTGAATTCAAATAATTAATTATATCACAAATTTGAGTACTCATCTCAATCCTGAAAAATGTTACCCATCGCCTGTTGGCAATGACAGTTTGCTTTACTGCATCAACAAATTGGTGTACAGTTGGTGAAGGCATGCACAGCCTCTCTGCTCCCAACTTCATCCGCAGAGCATTCAGTTCTGGCCGGAAAAGTAGCAAACAACCATCTTCTCTCCTGTATGCCTTGAGACCTTCTAATAATCCCTGCATAAATATATTTTTACATACACCAACTTTAATTAGTTTCTCACTTATTGTTATTCATGTATATATTTTCTTAAGCTAAAAGATAAAATTTTGTTGTGGTGATTAGTACTTCCTTTTCATAGTGTAAAAAATCGTTATCTTCTATAAAATTATAATATACCAATTAAAATTCGTTTAATATACGTAATTACATGATGGGTATACCTGTCCATAGTTGAGAACTCCGGATGAAGGGTTCATCTCCATGTTTCCAAAACGAGTGAGTGTCCCTTGTAAGAAGCTGTTTTCTTCTTTAGACCAATTCATTACGTGCATATAATCTGTTGGAGTTAGATTAAATCCAAGCTCATCCCACTTCACATTTGCATATTCCCTACTAGCAGGATTGCTTCAGGACAAATAGGAAAACAAAAATGATTTTTTTTAAAACTATAGATTAAAGATTAAATTAGTTTAGACAAAAAAAAAAACCGTTATGGAGTTGTTAAATTGTGAATATAGCATTTAAATCTTTTTTAAGCATTGTCAATATTTAATATTCCTCTAATTTTAGTCAATTTTAAAATTAACTTATAAATATAACAGAGTTTCGATCGCCAAAATGCACATTAATTTTGTACCACTAATTTTGCTTGTTTATGCATGTGGCGAAATTGTGATGTCAAATCTTTATTTTCTTGTAATGCTCGCGTTCACCTCAAGATTGAGAAGATTTGATTTACTCTTTTTTGCACGTTAAATATGGATTAAAAGATGAGCTTTAACTTTAAGCATAGTTTCCAATAAGCACGTTTGAATGAGTATACCTGTTATCAAGAGATGGTTGAGAAGCATGAGTAGCTGCTGTACAATATCCCGGTTGAGGCTTTAACTGTAACGCAGCAAAGAAACTAACTTAATAGAGTTAACTGATCATGTTATGAGAGAAAGCGTCATTTTGAATAATCTTGGTGCTGTTTCATTGATGGAATTAATTAATAATTTTGTAGCCGTCATCAACAGTAATATAAGGGTAAACAAGCACAATTTATAATATCAAATTCAGCTATAAACTTGAATATAGAGTATTTTTTACACGTTTTCATTGCAATAGATAGTGAAGTTTCTCCTTATACAAGTAAATTAGACATGAGATACAAAAGCAAATAACTGGAAAATTAAATAAAGAAACAACATATCCAAAAATAGGAAAACTAACGAGAAGAGGCCTCAGAAAGTACGACAAATTTTGATAGACTGATCAAATTGAATCGGTCTCTACTCTTTATGTAACAAAATCAACCGATTAACATTATTTCTAGTTGTAGACACATATAAGAAGAAAATAAATAAAAAAAATAATACAACGAAAAATTGACATTACCATGGTGATTAAAACCTGTCCGATTGTTGAAGGTTTATTGCATTTTCCAGCACAGAAGGTTCTGAACATGGTGTGTGTTTGTGTCCAATAGGAGAAGCTGAAGACAGCTAGCAAATGAGTTAGTTAAAGGGTTTAAAATTCTTTATTATGGGATATAAAGCAGCATGCGTACGCAAGTTGCAATTTGTACATATACGCATGCATGCAATTAAAGCACTTAACTTAATTGTTAGGGAGTTGGGCATCAATTAATTCATAAGCCCCAAATGATACCAAATTTTATATAGTTTTTCAACTACTAGGCAAAGTCCCAACTAACTGTATTAATATGGGAATGTTTGTTGTCACTAATTAATACATTATTGTTTTTATCCCCAGATCCTTAGAAACCGAAGTAAAATTAGGTGAATAGAAAATTTTATTTCAAAATTTGTTTAATACCAAAATTAATGTTAATTATACAATTAATTATGTTATATCCACATGAATTAAGAACTAGTTTTGTATTTATGTAGCTATTTTATTAGTCATATATGTATCCAGATGAATGAATATTCATTTTGAAGAGAAATTGAGGATGATAAATAGATTATCAAGCCTGTTTCTAATTAGATGGTAGATGATAAACATTCAATAAAGTCTATAATGGAGCTTACAATTAACATATAGGGACAAGATTTGCCTTACCTATAGTAATATTTAGGGGGAAAATTTCTAGACCCAACTTGTTAACACATAGAATAAAAGGATACACAATAGGAACATGAGACAAAATCAGTGGACACCACATAAATAACGTGTGAAACTAGCGATTTAAACATAAAAGCTGCATGAAAAATGTAGACAAAACATATAAACGGAGTAAAATTAATTAGAAGGTTAGGATTGATCTTAATTGTATTTGTGTGGTATTTATGCTTAGAGCACTCAACTAGTTGAGTAATCATGTTATATTTGAGTTAAGGGGTCTCAAACCACAAATCAATTCAACAACATAAGAATAATTAAATGTGTGATATCAACCCCGTGACTTGTAAATTTGTTAAATGATATAAATAGTTAAATATATTTTGTTAACCCATTTATTTATTTATTTATGATATATTTAATTACTTAATAAAAACCTAATACAAAATTATAATAATTATAATTATTTTTTATGTTGATTATTGTTTGTAGCATTAGGATAACTTTAATTAATATAGCTATATATGTTGAATATATGTATTAATTATGCATAAAGGATTAAGTAAGTTACATGTGACCTAACTATAAATATATTTTGATAAACAGGTTAACTCAGGTCAAGTCTTGACATAGATAGTCAAATGAAATTGTATTTGTATTGGCCAAAATTTCATTAACTGATACATTATGCAAGGCATAGGGATCATAGATGGATAGGGATCATTATTCAATTAATTCGCATGTTATGTTTACGGATCATGGGATGGTTTACATCATATTAATAGAAGAGTATGGATTGCAAGAGTCGAGTCAAATGAATTACATCCACATATATATATTGGCCAAAATTTCATTAACTCGTACTTGAATGTTATGTAGAGAGGTCGTAGGATGCATGGTTCACGTCATATCATAAAATTATATATAGACTGCAAGAGTCTGGTCAATTATTTAATTAACTTAGATGTTATGTATTGGAAAAATTTCATTAATGCATAGGATGGTTCACATCATACCGGCCCTTACTAACCGTCTTGCCCTAACTTGCATGCGGATCATATATTATATATAAGGATCGTAAGATGTACAGATAACATGCATACTATCATAGAGTATGCATAGATGGTTCACGTTATCGTAATTATGGACCACTCGATAGGGTAAGTGTACAGTTGTAATAGCTTAGCCTAACTGCAACCAAATGCCAAACAATGGTCCAATATAGATAGGATCCTTTTAGGTTTTAGTTTCACAAATTTGCTCTTAAACTTTTCCCATCAACCTTTCCCTTAAAACACTTCTATTAATTGTGGAGGAATCACGTGTTCAACCTAAAAGACTAGAATATCGGATGGAGAGATCGATCCTCTTTATTATAAACCTAATATCTCACCTTACAATTATTAAAGATGGGACAACTCAACAATTTCTGTCTCGGAGGAGACACATTGTGTGCATCACACCTCAAACTACCTGTTTTCGAAGCACAATACACTTCTATTAGTTATTGAAGAACCAAGTATCTCATCCAAAAAACTAGCCTATTGGGTGGAGGGACCAATCTTTCTTTATAAACTCAAGATACCTCCTCTTACAACTATTTCATGTGGGACAACTCTTCAGTCCCTCTCTTGGAGGAGACACAAAGTATGCATCATGGTCCATGCATTAACTCAAACCAACTATGTCTAGAGACCAAGTCCCTCAAATTGAATCATAGGTTTGGTTTTGATACCATTATTGTTGAATCAGGTATCTAACCTAAAAGGCTAGTCTATTAGATGGAGGTACCCATTATTTTTATAAACTCAAGACCTCCTCTTACAACCATTCAATGACGGATTAGTTAGGTGTGGGATGTGAAAGAGAAATGTACGTCAACACATTTTTGCTACCCCATATATACTGGTTAGCATTTGAGGTCCACACTTTTAAGTTCATATTTAAAAAATTACTACCTTAAATACCGATCTAATCTATCTTATATATGTGTAATTCTTAAAATTATTGATAAAATTATTATGCGCATCCTTCAGTGTTCACTAGTTTGAGGACGATAGGAAGACACTTTCCATTTGAATTTTTTTATGAATTTCCCTAACTATTTACATTTAAGCAAAATTTCGCTTATTGATGTGGAATTCTTCTAATTAATCAGGAGATCTTAAATAACTAGTTTCAATTTCTTTTTAAAACAAATATTAGTAATATTTATCGATACATTATCGTTATACATTTGCATAAATTACAAATTACGTGAGCATATATTAAAAACCGACTTAAATAAATTTACTATATTTGCTTTCCTTCTAGCTAGGTTCACTTCACATGCACCATCAATAAACTGATTTCAATTAAGCACGAAATTCCACCCATATTCTTGTCCTCAATTTGACCAATTCATACGAGCGTTGCATAAAGCTTTTGAAACATAGTCTCGCGCTGCTGTCTTGTGATGGATCCTGCATGCATTAGATGAATTCAATAACTTGCATTCTTGAATTTTGAATTCATCTTTGATATACATGATCAATAAACGAAGCTTATTTGGCAGGCCTAAAAAACTAACCAAGAAAGAAGTATATATTGTAAATGCTGAGTCTCTTCAATAACATATATAGCAGGCAAATGAAGGGTTAGCTTCAACGAATGATACAGTTGCACAAATATATATATATTTGTTGTTTCAAGAGAATCACTCTCCAAAAGAAATATTAATTTTAAAAATGTCTCAAATTTATGTTTTATTTTACCATTAATGCATTTAAATAAAACCTAATTACAAACTAATGGGATAAGATAAATAAATCAAAGAAATAATATTATTACAACTGAAAATATTCTTAAGAACATTTCGTAATTTAACGTCTTAATCCAAATCAATAAATTAAACTCCTAAAAGTCTTATAGGAAATTTATCCTAAGTACTATCCACGATCTTTAGGATTCGTAACAGATAATATCATATATAATTCTAAGCTTGCACAAATTTGTTACATAAATGGCGCACTATGCGATCAAAATTAACATGACTTATATATATTAGATGAAGTGGTATTTTTAACTTCTGAAATTGCATTAAACCAATTGATTAAAAATTCTATGATATATATACCTTTTACCATCCAACATAAGTAATACTATCAACAAAATTGACGACCACTGCAGTTCCTGTACAGAAAACTTCCTTAGCGCCAAAACACACTGGGATGTCCGTTCCTCAACCTGATAAATGATTGCCAGACATAGATGCGATCAAATTTTCTGCAAAAGGCTATTATGAATTTTGTAAGTCAAAGAAAATGATCGGTATAATTGAGAAATTCTTACATAAGATTAGTGTATCATGTCACTTATACAGCATCGATATTCATCTAATGAAATCCTTTTGTCATGCACATATATATTTGTGATTTTTAAAAAAATAACTAACCCTGATGATGGTAATATATAAGTACAAGAGAAAATAGAATGCGCATATGTAATGATTTTATTAGATGTTACATATCCGGATGATTATTAGTTATTAATATAAAGTACCTCAAGTGACTCGAAGAAAGTGGAGCTTGCAATGGCGAGTCCTATTTTTCGTCATAGCCAAGTTATTGATAATTGGAAATACAGGAAGAAGAAAAAGAAATAAAAAATACCTGGTAGCCTAACCCATTAGCAATTCCAATGATGCTTTTTTTAGTGAGATTCGGGGCAGGATAGTTCCTCTATTTAATGGCTGCTGGAGTTGCGATGATATTTCCCTAGAATTTAACATTATTAAAAACTTAGCATAGAAACTCATAAAGATTCATTAACATAATGTGAAGTTGCCTGCGAGATAGATAACTAATAAAATCAAAGAAGATTTTGTATTATAATTCATTAATCTTACCTTTGCGATGAAAACATTGCTTGTAGAAGATCCTCGATTATTTTTACGGTCAGTACATAACATCTATGAACAAGATATATATCAGAGAACCCCGTGGTCTTCGCTTCAGCAATTGGTTTGTAAATCTACAGCCGAAGAGGATAAGTATTGTTAAATGCATATTTAATGAAATTAATAATACTTCGGCGAAGAAAGCCGAAAATACTTCTTGAAATTAATAGTCTAATTATATTTGCTAATGAATGAATAGTTGATGATAGGTATGATGCGTCCAGTTCCACCAGGAATAGCTCGTGAAATCTTGTCCAAAACAATCAAATTTAACGACGCCTATGTATTATGTAATTATTGTTCTGATAAAACCTATGTAGATTCAATCAAACAAAAAAGTAAGCCAATGACCACCACCGTGTGAAAGTTTCCCACAGAAGTAACAAATGTTATAAATGTATGTTTGCTGGCCGGCCCCAAGTTTTGCGTCGGTCCACTTCCTATTAGCAAAGGCCGAATATACAAAGATCCTTTCCTTGCTGGAGGAAACCTATTCACCA
This sequence comes from Boswellia sacra, assembly GCA_013180625.2. NCBI lineage: Eukaryota > Viridiplantae > Streptophyta > Magnoliopsida > Sapindales > Burseraceae > Boswellia > Boswellia sacra. The sequence continues at coordinate 202,739 of SNVD02009150.1, read as the reverse complement.
TCCAAATTAAGAAAAATTTATGTGAAGAATTCGTTGAATAATTTATGTAGTGAGTTTATATTCGTATTTTGGTTGGGTTGAATAAATGTTAGTCGTTTAACAATTTCTTAAATAAAAACTTACACTAACGCTATTCAGCAAAATGGCCTGTGGGGAAGATTAATTAGGGTTGAAAATATTCATTAGCTATATGGATATAAACATCGCTTGTTGGCATTGACAGTTAGCTTCACAGAATCAAGAAATTGCTCCACAGTTGGTGATGGCGTTCACAATCTCTCTTTATGCAGTGAGCATGCATTCTGATCTGGCCAGAAGAGATGCGCCCATCTTCTGCCCTGTATGCCTTCATACGTTCTAATATTCCCTAAATACAATATCATTTACTTAGTTTTCATCAAACGAATCTAATTGGATTCCATGTTACTAACTTGGGCAGAATAAAGTGATTAGATTTGTCCAATGTACACTATTAATACTATTATATATTATAATGCCTATATCTGTGCATAGTTTAAAATTCCTGATGAAGGGGGTTCATCTCAATGTTTCCAAACCGAGTCAGAGTTCCTTGAGAAAAGTTATATTTTTTAGAGCAATTCATACTCGGTTCGAGTTAGGCCAAATCCGAGCTCATACTTGACATTGGCATACTCACCTTTGTTAACATGACTGCAACTTGCATGAAAATTTTGAAGGTATAGAAAAGAGACAAGTTTGATAAAATGACATGGTTACGGTGTTGATCAAGCTTGGACACAAGTTTTTGCTTGAATTTGATTAATAATTTCCTATGATCAACGTTTGGTTTACACTCTTGCAAAGCCATTGGATATGTGGAGTTTGCCTATAAATCGTAAGATCCAAAACATAAGTACTCCTTGTGGAACAATTGCATTAATCTTGAGATCTATTTGAAGATAATATTTTAAAAAACATTACAATAAAAGGAGATTAGGCTGGTTTTGAGTATAATTGGTTAATCTTGGGTTTAACATCTACAATCAAAATTAACGATCGTCAATAGAGATGCATCCTAAGACTTTCTAAATTCATTGTTTTGAAGGTTTGATCAACTGAATGTAAAAAAGTAATATGAATTTCATTTTTTGTTTAAAAAATTCCTCTACCTTGATCATTACTTAGTTATTGTTAAGTTTGCCACTTTTCTACAAAGTTTAAGCTTGTCTATGTAGCTTAACATTATGTATATAATTCTCTAATACGCCCCCTCATATGCAAGGGCCTCAACGGGTCTTACGGCTTTGATGTCACGTTAAGTTTGTCACTTTTCTACAAAGCTTCAGCCTGTAGATATGAGCTTAACATTATATTCTTAATTCTCTAATATGTCCCCTTACGTGCAAGGGCTTGCGCACTTGCAACATAATGGGTCTTATAAGTGGGTTAAACAATACTTTTTTTTTTTTTTTTTTAAGAATGTTGTTATTTAAGCCTTATAAAATCACTTTGTAAGTCTCTCTTCTTAATTTTTTAAAATTTACAATAAAATCTAAAATTTAAATTACCAAAAGCCCATACTAGTGTTGATATACGATAGAACTAAAGAATGGAGAAAAGAACATATCAATTCTTAAGTATGTATATCCCTAATGATTTCCTTCTCAAAACAACTTAAGTTTGATAGGCTAAATTAATAATTGCTTTAATCATTTTTAATTATTTATCATTAAAGTTTCTCTTCTATTTCTAAAATACTAAAAAAAGTCTACACAACTAGCTTTGCAAATATTTCCTCTTGGGGTTGAAATGAATTTGTTCCCTTGGAAAGATTATTGATTTGATTTAATCCATTTACACGATTATTCTTCAACCTGGATAAAGAATAACCCAAGGGACAAATTTTCTCTTTAAGATCATCTTCTTCACCATATTAGTTTTTTTTTTTTTTTAATGTTTTGATTGACCCAACCCCTTCTCTCCTATTATGATTCTTTTGCCTTTCTGATACTTGTTTTATGTTTTGATTGACTCAACATGTACTATATACTCTCTTTCGTTAAGTTTCTTTTACTTATTGGATATATGTGCTTTTGCCCTTTTTGGGGTTTTGCTATTGGATTTTTTATTATCGGGAGTTGTCAATGGTAGGAGTTTCAAACTTTCAGTAATGTCATAGCCGACTAATAGAGTTATTCTTAATATAAGAGAAAGAGATAATAGGGTAGTTGTGGAATAAATAAAGATATATTTATATGATTAAATTTTTTAATAAATTTTATTTATTAAGGGGCTTTGAAAGAGATTTTGAAGGGTTTATGTAACAATACTTTTTTTAATTAATAGTTTTAAATAACAAAGAGGGGATTCGAATCTGTGACCATTTGGTTATGATGGCTCTGATACCATAAGTTTGCTATTTTTCTACAAAGCTTAAACTTGTAAATATGGGCTTAACATTATGTTCTTAATTCTCTAATTGTTATGGTATAAAACTTACCAATTTGTAATTAATGGTTTATATTGTTGTTAAATAACAAATTATAACAAATTATACATATTACATATTGCTGTTGGCTAATATTCTTTTGTTTTAAATATTTTTTTTCTTATGCTTATGAGGGTATACAAAGTTGTTGGATAAAAATATAATAAGGTATATATAATTAAATAAAAGGATTATATATTAATGTATTTCTGGGAGAAAACAGGTTTAAAAAAATTAAAAATAATAATTAAGAAAGAGAAAAATAATATTACTATCAGTAACATGAATTGCTTCATGGCCCAATAAATCATATGAGCAAGTTCAGAGCCAACGCCCATCCCGCGTTTCACGTCCGGTGGAAAGAAACACAATGACTGCATATGCACTGGTGCTTACCAGGACTTACAGCTAGTTGGAATGAAATAGAGAAAAGTCAGAGGAGGAGTTAAACAGGAGAAACTTTTAACAAAATAATGTAACGATTGTTGTGTAAAAGAGTTCACAACAACAGACTTATTTGATCTAACACTAAGCATCGCAACTTGGAACTAACAACTCGATATTGGGATATTGCCATCCAGCCAATCAAAGAAATTGATGCAAAGTCTCATTATTTCACTCTAATTATAACACAGATAACATCTCCAGCAATTGGAATTTGGTAAACTTTTGAACAAAAGGGAGGAGAATCTCAACTAATTAAGCTCCATGGTCCATCCCATTTTGTCCTCAATTCGACCGCATTGAATTCCAGATAGTATTTCATATAACCTGTGAGACACAGTCTTTGCTCCTGTTTTGTATTCCGTCCTGTATTGAGAAGATACCATTAATAACTAACCGAATGTTAAGTACACATGATTTACGTCTATTTTCTTATATGTGTCATTTTTTAATGACTATCAATCATAAACTTTGATTGAGTTAAATAAAAGATAAGATTAAAAAAAAAATAATACTATCCCTACAACCTACTTACAACTCGCGTTGGCAGAATCATACTAGAGATATAATTACCATGTCATCCAACAATTGTACCTTCTTGTATCCATTTTAGTTTTCAACTAGGGTTAAGGTGGAAGTCATATATAGTCTATTAATTAGATATATCCTTTCCATTCAGGTTTAAAACAATATCATAAGAGAAGCAAGATCATAGTGTAGAAAGATTAGCTCTTCCTTCCTTTCTTCATCCTAGCACTATGAGATGAGATTGATCCCTTTTTTGTTTGTGCATCCCATGCTTTCCCTTGGTCAACAACCAATTACAACTTGATATAATTCTTCACTGCTCGTAGAGACTTGATTGTAAATTTTTGCCAACTCAGGCCGTAAAAGGTTGGTTGTAGAATTTGATAATAGATGTAGCATTGCTCTTAAAAAAATTCTAAATCTTTGACCTATACTAACTTGTATATATATACCTTTTACCCTGATACGTTATGGTATTAACAGGATTGACAACCATTGCAGTTCCTGTACAGAAAACTTCCTCAGCATCAAACAACTCCTCCACTGGAATCGCCCGTTCCTCAACCTAATCCAAGTAATCAGAACCTTCCAATTAGTTTGTAGGAAGATATATTAAAAGGGGAAGAGTTTTTAGAAATCTGTTGTTATTACCTGGTAACCTAAAACTTGAGCAAGTTCAATGATGCTTTTCCGAGTGACTCCAGGTAGAACAGTTCCATACGTTGCCGGAGTTGAGATGACAGTTCCCTACACACAATTAATGCTTTAAAATTCACCATCCATAGAAAATGATCTGGAATACTCATCAAATTAACTTTAATTGATAATATATTAGCACTTTAATCAAAACCCCACAAGAGCATGTTACCTTGACAAGAAAGATGTTACTTGTAGAGGCTTCCTCAATGTTTTTACCAGTTCGAGCATCTAGGAATAGGACATCAGAGAATCCTTCGGCCTTTGCTTCAGAAAGTGCTTTGTAAATCTACATGACCCAGTTAAGAAGATTTATTAAACATATTTAGATGTACAGCCAATCATTCATTTAAAATAATTAATAATTCAACTTTAATTTTATGCATGCAAGCTTACCGAAGAGTAATTGATGATAGCTTTGATGCCTCCGGTTCCACCAGGAATTGCTCTGAAAACATTTTCCTCCACAACCAAATTTAAACTATCCTATTGCATCCACAAATTAATCCGCAATGAATATATGAATACTTGTTTCTCTCTTAATTTTATCGAGAAATAACCAACTCTATTGGGAATGAACGAGCATGCCCCACCTTATGATAATTGCCCACAGGAGAAGCATATGATATAAACGTGTATTCGGTGGCCGGTCGAACCCCCAAATTAGGTCCAGTTCCCATAAGCAAAGGTCTAATATACATGGATCCTTTTCCTAAAGGAGGTACCTATATGCCATTCACAATTCAAACTCAAAATTATTGAAATTCAAATAATTAATTATATCACAAATTGAGTATACGTCTCAATCCTCGAAAAATGTTACCCATCGCCTGTTGGCAATGACAGTTTGCTTTACTGCATCAACAAATTGCTGTACGGTTGGTGAAGGCATGCACAGCCTCTCCGCTCCCATCTTCATCCGCAGAGCATTCAGTTCTGGCCGGAAAAGTAGCAAACAACCATCTTCTCTCCTGTATGCCTTGAGACCTTCTAATAATCCCTGCATAAATATATTTTTACATACACCAACTTTAATTAGATCCTCACTTATTTATGTATATATTTTCTTAAGCTAAAAGATAAAATTTTGTTGTAATGATTAGTACTTGCTTCTCAGAGTGTCTCAATTCGTTATCTTCAACAAAATTATAATATACCATTAAAATTCGTTTAATATATGTAATTATATGATGAGTATACCTGTCCATAGTTGAGAACTCCGGATGAAGGGTTCATCTCCATGTTTCCAAAACGAGTGAGAGTCCCTTGTGAGAAGCTTTTTTCTTCTTTGGACCAATTCATTACGTGCAAATAATCTGTTGGAGTTAGATTAAATCCAAGCTCATCCCACTTCACATTTGCATATTCCCTGCTAGCAGGATTGCTTCAGAAGAAATAGGAAAACAAAAATGATTTTTTTTTGAAACTATAGATTAAAGATTAAATTAGTTTAGAAAAAAAACGTTATGGAGTTGTTAAATTGTGATTATGGCGTTTAAATCTTTTGAAAGCATTGTCAATATTTTTAATATTCCTCTAATTTTAGTCAATTTGAAAATTAACTTATATATATATATGTATGTATGTATGTATGTATTTTCCATAACGAGTTTCGATCGCCAAAATGCGCATTAATTTTGCTTGTTTATGCATATGGCGAAATATGTGATGTCAAATCTTTATTTTCTTGTAATGCTCGCGTTCACCTTAAGATTGAGGAGATTTGATTTACTCTTTTTTGCACGTTAAATATGTATTAAAAGATGAGCTTTTACATTGAGCATAGTTTCCAATAAGCAGGTTTGAATGAGTACCTATTATCAAGAGATGGTTGAGAAGCGTGCGTAGCTGCTGTACAATATCCCGGTTGAGGCTTTAACTGTAGCGCAGCAAAGAAACTGACTTAATAGAGTTAACAGATCATGTTATGAGAGAAAGCGTCATTTTGAAATAACTCGAAAATTAAATAAAGAAACAACATATCCAAAAACAGGAAAACTAACGAGAAGAGGCCTCAAAAAGTACAGCAAATTTTGATAGACTGATCAAATTGAATCGATCTCTACTCTTTATATAGGAAAATCAACCGATTACCATTATTTCTAGTTGTATACACATATCACAAGAAAATAAATTGAAGAAACAAATAATACAACGAGAAATTGACCTTACCACGGTGATTAAAACCTTTCCGATTGTTGAATGTTTATTACATTTTCCGGCATAAAAGGTTCTAAACATGGTGTGTGTTTGTGTCTAATACAAGAAATTGAAGAGAGCTGGCAAATGAGTTCGGTAAAGGGTTTATGATTCTTTATTTATGAGATATGAAGCTATTGGAAATACATAAAAGGTTTAAAACTTAATTTTAAATCATGAGTTATAAGAAATTAATTTTATGAGTTATAAGAAAATATGAGTTACAAGAAGTTATTATCTGTAGGACAAGTTTTATTAAGAATATTATGGCTTAGGAGTTACATGAGTTAATTTGTGAGAGTTATATTAATTAAGAGATTACTATATAAATGAGTTTTTAGGTTCTAATGCAATACAATATATTTGAGCAACTGCAGTATTGGAGACAGAGTTATTTTATTTTTCTGATGATCATGATCAAAAAGATCGGTTGTTAGTATTGAGTTGTATGTTAAAGCTCTTGAGTAAAGATATTACCTGTACAAGAGGAAGACTCTTTACTTTTATAATAATTTATTTAATATGTCTCTTAGTTGCTCAAGCTTTATATTTTCTACGTATTCTCTTATTTGTTGTAGTTATTTGATTTATATTTTATTATTTATACATCAAGTTTATTTTGTTACGTACTTTAGATTTATATCAAGTATTCCCAACAGAGCAGCATGCGTACGCAAGCCTCGCATACAAGCTTGCATTCAATTGTAAGTACATAAATTAATTGTTCGCAGAAACAAGTACACAGTTTAGTGACAATTAATTCTTAAGGCCCACAAATAATAAAAGATATGTACAGTTTTTAAACAGCTATGCAAACTCGCACTAACTGCAGCTATGGGATAGAGCCATCCAGCCCTGTTGGCGAGCTCATGCATGCATGAATTGTTTTCTCTCTTATATGAAAGGTAGGCACCTTTTATAAGAGGTAGGTAAAGATAGATAAAGTAGGTGATCAACTCTTATTAGATGATCAAATTTTGTGTTAGGTGAACAAACCCCACCCAACCTTGAAATTGTAATGCAGAATCCTCCTATAAATAGATGACGGTTCTGCAGAGTTAATTCAATCCAGAGAGATTCCAAAACTAGAGAGTTTTGAGAGAGATAGAGCCAGTGAGCTCCAGGAAAGTGAGTGAGTCAGAGAGCTCCAGAAAAGTGAGTGAGGGGAGTTTTTTTTGTATAATTCTTGTATTCCAATTTTCTCTGTAAATAAAAGTTATTTTTCTCATAAAATCTGTTCTAAGGGTTCATCGCATCCCAACAAGCCCATCGAAAAAATTGAATTAAAAGTCTTATAATTTCACGTGATAACATGACACAACTTCTGCTCCACCACTTAAAACTAAGTAGACTTTTGTACAAAAGGGTGAAAATCTCAATTAAGCTTCATGGTCCATCCCATCTTTGTCCTCAATTCGACCAACATTGAATTCCTGTTAGTATTTCATATAACTTGTGAGACACAGTCTTCGCTCCTGCTTTGTATTCCATCCTGTATTCAGAAGATAAAATTAATGCTTTGGCAGCGTCCTAACAACCAACCAAATGTAAATGCACATGATCTACATCTATTTTCTTCTACGCACTGCAAAAAAAAGGATCATTTGCGGCGGCTATTTTGCCACCGTAAAAGGTCTTTTGCCTGCCGTATGGCCGACGCAGATAATATGGGCCGTAAATCTTCTGCGGCGACCCGTTAGGTCATTTGAGACGGGATCATAGTCATTTACGGGGGCAAACTTGCAGCCGTAGAAAACCATATACGTCAACCCATTTACGTAAAAGGCTCAATGACCCACAATTACGAATTTACCCCTGATTTGAAATCCATTCAAATTTTCAGTTTTATTTGTAACGGCTTTTTTTTTTTTTGAAAAATATGAATTTTAAATTTAAAACCAATCTATTCAAATTAACATTTTGCTTGTAACGACTTTTTCTTTTTAAATGCGATTTCAAAATTAAAAACAATAATTGTAATTTTAAATTTTATAGAATTACAATTTTAACCTCAATTTTTAGTGTTACTTAAAATTATTAATTTACCATTCTTCATTAACTTAATAAAATTCTTTGAAAAAGTGCTTTTTTATTTGATTTACCTTATTTAGTAACATTTGTTTCTAACAATATTTTGGTACATTTTTGAGAACCATTACAAAACAATATTTAATTGACTAAAAATTCACTAGAGAGCAACCAAGCAGACAGGAAGCAAGCCCTGCAATGTTAATTAAATGAACATTCAGAAATGGAATGGTAGATCAATTAACTCCGTTTAGCAGATGAAAAAACCCAGCACTCGCAGCAAGTCATTTAATATTTGTAGACCTTTACACGAATACAATCAACATATTTCCATTATGAGAAGGGCACTAAAATAGTCATTATTAGAACGGGAAAACATGAAAATGAACACCAGTATAACGTAGAAGGAAATACATACATATGCATCCAATAATCTAGCTACATCATGTCAATCATCAAAATATAATCTTTTGAGTTTTGTTATAGTTCCTCACACAGCCAAAAGACAGTAAAAAACAAACAATTGCTGATGTAATAATGCAATTAAAATATACATGAGACAGAGATAAGATAACTCTCCAATTTATCAACTTCATCCATCACCAAAACATCGCATTACTACCCAACAACTCTTACAAATTAAAAATCAGGTCAAAAGACAAAACCTAACAATTGATTGACATCGGTTGCCGTCCGCACAACAAAGAAGTGCTACCTCTACCGTAACCCAAACCACCAATTTTAAGAACTACGCACACCTTATAGTCGAGCTTCACCAGGTCCATTGAAGCTGCCAAGGTTCCTTAAGTCTTTCCTGAAATGCAAATAATCCTAGCAAGTACAAGAGTAATCATCAGTGCATGATTAAGGAATATGTTAAGTACTTCATAATGTTAATCTAAGTATACAAGAAAACAAGTCATTTAGTTTTTAACATCTTATTAACATACAATTTACATGAAACAATCAAACATGCATACAATGTAATATTCATACATTTACATCTTATCAACATATAATTTATAATTTACAACATAAGATCGCTCATGAAACATGTGAAATAATAGAATGAAATATGTAATGGACATTATTTTATCAAACTAATTTATTTTATTTATTTTCATGCTATTGAGTTATTATACAATATATTTCCAAATTAATCATGTTAGATATATATTATATTGGGTATAGTTGAAATAATAATCGCAGTTTGGGCAACAAAACCGAAATGTTAGCTACCTAGGGCAACAAAAAAAAAAATCAAACAACTCTCCTTTTGTACTAAATTTTTCTCCGGTGCAAAACAGAGCAGAACCTGCACAATTCATCCTAATTTCCAGGTTTTAGCTTCAAAAACAAATAATTATCCATTTAAAACACAATAAACAATACCAAAAGTAAAATAAAAAAACTTCAACTTTTACAAAAAGAATAAAATTGAAAAACTTGCTACCAAAAGTAAATAAAAGTCCAAATTATCAAGTGAAAAGAGTAGCAACTATACTTTTCAGTCAAAATGCAAGACAAATGGTTATCAAGTGAAATTGCATGAAGACTTCTGTTAACAAAAGGAAAGCGACGGTTGGAGAATTCAAGAAGCATATAGGAAAACATATAATAGTAATAATTGAAATATTATAAATAGTTTGAAACTTCAAAGTGCTGATCAGCGCTGGAGCCATAAGGTCATGATGACAATGAAAGAAATGGATGCTTCATTCTAGTAAATTATAATATACCTATCAATCTATTATGTTATCTGATAAAAAAATAAATTAAAATAAATAAGAATTATGAAAGGTGACGTATGCTTGAAATTGAATCAAGAATCTAAACAGCTGTATGCTTGAAATTGACAAGGATTATATGTTTCTCACTTAATAACCACACAAAGACTAAGCGAGGAAAAACCACGAAAAAAAAAGTTGTTGGAGAAGATATAGTTATATTACATGGCTTATAAGATGAGAATGTTTTGAACAAAAAGTATGTATTGAAGCTAAAGGATTGTCACGTGAGTGCCCTGTTATACGAAGCAAATGTTGCAATAAAGAACTCCTTAATATCTAGGCAAGGAAGCACTATTAACTAAATCAAAGTGAGTAAATGAGACCTTAGTTAAACTCAAAAGTGCAACTGTGCATTTCAAAGCTCTGCATGCATGTAAAACAATGGAGAATCTATTAGTACGGGAGATAATTGTTCAGTTATAAGTTTCTATATTAATGCTTATAATCTAACACATTTGCTTTTTGTATAGGGGTCAAAACTTCTATAAATATATAAACTTGCTGCATGGGGTCTGAGTCAGCAACTGTCCAAGGTGTAATAGTCTTTAACAGTCATGCCAACGTGTGACTGATGTCGACTGCTTTAGTGACGAAATTTCCCAGATATCATATAACAATTGAAGCCGTTAAAAAAATAGCTACTTCTTATAAGATTGTCATTGAAACTACAACTTATGAGGTCAAAGAATGACATTTCCCACATATATGATTTAATAACATATCATATGTTACACGTTCTGAGATTATTAACCCATAGGATGCATTAGCTCATATCAGCTTTAACAAATTATTACAATTTACCACCGCATACATGAATACAAAAACACGTTTAAATTCAAAAGAGAAACGGGTATTACCTCTCAGCCTTAATGGTTGTTATTGTTCCTCCACTCCCAAGTGATATGCAAAGCACTGGCTCACCTGGCTCCTTATCTAGCCAATCAAACAAATCGAGTAAGCTGAAAATCAAGTAGATCAAAGAGAGGAATATTTTTGTTTTCCAGAATGAAATTTAATGATCTGAACGCAGATTAGAGGTGGACCAGAGCATATATCCCAGTATAATAAGGAAGATTTGCAAATATTTTAAAGGACAAGAAATGTATTGAAAAGTGAGGTTAGAGGATCTTGAAGTACAACATTATACTGATAAATATTGCATAGTAGATTATTGACATCCAACATCATAGCCAATTAATGTTTGATTTTGGTGGGTGCAGTCGGAGGACGATGGGCAAGGTAAGCTTATGTGAAAATTACTAATCTTTTAAAAATTACTAATCTTTCGCTATTACTCATCTTCTTTTATTTTAAGAAAAAGCAGCTCCTCTCTTGAGGCCAATGCTTTCCCACTTCTTTATTCACATTTTTTTTTTCTTTTTGTTTCTTATCTTACTCATTCAACGCACTAGTACATCGAGAGGCTTAGCATGTCACGGAGCATTCTTAATAATTGAAAATTAGCAATGGAAGATCTTCTACTAGTCATATTAATATATTTATTCCTCAGCATATTTTCACATCTTCTCTTATCTCAAAAAACGTCTTCTTACTCAAATAATTCAAAACCTTATAAACTATTTCAGGATCATATTTGCTAGCGTCGTAGAACATGATGACGTACGTTACTTGACCCTCGTCGAAATTAAGATGAAATTGGCAAAGACAGACCAAAGGCATCCCATGACAGAACCAGTGTTTCCCATAGTGGAGAAAAAAATGATCAAGTTGATGTGTGTATGGCAACAATTTGTTAAGAATCAAAGCAAGAACTTTTGACTGAATATTTAAATCAAGAAAAGTTTTTGGTTACAAAAGGTCTTTTAAGTACAGGCAAAATTTGTAAAGCTACAATAGCAGATCTCCTTACTGTGCATTCTGTTTGAACAATAAGACTTAGAATTCAATTCATTGTCCCCATTCACAGTAATAAACCAGAAAGGCAAAAAGTAATGCATACGGGGCACCGGGCAGTTGATCATGTGTAAGCTTCACATTTCACGATAAACACATGTAAAAGTTTCATAGTTTGTGTTGCGGCAATTGATACCTTATTTAACTGAGAACTCACAGTGCATTCATTCTTTAATGATATCTTAATGCGGTTTCACACTTGGCTTAACAAACCTTCAAAAAGCTGGTTTTACACTAGTTAATCTACACAGAACAAATTCTTGTAAGGATTTCTTGTTTCAAACACAGAAATCCTTTAAAGAAGAAACACAGAAACAAAAGAAGAAACAAACACAGAAAGAAAACCCTAACAGAACAAAAATTGAACAAAAAAGGAAAGTGATAGATGTAAATTACCTGCAAATAGCTCAGAAATCTGCAGTAGAGAGAGAAGAGAGCAAAGGAGCCACAAAAAACACAAGAGTTCCAACTAACTGATCAAATCAGATCGCCAGAAAGAGAAGAGAGTAGAGGAGAGTGAAACGCAGAGGAAAGAGCAGAGCTGCAGCAAACACAAGTACAAAAGTTGATTCAAACGGCGAGAAACAAAATGCTGAAACGTAGAAGAATTAATCAAAACATATGCTGAGCCACTGAGAAACGGAGTTTGAGAAATTACATAAAGAGAAATTAAAAGATTAAATGAAAAATCAACTTGAAAAATCAGATCGAGAAAAAAATAGAGTTTTTGAGCTTAATTTATATATTGAGCAAGGAAAATGAGGGTATTATTTAGGTTAGAGATCCTACCGATAGGGCATCTACACAGACCGAGTAAAGCAGAGACAGCTTCAAATTGATAGTGGCAGTGAAGAAGCTTTGGTATCGGATTTTGTTTTTGGAATAGGATAAACTTTGTGAAAGTTGAAATAGGGTTACAAACAAATTAAAAAATCAAATCTCATTTGCGTCAGAGGTCACGATGCCTTATTTGGTGGTGGAGGCGTCGTTGGCACAAACTCATTTACGGTTGATGTTAATGCCGCCACAAATGGGCGACGTATACAAGACTGTTTTTTGTAGTGATGAGTCATTTTTCAATAACTATCAATCATAAACCTTGATCGAGTTACATAAGAGATTATAATATTAAAGAAACTCAAAATCTTTAACTTATACAAACATCTACGTGTATATATATATATATATATATGTATGTATGTATGTATATGTATACACCATTTGCCCTGATATGTTATGATATTAACAGGATTGGCAGTTCCTGTGCAGAAAACATCCTCAGCCTCAAACAACTCCTCCACTGGGATAGTCCGTTCCTCAATCTAATCCAAGTAACCAGAACCAGAGCTTGTTGTTACATTTTCCATTTCGATTGTATGATATATACAAAAGGGAAGATTTTGTACAAATATGGTACTATAATTTCCTGGTAACCTAAAATTTGAGCAATTTCAATTGTGCTTTTCCGAGCGACTCCAGGCGAAATAGTTCCATGGGTTGCCGTAGTTGAGATGACATTTCCCTGCAAACAATTAATGCTTTGAATTTCATCATCTATAGAAAATGATCAGTAATAATTATCAAATTAACTTAAATTGACAATATACAATCGCTTTAATCAAACCCCATAAAAGCATGTTACCTTGACAAGAAAGATGTTACTTGTAGAAGCCTCCTGAATATTTTTTTCCAGTAACAACATCCACGAATAAGACATCAGAGTAGCCTTTGGCCTTTGCTTCAGTAATTGCTTTGTAAATCTGTATGACCCAATTAAGAAGATTTAGTAAACACATGCAGAGCCAATCATGCATTTATGTAATTAAAGTTTAGTTTTATGCATGCAAGCTTACCGAAGAGTAATTGATGATAGCTTTGATGCCTCCGGTTCCACAGGAATTGCTCTGAATGTATTTTCCTCCACAACCAGGTTTAAACTACCTTACTACATTCACAAATTAATCCACCACTTAATGAATACTACTTCACCTCTCTCTCAATTTTATTGATAAATAAATAAATTCACTGGGAATGAATGAGCATGCACCACCTTGCGATAATGGCCCACAGGAGAAGCATATGATATTAATGTGTATTCGGTGGCCGGTCCAAACCCCCAATGTGGTCCACTTCCCATAACAAAGGCCTAATATACATGGATCCTTTTCCTACGGAAGGTACCTACATATATATTCACAATCGTAACTTAAATTTATTATAATTGGAGGTGTCAAATAAACTGTAAAATTGGAATTCTTCAAAGTTTAAATAATTTATTAAAAAATAAAATAAAAGGGTATACAAAAAATATTATACAAAATAATCACACTCGGTAACATACGAAAAATAGAATATAATTAATTATATTACGTCTAAAAATAATATCTATTATACTATTGAGATCCATAATATACCTACTTATAATTCAAATATATAGGTAATTTAATAAGTATTCATCTCAATAATCTAAAACACATAAATAAATCCTTTGAAAATTGTTACCTATTGCTTGGTAGCAATCACTGTTTGCTTTACTGCATCAACAAATTGGTGCACAGTTGGTGAAGGCATGGACAGTTTCTCCGCACCCACCTTCATCCGTAGAGCATTCATTTCTGGCCGGAAAAATAGACAGTCTTTCCGTGAGGAATTTTTTTCTTCTTTAGACCAATTCATTAGGTACATGTAATCTGTTGGAGTTAGATTAAATCCAAGCTCTTCCCACTTCATGATATTCCCATATTCCCTACAAACATGATTGCTTCCAGGTCAAACAGGAAAAGAAATTGAGAATTTTTTTTTGAAATTATACAGATTAGATTAGTTTAATGCTATGAATCTTGAAGCATTAATTTTGTGAAGTTTGTGGTGAAATTCATAAAAACAACTAAAATTAAGCGGGTGTTTTGAAAAATGAACACAATTGTAAAAAATTTAGATTCTATAACACAATTTGACAGCTCAATACCTTTTTTTTTTGTTTTCATAGTTATTGTCTCTTGAGCTTCACAACCTAAAAAAGAATTTGCCAAACTAAAGAGACCGACAATAAGATAATTTTTGATTTTTTTTTCGGTGATTATAACATCTAAATATTTTGAAATTGTAGTCATTTTTTAAAATATTCCTCTAATTGTGGTTATTTTTAAAACTATCCCAAGTTAGTTCTTATGTAGTTGTAATTATATAACCATTCTCTACAATGAGTTATGATGGTCAAAATGCACTTTTTGTAACATTAATTTGGCTTGTTTATCAAGTTGCAAAATTTGTGTTTTCAACTCGTAGTTTTCTTGTAATGCTCGCGTTCAACCTCAAGATTGAGAAGATTTGACTTAATCGTTTTGGGCGTGAATATGTAAAAAAAAAAAAAAAAAGATAAGATTTGACATTAAATTTTTTCCCATAATAAATACTTTTGAATGATTACCTATCATCAATACATGGCTGACAAGCTTGGATAGCTGCTGACTGGTATCTGGGTTAAGGCTTTAACTGTAAGGCAGCAAAAAGTTAAATTGATAAAGGGTTGACTGATCCTGCTATGAGGCTAAGGGCCATTTTGAATAATTTTGGTGGTGTTAAATCGATGGGATTAGTAATGTTCTAGCCATCATGAACATTAATAGAAGATAGTTTATATATGAAATTGAGCTTAAACTCTCAGTGTACTTTTCCTACTTACTTAGAGTCAAAATCCTTAAATATTAAATTTTCTAATTTGATTAAACTCTAAACTAAGCAAAAAACAAAAATGACCTCAATAATAAAAAAATGAAAAATTCCTATCCTACATAAAAAAGGACTTTATTTGAGAAGTTTTTATAGCAATGGATAGTGAATTGTCTCTTTAATTAGAAAAACTTAAGTAAATTAGATATGAGATACAAAAGCAAATAACTCAAAAATTAAATAGAGAAACTACATATCAAAAAGAAAATAAAGAGAAAAAAAACCTCAAAAAGTAGGATGAATTTTGATAGACGAATCAAATTGAATCGCTGTACTCTTTATATTAAACATCAACCGTCTGACAGTATACTAGTTGTATGGACCTAATAAAAGAAATTAAATTAGAGAAACAAATAAATACAACGACAAAATTGACATTCCATGGTAATTACCAATCCGATTGTTGAAGGTTTGTAAAATTTTCTGGCAAAAAAGCTTCTAAACATGGTGTGTGTTTGCGTCCAATACAAGAGCCTGTAGAGAGCGGGCAAATGAGTTGCATAAAGGGTTTGAGATTCTTTGTTTACATATGGGATAGAAGCAGCTGAGTACGCAAGTTGCTGTATTCACATAAAAACTTGCCTGCAATTAAAGTACATAATTTAATTGTGGAAGCAAATAGGGCGTTGGCGGCCAATGAATTCATTAGCCCAAATGAGAACAAATATTGTACAATTTTTTCAATTTTTCTCTCAATCCTAATCTCAAGCTCCCTAGATCGCAGAGCCCCAAGTACATCATCCAGGTCAAGACTACCTCGGCCATATTTAATAGCAAATTTAACCTCCCTAAAATTGTCTAGTAGAGAGTTCAAGAGTATAACTGCCTAGTTTTCATTACTAATTTTGTCATCAACATTAGCAAGATCAACCACAATCTTTTTAAAGTCATCAAGATTATCTTCTAGTGCCTTAGACGGGTCCATCTTGAACCCAAACAATTGCTCTTAAAGATAAATCTTATTAGACAAAGATTTAATCATATACAAATATTCAAGTTTTAGACAAACCTTTGTCGCAGTATCCTCTCTATTGATTTGTTGCAAAACATTATCGGTCAAGTAGAGTATGAGAGTGCTATAGGCTGTCTCCATGATCTCATCTTTCTCCTCCTCAAGCATATCTTTTTCAAAGGCAGTTTTACCTTCAATAGCCTTCGCGCACTTCTGCTGCACGAGAATTGCCCTCATCTTATTCTTCCAAAGACTGAAATCACCTAGCCATCAAACTCCTCTATTTCAAACTTTGTTCCGGCTAGTGCATATCACTTGGGAATTTTCATGAACAGGTTGTAAGCAAGCCAAAACCAAGGCTCTGATACCAGATTTTTGAGAAACCAATGATCTTTGCCAACCAATTCCACCCAAGAATCAAGTAATAACAAAGCACAATAGAGGTATCAATCAAGGCAAGCAAACAAACAAGCAATAATAAATACAAGAGACAACACCAAGATTTAAGTGGTTGCTTCATGAAGAACCTACATCCACTAAGAAGGCTATAAAAGAATTTTACTATGAAGAAAAACAGATTACAAGGTTTTACAATACTCTCTCTCACTAAAAACAACACTCTTTCTTACCCTTCACGTTTCCCTAGAAACCCTACAAGAGAATATTCAGAAGATTTCTCTTAAATAGAAAATAAAGCCTTTAAATGTTGTCCTAATCATAAATAACAACTGACATTTGTGCAGCAGTGTAATGTGTCTTATGCAGGAATAGAATGTCTCTACCTGAAGATGAAGTGTCTTTTTCCGTCATTGCGCAGCAGCACAAATCACCTTGCCTAGGAACGCAACAACTCTGCCAGGTTATGCAGTAGCGCAATCCTTCTTACACAGGTCCCCAGGTCTGACATCGAATTCAGCTAAGATTTATGAGCCAAAACTAACATTATTCATAAATGGAAACCTCTGAAATCCTCATTATTTGCATTATTTATGTCATATTTCAAGTAGTTTATGTATACTTTATACCAAACGAAGCAATATATAGGAAAAGTAATAAGTTGTGATGGGGTATATGGATTTAAATATTATCTAATTTTTGTGATATTAACCGATTCAATTAGTGCCATATTCTTTTACTAAAGAAAAGCTTATTTGGGATAAGTTTACCTCAAAATCTTTGTAAACAGATTGATCATATATTGACAAATTATTATGGATGGTCATTAAAATGACACTACAACTGATAGAATGGGTGTAGAAAAATAAAGGACAAAGAACAACTCAACATTGAGAACTGATAAATAATTTTTTTTTTTAAAGCTGAATTTTTAACTGCTGTTAGAATGAATAATAAGTAACATGGTTACACCTACATCAACATAATGAGGTGGTATATAAGGCTACCTAAGTTATTCTCATTTAGTATTGTATAAGAGATGTTGGCATCGAATAAGCCGCCGTTAACATAACATAACAACATTATTGCCATATTTGTTGTGGCGGCATTTTAGTGTGAATGGTAATTTATATATTAAGGACTAGCATGGCTAGCTATAATTTCTCTACTTAATTATGGACTTAAAAGTATTCAATGCGTCAAGGAGAAATGTCTAATTAGAATAAATATTGTTTGCGTGCGTTTGTGAATTGTGTGGTATAACGCTAAGAAAAAGCACGAGACAATTAGGAAACCCTAAAACTAAAACATTATAACATACTTTGATTTAATTCCAAGCTAAGAATGCAAATCTTATGGTTGGCTCCGGTAGAAAAATCAAATATAATGATACAAGGACTTTCCAAGAAATACAGCGCTGGAAATTTTTGATCAAAATGTAAACCACGGGAAATTAAGTTTAAGGGTTTCCTGAAGGTGACAGCAACATGTTTTTGGTTTTTTATGTTTGATATTTTGCTTTCAGAAAACAAATCCAATAATCTCCACGCTTTATTGCTATAAATACCCTTCAAACTCTTCGCATTTTTCATCAACCCACACAAGATTTTTCTTTGCAATAGAAAACTAGCTAGCAAGCAAACCGAAATGGGGTTTTCTAAGATTTCATCCCTTGCTCTTTTGTCTTATCTCATGGGCTTAGCCCTCTTCTTCCCTTATTCCCATGGACAAGACTCACGACAAGACTACATTAATGCTCACAACTCGGCTCGTGCACAGGTTGGTGTTGGCCCTGTCACTTGGGACAACAATTTAGCCGCCTATGCACAAAACTATGCCAATCAACGCATTGGCGATTGCAATCTTGTGCACTCCGGTGGGCCTTATGGTGAGAACCTTGCATGGAGCAGTGGTGACCTCTCGGGCACAGATGCTGTGAACATGTGGGTTGGTGAGAAGGCCGATTATGACTACAACTCTAATAGCTGCGCTGCAGGGAAGGTGTGCGGGCACTACACTCAGGTGGTATGGCGCAATTCGGTTCGTATAGGTTGTGATAAGGTTAGGTGCAACAATGGAGGAACTGTCATTGGCTGTAACTATGATCCCCGAGGAAACTATGTTGGGCAGAAACCTTATTAATTAACCAAACTTTTCATTGGTTTCAAAGCGTACTTGAAATATGATAAATAAAGGCTTGTTCTACTGCCAAATTATTGAATAAATTATTATTTTATGAATTTATCTTTTGATATATAAACAAACATTAATTATCTTCTCTACAAAACGCATATGCATGTTACATTTTAAGCTTCGTTGGCTATAGCTTCTTATCATAAAAAGGTGCCATACCTATAGAAATTTCTTCCCGCAAGAGCTCTCAAATCTGAGGGCTATACAACAAATTTTAATAATCAATTTTCCGGCGCTATGCGTATAATGTGACAATTATGTAGAGCAACATAAGTTAAGTGGTTTATGAAATATATATATATATATATATAGAGAGAGAGAGAGAGAGACACACACACACACACACACACACACATGTGTGTTTGTGTTCAAACGGATTAGCAGCGACATTAATTTGAATATATACTTAATAATACTTATTGAAATGATGTATTAATCAGGTAGTTCAATTAATTAATTCATTCTAAGAAGTTTGATATTAAAACAAATAATAAGAACTTGGTTTAAAAATGAGTTAACCTAGCTCATTTCTCTACATGTACGAAGCTATGCATGAAAGGAAAGAGCGAGGAAAAAAATCATATTTAATGTTTTAATGGATCGCTAAATTTCTCTTTGAAGGTTTATAAAAATATTGTAAGATTGTGAAACATTTATAGAATGAATAATAAAGATTCT
The DNA here is from genome assembly GCA_013180625.2 of Boswellia sacra. NCBI lineage: Eukaryota > Viridiplantae > Streptophyta > Magnoliopsida > Sapindales > Burseraceae > Boswellia > Boswellia sacra. Next base: position 182,740 of record SNVD02009150.1, on the reverse strand, counting down.
TGGCTGATCTTATCTTTACCTGGACCTTTCTAATGAAAAATGTGGTTAATGGTTATAACCAAAATGACTTGATGAAGAGAGAATAAAATCAAATCTTAATTATTCATAAATATTAAAATTCACATATTAATAAACGCTTAAAATTTGTATGAAGATAATTACTAGAGCCACCGAAGAAATAGATGAATTTGTACTATAATATTAGAGACTTGTAGGACTTGACTATTGACTTTGACAATTGTTTATCCATATTTGATTTTATAATGTTGCTTTTGCTTAGAGGATTCAAAGTTCAGAATGAGAGGATAGAAGCAAACATTTCTCCAGCGAATGTTATTCTGATAAATCCTACTACGAAAATATACAATACCCACATATGTATAAATAAAATAAAAGAAAAAATAAAATTTATACCTTGTTTTAAATATTGACACTAGCTATATACAAGCCTATGCCATCCTCAATGCATTGACTTCGATTTTTTTTTGATATCTGAGTACAAAATCCTCAATGCAACCGGCCAACGAACTGTATTAATACGAGAGTCTACTCTTGTTACTATTAATACATTATCGTTCTTTGTATAGATTCTTCTCCATATGAAGGATACATTTGTTAAATATAATGATGAATGTTCATTATCTAATTAAGAGAAAATTTCACTAATAACCGGAGCTGTGGCCTACCATCACACTTGACCTCACCTTTTCAGAAATATGCGAAATGACCTTGGAGTTTTTTCCGCTCTGTTACTGTGAGATAATTTAGCTGCAATTACAGATTTACCCTTGATATAAATATTAAAATAATAAATTTTTTTGACGTGAATGCGTTCGAGCCCAAACCAGGGAAATGAAACCTTAATTCATATGCCATTAGGCTGGCCCTTTGTTAAAAGCGAATTCTGCAATTTTTTAATTTAATTTTATACTAATTTTAAGAAAACGTCAAAAAATAAAAGATGAACCCTAAATTCTAAATCTGTATCTTTTTGTATACACAGCCACCGTAAGTCAAACACCCACTAGCATTCACCGAAACCCGTTCGCCCACCAGCGTTCACCGAAACCTATTCATTGCTCAAGTTCCTTTTGCCCACGCAAATACCTCTCTCCTTCTCTCAAGGTTGTCCTTGGCGTGTTCATGTGGCGAAATGGCGTGTTTGGTGCAACGAGGCAGTAAGCTGCATGTTGCGTTGATGGATCTTCGCGATGGAGGTCTTTGATGGTGGTGGTACGGGTCGGGTTATGGAGGTGCTGTTGCCTGAAAAAGGTTTGTGATAGTGGGGGTTTCTAATGAAGGTTTGCTGCGTGATGGAGGAGTAGCCAGAGTCTTGGGAGTTCTATATCAGTTTTAGTTTGGGGTTCATTTTTTTTTTCTGGTTTTGTGTTTGGTTGGTGGGAAAATGTGGGTAGCGGGAATGGGGGTTTTCATTTTTGCATTTTAGAGAGACAAAACGACGTTGAAGATAAGTTCTTTCTGTAATTTGAAGTTGTGAAATTGTGTATTTGCTTGAGGATTTGAGTTGGGTTTGTTGTATGCTTCAAGTTTTAGGTGTTTGAGAGGAGATTATGAGATTTTCCTTCCAATGGCTCATAAGTTGTAGGGAGTTGAAAAAAAAGGATTCTGAAATTTGATACAATTCACCATTTGCTTAGTATGTAAGTTTCATTAATTGAAACAGTTGGTTTGGTTTCTGGTTTTTTGAGAAGCCACAAAACACACTGCTTGATACAAGAATTTCAATTTTTTTCTTTGTTGTTTTATGCTTCTTATCTTGTTGCAATAGATGATTTTGGGTTTCGATGGTGGCCTCTGGGTCCGATGGTGGTGGTGGAGGGTTGGACGTGTAATTTTTGGTTTTATAGGTGAATGGTGGGAGATCTTTTAGGGGTGTTGTTGCCATTTAATTTGTTTTGGGTTGATTGGATAGTTTTTTGTTTCTTTTTTAATTAATTTTGAATATTTAATTATAAAATTCTATAATTAAAAATTTATTTATTTATTTATCAATTTGCCCCTAAACTGTTATTTGGTAATGGAAGGCAACTAATGCCAAGGTTTTTTCGCATATTTTAAAAAGGTGAGGTCATTTGTGATATTAGGTTATACTTAAGAGTTATTAGAAATTTTTTTTCTATAATTAATTATGTAGTATACTTTATATATATATATATATATATATATATATATATATATATATATGAATTAAGAACTAATTTTGTATTATGTAGCTATATAATTAACTCGTACACATGTTTTGTATAAGTTTAAAGATAGTAGATAGATATGGATCATTCAATTAACTTGCATGTTACGTAGAAGGATACTATGGGATGGTTCACATCACATAAGAGTATGGACCGCAAGCGTCTAATCAAATAAATTATATCCATATGCATTGGCCAAAATAAATTTCATGTGTAACTTGCTCTTACATGTTATGCAAATACTCATACAAGGTTTCACATCATATCATAAATATGCAGACTGCAGGAGTCTAGCCAATTATTTCATTAACTTGCATGTTGTATGTTATGTATAAGTGAAATTTCAATATATATTTCAAAAATTTAATGTTAGCAACTCATCAATTATCTCAACCATTGGATTTGGTGAGATTAAAAGCTAGAAAATTGTGTCAATAAATTATGTCAAGATATCCATTTCTCTCTCTCTCTCTCTCTCTCTCTCTCTCTCTCTCTCTCTCTCTCTCTCTCTCTCTCTATATATATATATATATATATATATATATATATATATATATATATATATCATAATCATAAGAGTATACATGGATGGTTCAGATTATATATCATAATTATGGACCGCTTTATGAGGTGTGTATAGAGTTGTAACGGCTCAGCCCAACCGCAGCCAAATAAATATGATCTCTTTTCTTGCCTTCACAGATTTGCTTTTAAATTTTGCCAAATTTTATCTAAAAACACATCTGTGAGATGTGAAAAAGCAGTTATATATTATGTACATCAATGCGGTTTTGCTGCCCCATATAACGGTTAACATATGAGATCCACACTCCTTAAGTTCAAATTTCCTTGTCGCTGATTGGTGTGAATTTCTTCTAATTAATTAATAAAGAGATCTTATTGAATAACCAGTTTCAACTCTTTTTGTTTAAAAAAGACATATATAACTAATGTTTATTGCTATACATTATTTTTATACTTTTGCATAAATTATAAAATAAATGAGCAAAAATTAATTAAACCCACTTAAAAAATTTCAGTATTTGCTTGCTTGCTAGCTAGGTTCACTTCACATGCAACATCTGTTATGCACAAGCGGAAACGATAACCAACAGAATAACCAAATGCACAACCACAACTATGCCAGATAATTGAATATAATAGCAACAAAAGAGGCAACCAATCAACCACAATGCAGAAATAGAAAACACACCAGGATTTAACGAGGTTCGGTATTAGTACCTACGTCCTCGGGCGCCGCTGAAGAAACTTTCCACTATCTTCAAAGAGAATTACAAACTTTTGGGCCACAATACAAATACTACAACTATTGGGTCAAACTGCAATTATCCAAATAGTTGGGCCAAACTGTAATTACCCAAACAATTGGGTAATACTACAAATACCCAAAACAAAGGGAGAAAAAACAAATATTACAAACTTTAAGGTCCTTACTGAAAGGCCCTTAAACTATGAGGTCTTGTATGTGAGACCTTACAAATAGAAGGGGGTGGAGGATATTTCACTTGGGACACAAAATAATTTCCCATATGGCTTATTTTATAAGGGTCACATGACACCCACATTTCACAACTTACCGATGTGGGATTCTTGATTTTCTTCATATGAGCCAAAACAACAAATCTCCACCTTGGCGAATATGCCGACCCATCACAAATTTCTTCTTTTTCCCACATTCTCTATCACAACTGCAACGCCTCCAAATGCGCCCAATGGCGCGGTCAAACTTGCACAATGTTGATCAAGTCCAAACAATGACTGAACTTGATCGCTGTCACAACCTTAGTCAACATATCTGCGGGATTCTCGGCAGTCTTAATCTTCTGAAGTAAGATTCTTCCTTCATCAATGATTTCCCGCACAAAATGATACCGAACATCAATATGCTTCGTACGAACATGGAACACTGGATTCTTCGCTAAGTGAATAGCACTCTGACTGTCAGAATAAAGAGTGATCTTCTTCTGCCCAATTCCCAATTCATCCAGCAATCCCTGTAACCAAATAGCTTCCTTCACAGCCTCTGTCATAGCCATATACTCTGCCTCTGTAGTAGACAAAGCCACTGTAGAATGTAAAGTAGACTTCCAACTCACTGGTGCTGTTGCAAGAGTAAACACATAACCGGTTGTCGACCGACGTTTATCCAAATCACCAGCATAATCTGAATCAACATAACCAATAGCATACTGACCACATGTATCATCTCTCTCAAAGACTAAGCCAACATCTACGGTTCTCAACAAATACCGTAGAATCCATTTCACTGCTTGCCAATGTCCTTTACCAGGATCATGCATATACCTGCTCACAACTCCAACTGCATGTGAAATGTCCGGTCTCGTACACACCATAGCATACATCAGGCTACCAACTGTATTAGCATACGGAACTCGAGACATGTACTCTCGTTCCTCATCTGTACTAGGAGATAAAGATGCACTGAGTTTCATATGAGGAGAAGTGGGGTACTTACAGGTTTAGACTGCTCTGTAATGCCAAACCGCTGTAATACCTTCTTCAGATACTGCTTTTGAGTCAAACAAATCTTGCTTCTCCCTCTATCTCTGCTAATCTCCATGCCTAGAATCTTCTTAGCTTCACCCAAATCTTTCATCTCAAACTCTCGATTCAACTGAGTCTTCAATTTTGTAATTTCTTCGACATTCGTCGAAGCTATCAACATATCATCAACATACAAGAGTAGATAAATGAAAGAACCATCACGTAGCCTCCGAAAATACACACAATTATCAAATTTGCTTCTTGTGTACCTCTGACCCATCATAAACCGATCAAATCGCTTGTACCACTGTCTGGGAGATTGCTTCAAACCATAAAGCGATCTTTTCAGTTTGCAAACCAAATTTTCTTTACCAGCAACTTTGAATCCCTCTGGCTGAGTCATATAGATTTCCTCTTCCAAGTCACCATGTAAAAATGCAGTTTTTACATCTAATTGAACTAGTTCCATATTCATCTGAGCTACCAAGACCAACAAAATTCTAATGGAAGAATGTTTCACAACTGGAGAAAATACCTCATTGTAGTCAATTCTTTCCCTCTAAGCGTAGCCTTTAGCCACCAACCTTGCCTTGTAGCACTCTTGTTAGGAAATCTATCTTTTTTTGTAAATACCATTTGCACCCAATTGCCTTTTTACCCTTCGATCGTTGAGCTAGCTCCCAAGTTTCATTCTTTTGAAGAGACTGCATCGCTTCAATCATAGCTGTCTTCCACTCATCAACTTCAGAACATCTGACTGCCTCTCTATAAGTGGAAGGAACATCAGCATCTACAATTGGAAGTGCATAGGCTACCATATCAGCAAATCGAGCAGGTCTGCGAATCTCACGTCTTGGCCTATTAACTGCAATAGATTCTTGTTGCTGTTGAGGTTCCTGAGTAGAACCCTCACCATCATCTCCCAAATCTCCCTCTGTCACAGGAGTACCATCATCTGTCTCAACAGATCTAACTGGGTTTAATGTCGTCGTTTCAAACTCCACCTGTTGCTGAGTATGCTCCACCTGCTGTGGAGTACCATTCACCTTTGTCTGGTTTTCTGATTTCTTCAACATTGAAGACTCATCAAATCTCACATCTCGACTGGATACAATCTTCCTCGAACTAGGACACCAAAGACGATATCCTTTTACTCCTGAAGCAAATCCCAAGAAAATCGCTTTCTTGGCTCTAGGATCCAGCTTAGATTCTTTCACATGATAATATGCAGTAGAACCAAAAACATGTAAAGAATCATAATCAGAAACAGGTTGTCCAGACCATACCTCTAATGGAGTTCTATCACCAATAGCAGCTGATGGTAGACGATTAATGAGATGACATGCATAAGTCACAGCCTCAGCCCAAAACTCTTTGCCTAACCCAGCATTAGACAACATACACCGAACTTTCTCCAGCAATGTCCGGTTCATGCGTTCTGCCACCCCATTCTGCTGTGGTGTACCTCTAACAGTAAAATGACGTACAATACCTTCATCTTGACACAATTTCAAAAACTGATCACTGCAATACTCACCACCATTATCTGTTCTGAGATGCTTGATCTTCTTGCCAGTCTGTGTCTCAATCATCTTTTTCCATTTAAGGAAAACACAAAGTACATCATCTTTTGATTTCAAACAGTACACCCAAGTTATTCTAGAAAAGTCATCAACAAAAGTAACAAAGTAGTGCCTACCTCCCATTAATGCGGTCTTGGTAGGTCCCCACACATCTGAGTGAACATAATCAAGAATACCCTTGGTATTATGAATAGCGATGCCAAATTTCACTCTCTTCTACTTTCCCAGAACACAATGCTCACAAAAATCCAGCTTGCAGGTCTTTGCACCTTTCAATAAGCCTCGTTTCACCAAACTGAATAAGGCTTTCTCACCTGCATGTCCCAAACGCATATGCCACAGTCTCGTAATCTCTGAATCTGCATCATTATCAGAAACCGTAGCCGCTGATCCAGTAACGTACTACCATTATAGTAATACAAGTTGTTTCTCCTAGTGCCTTTCAATACCACAAGAGCGCCTGAAGTGACCCTCAGAATACCATCTCGAATAGATATACCACAGCCTTTAGATTCTAAGGCTCCCAAAGAGATGAGATTCTTCTTCAACTTCGGTACATACCGAACATCTGTCAAAACTCTAGTCAGTCCATCATGATTCCTCAATCGGATCGAACCTATCCCAGCAGTATGACAAATATCATCATTGCCCATATACACAACTCCACAATCAAGCTGTTCAAACTGAAAGAACCAATCCCGATGTGGACACATATGATAAGTACAACCCGAATCCATAATCCACTCATCAGAAACAGAAGTGGATGGATGACCAACTAGACATATATCTGAATCACTATCATCCTCACGCTCAACAACACATGCATCAGAAACAGCCTTGCCCTTTTCTTTCTTTTTCAACTTAGGACAATCTTTCTTCCAATGCCCTTTCTCACGACAAAAGGCACACTCATCTTTTCCTAATCTACCCCTCGACCAAGATTTTCCCCTTTTTCCTGGTTTCCTACTATGACTACGCCCTCTCACTGTCAATGCATCTGCTGACTCATCCCTATATTCCCTTTGATCTTTCTTACGAATTTCATAATTCAACAAAGTAGAACAGACTTCTTCAAAAGACAGTTTATCTTTCCCATGGATAAGAGTAATGCACAAATGATCTAATTCATCCGGAAGTGAGCCAATCAATAGCATAGCCTTAATTTCATCTTTGAAGGTTTCATCTAAGTTTAACAAATCAGCAATTAACTTATTAAACTCATCAATATGAGAACTGATGCTCGTACCTGGTTTCAACTGGAGACGGAACAATCTCTTCAATAGATACAGCCGATTCTCATTGCTTTTCTTCATATATTTGTTTTCCAGCGCCTTCCACAATTTGCTTGCAGATGTCTCCTTAGTGAACGGATACTTTTGTTCTCTACACAAGCAAGAGCGAATCAACCCACAAGCTTTTATATTAAGCCTGTCCCAATCTCTTGCACTGATATCTTCTGGTTTTGTTTCTTCCAGAACAATATCCAAATCCTGCTGATACAACCCGTCCAACACCTCACTCTGCCATAAGCCGAAATTATTTCGGCCATCAAATTTTTCAACATCTATTTTTGCATTTATCACAGTCACTGTCTTCTCTGATACAGTTGACGATGATGCCATAACTACCTCTCACAAATAAGCTCGATACACAAATCACCAATAACCAAGCTCCAAACAAACTATTATATTCAATAACTAGCAATCCAAAATCAACAGCCCAGAACAGTAGCAAGTGCTTCAATGAAGTAGCCACTAACTACCCAAAACCTTCGGCTCTGATACCAATTGTTATGCACAAGCGGAAACGATAACCAACAGAACAACCAAATGCACAACCACAACTATGCCAGATAATTGAATATAATAGCAACTAAAGAGGCAACCAATCAACCACAATGCAGAAATAGAAAACACACCAGGATTTAACGAGGTTCGGTATTAGTACCTACGTCCTCGGGCGCCGCTGAAGAAACTTTTCACTATCTTCAAAGAGAATTACAAACTTTTGGGCCACAATACAAATACCACAACTATTGGGTCAAACTGCAATTACCCAAATAGTTGGGCCAAACTATAATTACCCAAACAATTGGGTAATACTACAAATACCTAAAACAAAGGGAGAAAAAGCAAATATTACAAACTTTAAGGTCCTTACTGAAAGGCCCTTAAACTATGGGGTCTTGTATGTAAGACCTTACAAATAGAAGGGGGTGGAGGATATTTCACTTGGGACACAAAATAATTTCCCATATGGCTTATTTTATAAGGGTCACATGACACCCACATTTCACAACTTACCGATGTGGGATTCTTGATTTTCTTCATATGAGCCAAAACAACAACATCAATATTAAGCTGATTTTGATCAAAGCTCGACAGTCCACCCCATCTTGTCCTCAATTTGACCAGTTTGAATTCCTACTAGCATTGCATAAATCTTCTGAGACACAGTCTCCACTCCCGTCTTATATTGGATCCTGCATGCATTGAGATGAATTCATCAATAACTCGCGTTCTTGATTCTAAATGTTCGAGTCAGGGTCAGCTTTCAATGATATTATATGTAATTCTTACAAAAATTTGTTACATAAATTGTAGACTATGAACTGATCAAAGCATGACTAATTTTTATCTATTAGATAACTGATATTTCCAACTTTTGAAAGTGATTAGTCCAATAGCTCATAAGTTCTATGATATATACCTTTTACCAAGATAAGTTATGCTATTGACAAAATTTACAACCACTGCAGTTCCTGTACAGAAAACTTCCTCCGCATCAAACAACTCCTCAACTGGGATGTCCCGTTCCTCAACCTGGAAAAATAGTTATTGCAGGACATACTGTTAGTTAAATTTTCAGAGAGACTATTCTGAATTTGGTGATTCAAAGAGAAAACAATAGAAATGTTGAGAAAGTCTAGCTTAGACAAAGTTAGGGTATTATTCGTATAGCATCCGCGTAATTAAATCCTTTTACCATGCACATAGATATGTGTTTATTTTTATTTAAAAAAGAACTAACTATAATGATTGGAAGAAAATAGAAGAGAAGATAAAATGCGTATATGCATGTAATGATCTTATTATATATGTATAAATTTTGTAAATGAATATATAAGGTACGACACACAATTTTTATATATTCATGTACAAAATTTATATAGAGTGTACAAAATTTATACAAAATTTTGCCAAAATGTACCGATACTTATATATACTAGAGCAAAACTCATTATGTATGCGGTTGATTACAACTAAAGTGATTTTGACCCAAAGAAATAAAGTGGAGCTCGCCATGGCGAGTCCTATTTTATCAAATTTAAACTTCTTTCACCATATCTATTTCACTGCAGCAAGGTGTTAGGCGGGTAAAAATAGTGAGAAGGGAGTACACTAATATTAGCACTAGCAAGGCACATTGAATATGTAATTTTGGAAATTAATAAGCTTTAGATTCTTAATTTCACTTGAGATTGAGCATGTCCTTCTAGGCATATCAAACATCTTCTCAAACAACACAAATAAGGCCCAAAAAAAAAAAATGCTAAATGTATTAGAAGATTTTCACCTTGTAACCCAAAAGACGAGCAATTCCAATGATACTTTTTCTAGTGATCCCGGACAGAATAGTTCCATTGATGGTTGTTGGAGTTGAGATGATATTTCCCTAGAATTTAAAAATGTTAAGAACTTTAATTAGCATAGAAACTCATAAAGATTCATTAACATATTGTGAACTTGCCTGCATGTTAGATTAAGACTAAAAACAAATCAAGAAAATTGAACTTGTATTTACTATTCAATCCTACCTTTACGATGAAAACATTGCTTGTTGAAGCCTCCTCGATGTTTTTTCCAGTCACTACATCTAGGAACAAGATATCGGAGAACCCTTTGGCCTTGGCTTCGGCAATTGGTTTGTAAATCTACAGCCAAGGAGGATAAGCATTAAAAAAATGCATATTTAATGAATTTAATAAGATTTCGGTATGGAAAACCGAAGAACTATCTTATAATTAATAGATTTCAATTGTACATACGGAAGAATAGTTGATGATAGCTTTGATCCCTCCAGTACCACCAGGAGTAGCACGATAAACCTTATCCGCAACAATCAAATTGACAACCCCCTATATATTATGTGATTATTATTCGAATAAATTAAACGTATGGAGAGATTGAATCGAACAAAATACTAAGCCAAAGAACATCACCTTGTGAAAGTTTCCAACAGGAGTAACATATATGTGTTATGAATGTATGTTCACTGGCCGGCCCCAAGTTTAGAATCGGTCCACTCCCTATTAGTAAAGGCCGAATATACAAGGATCCTTTACCGGAAGGAGGAACCTATTCACCATCCAAATTAACGCAAATTTATGTAAAGAATTTGTCGAATAAGTTATGTAGTGAGTTATTATTCAGAATGGTTGGGTTTAATAAATTTTTATCGTTTAAATTTCATAAATAAATGCTTGTATTAAGTAATATGGCCAGCAGGAAAGATTCATTAGGTTGAAAGTATTAATTAGCTATAGATATATACCCATCGCTTATTGGCATTTACAGTTTGCTTCACAGCATCAAGAAATTGTTCCACAGTTGGTGATGGCATGCACAATCTCTCTGCACCCATCTTCATGCGGTGAGCATTCTGTTCTGGCCGAAAGAGTAGGATGCGCCCATCTTCTGTCCTGTGTGCCTTCATACCTTCTAATATTCCCTAATTAAATACAATAACAATTTACTTTTTTTATCAAATAGGAAGCTAATTGGGATACATACGTACAAATTAACTTGGGGAGACTAAAGATATTAGTTTAGCCATTTTACATTATTAATGATTATTAATAGAGATTGTTAACGCCTATACCTGTCCATAGTTCAAAATTCCTGAAGATGGGCTCATCTGAATGTTTCCAAAGTGAGTGAGAGTCCCTTGAGAAAAGTTCTCTTCTTTAGAGCAATTCATTATGTACATGTAATCGGTTTGAGTTAGACCGAATCCGAGCTCATCCCATTTGACATTGGCATATTGCTCAATCTTAACATGACTGCAACTCACAGGAAAAATGTGAGTGTAGAAAAGACAACTTTGGATGTTGATGATGCTTAGGCATAAATATTTTCTTGAATTGATTAATGATTACCTATAATCAACGTTTGGTTCATACTCTTGCACGGCCAATATTGGACATGTGGAGTTTACCTATAATACGTAAGATGCAAAACATAAGTACTCTTTGTGGGAAAATAGCATTAACCTTGAGATCCATTTGAAGATACATATTTTTAACTGCTCATTCACATTAATTGGATTATAATGGATCAATGACCAATAATTGCACCACAAAATTAAGTCAAAATTTTAAGTTCTTAATAGCCTAACCCTATATGTAATTAATTATAAAAGTTACATATTGTTGTTGGATTATATCCTTTGTTTTGTTTAGATTAATGGTTATCGGTGCTTTCTTTACAAAGACTAGAAAGTAGATAGTAGAAACTTTGTGCAATTTCATTAATTATTTATTTAATAAATAAATCGGATTTAATTAACCAATGTTAATGTCATTATGGTGATTATTATAATTAAACTGTATCATATATTGAAGAAGATCGATTATCTTGAATATTATTTGTCTGACAACCTAAACCTATAATATAAACCGAGAAGCCAACTACCATACAAGGATTTTCATGCAGAAAAACTAGAGATGGAAAATGTTAATACAATTCTTTGCCAAATCCATGAAAGTAAAAAAAAAAAAAAATTTAATCATTACCTAAAGAGAACTAAAAAAACAATGAAAACAAAATCGATGGCCTCTCCGTAAGCATAGATAAGAAACAAATAAAACGTTCCTCATCGTTAGCTAATATTCAACATATCAAACTAAAAAACCTTCTTTAAAATCATGTAAAATGTTATAAACATTTCTTCAAATCATTCAGCAGAAACTTCAACCTCCACATATTGTCAAAAGTAAAATTGGCAACTTCTAATCAGGCGAAAGGAAAGATAAATAAAATTTCAACTTCAATAAGCACACAATCTCTAAACATACCTTGGGAAAAAGTGATCCCTCTTTATGATCATTTGCTTTAAATATGGAGATGATTTTGAAAGGAAATGGAAGCAGGAAGTAGAACCAGATAGCAAAAACCGATACTATATGAGCAATATTTCTTTGTAAATTTCCTCACCCATAAATGTATAAAGTATGTATATTTTATTTTTTTATGTGCAAGTTAATTTGACTCAGTCACGTATAAACTACAACACATGAGAAATTTTCCAGGGGGTTGGTATTACTATTGGAATATGTTAATACTATGGTAAAATAATATTATTATCAGTAATCATGACAAAGTTAGAAATTAATGAAAAATATTAATTAAAAAAAGTGATAATGTTCCATTCATTCCATGCATCATATCAACCGCAAGAATAAACAACATTATAACTAAACAATCTTGTTAGCTAGGGTCAAACGAAGTAATCAACCTTTGACTGACTTTGTCAAACGACGACAGCTGCAAAATCTTATTGAATCACGCAACATAATACAATTGGTCACATGTCGTAATTATTCTTTTCTTTCTTATGTTTGTTGATGGTAGTTGTTGAACAACAAGACTATGACTAGATTACTTCAATTCTATGTATGATATTAAGTTTGTTACTTTTCTAAAAGTTTAAATTTATAGATATGGGTTTAATTTGAGTATTTAATTCTCTAATATACCTTCTCACATGTAAAGGTCCCATACACTTGTAACGTAAACTGGATCGAGCCTCACATGCTTTAGCGAGTCTTACAAGTAGGTTAAACAACACTTTTTTTAAAAAATAATTTTTAAATGTTATGGAGGGTATTCGAACCTGCAACCGTTGGATCATGACGACTTTGATACTATGTTAAGTTTGCCATAGGCGGATCTACGCTTGGACCAGGGGGGACCCGAGCCCTCACTGAAAATTTGAAATTTTATTATATCCCTTTAAGTTTCAACAGTCACAAATATACCCCTATATACAAATTACTCGATTTTAACAAATAAGCCTTCGTATAAAAATTTTCTAATTTTAACAAATATATCTCCTGCCCTTGGGTTCATCTTTTACTTTAGGTGTTATTCCTGTTAAATCCTTTTCGAGTTACATAGTTAGGTGGGTTCATTGATGTGCTTCCATTTTATGTAATTACATATTGAAATATCATGATATATGTAGTCATACAATTTATTTGGAATGCATTTAGAATATACATAATCATAATTGATTTAAAAGATTATTTGCAATATATATACTACATCAATCTAAATTTTTATAAATATTCTTTGAACTCAATCCATCATCAATATGTTAATTTACATAGAATCTTAAATTTAGATAATCAAATAGTACAAAAAATAAATTCTCTAGTTATAGAATAAAATTCAAATATTAAGTACGTTTAGCTCTCGTATAAAGTGTTAAAAACAATATTATTCAAAACATATTAATTTAATTATAATAAAAAAACTTTAAAATTTGTATATATGTTAGAAAACTTTTCCAAATTATAATATATTACTTTAGTCTTACACACACACACACACATACAAAAATAAGAAAATTATCTAATTTTTAATTTATCTAAAAATTATTTTAAATATACTAAATCTTAATTATTATATTTAGCTACATATTTATTTTAATTCTAAACTATGTGTTACTGAGTTAGCTCATTCTTCGAAAGATTGCCCATCTTCAATGGCTGAGAATTGGGACAGGGGATGACGAAGAACGAATGTAACCAGACCTCTTTCCTTTCGAGCCATATCTCTGCTTTGCCCGTTACCCCCTTTGAAGAAAATTTTTGGGTCCACCTCTGAAAAATTTTTTTGGGTCTGCTATTGAAGTTTGCCACTTTTCTAAAAACTTAACTTTGTAGAATACCACTAGTTGGGATTATGGACCACCTGAAACTTCATATTGGTATAACATTATCCAGTTTGGGTCCAAACCCTCATAGATTTTGCTTTTGGATTCTAACCAAGAGGGATATACCAATAGAGATCTTGTCTACACTTATATGCTCATGATCCTCCCCATGTCTGGTCGATGTGGGACTTTGGTTGCAAACCTAGCAATCCTCGCCTCGAGCAAAGGACCACACACTATTCTATATTTTTTCAAGCCTCCCCTCAAATGATCATCCATCCATCTGCTCTATGGGCCAAATAGAGCTCAACCATAGATCCAATCATGAGCTTAATTAACTAGGGTCCACCACCTTTGTTCAGCATTCTGAGAATTCTGGGGGTCGAACTTTGGTACCACTTTGGGACTATGGACCTCCTAAAACTCCACATTAGTATGATATTGTTAACTTTGGGCCCAAGCCCTAATGAATTTGCCTTTGGATTTTACCCAAAAGGCCTCACACCAATGGAGATCATGTCCATACTTATATGCCCATGTCCATGTCCATGTCCAACCGATGTCGAACTTTGTTCCTAAACCCAACATATCATTTTATAGTATATTATGTATATGTTTAAAGAAGATACATGCCTTTCAATATTTGGTAAGAAATACACCGTGGGCAGGTGCTGCCATAGCTTGTACAAACCAAAAATCGCTCAAATTCTCCTCATAAGTGAGCTAATAAGAATGACGGCTTGTATCACTTGGTTGAACGTGCATGTCTCTAGTGAAATCATTTTCTTATTTTCATTAGATTTAATATATATGTGAGTAAAATTTGTAAGTTATAGCTCAATTAAGCTCGACTGTCCATCCCAACTTGTCCTCAACTTTTCTAGTTTGAATTCCTATTAAATATTTCATGTAGCTTCAGAGACCCAATTTCTCCTCTTCTCTTGTACTCAAACCTACATTGGAACCATCAATAAGATAAGCTATAATTTGATGTAGCGACTGAACTCTAAATGGAGAACAAAGATATTATTGAAGATTTAACTGACCTATATAAATAATAATTAACTTGTAATTAATTAATTGTTATTTACCTTTTATCCTCATAGGTTATGCTACTAACAGGATTAACAACCACCATAGTTCTTCTGCAGAAGACTTCATCAGCATCAAACAACTCCTATAATGGGATGGCACGTTCCTCAACCTGATTGAAATTAATTTAGCAAACATGTAAGTTTGAAAATAATTTCCATGATAAATTATTTATATTTCCATCCATTTTGAATTTTTTTACTAAAACACCATTAATAATATAATTAATTAATTGATAAAATAATATAATTAGGTTTATAACCCTAATTCCCTAACCATATATCTAGCTAATAAAAATACAATTAAACCTGATCATCAATAAAAAATCTCAAAAATTCCTAAAAAACATACCCATAAATCCTTTAACTCAATCCTAAATCAAATCCCTTCCCTCTTCTAGTCATGCTCATCGCTCACAATCTCTTCTCTCTCCTCTTCTCTGGTTACTGGCTTGTTGCTTACACTTTACTCTTCCTCCCCTTCTCTGGTTATTAGTTTTCTATTCATGCTTTCCTCTCCCTCCCTTCCTTTTCTCACGCTCTCCTCTTTTCTCTCTTTTGACCGAAAACAAAAGTTGAAGCCTGATCTAAAACTCATCACAACAGCCTCTAAAGCTCTCTTCTTAGCAAGCAGCAAGCACGAATTGAGTCTTGGAGGTTGCTAGTTACGGTTTGGGGTTGTTGGGTTGGCTGGTTGTGGTTTGCTTAGCTGTTGGGTTGCTAGTTGTTGTTTGCAGTTTTGGGTGACCAATCTATTGTGAGGGGTTACCAGGCTATTGGTGAGGTTTAGGTTTAGGATGAAGGTTGAGGAATGTTTCTGGCTTTGTTTAATAGGTTTTTTGGGTTTTCAAAATTTTAATTTGGCTTCTAATTATTTTTTTTTAATGTTGTTCTTTTTATTTTGTTTTTAATCCTCTTATGTTGCTTTCAAATTTTCTTTATTTATTTTTTAAAATGTTTAGTTTAAATTTATTTTTAAGTTTTAATAAATTTCTAGTGGTTTATATAAATTATAAATGACCTTTATAACCCTTTATAATCAACTTATTTACAAACATTTAATGGTAAAGGTAACTGAAGGGTGTTCCATGATGTAGTTCTCCAAACATAGGGAGGAAATTTAGCCAAAAGTGTAAACTGCCAATATACATGATATTAGGCCAAAAGGTAGGGATAGTTCATGACATTCTCCATTAATTTGTTTCTTCATCATAATCGGACATGTTGGAAAAAAAAAAAAAGATTCACGACTTGATTTTTTTTCTCTTAGGCATTAATTATTGCAATGCATGCTTGTCTTTTTTTGGTTTGTTGATAGGATTGAATCATGGATGGTATTTGAGGGACAAGACTCTTAACATCTTCCCAAATTAATTATTCCAAATTTCGTCCAGGATGAATCTGGTTTTTATTTGTGTAATAACTTAATCAATAAGTAGTATATATGTTTCAAATTAATAAACATATGCTTAAATTAATTCTTTGTATTGTATTATATTATTGTTGCTATTAACTAGAGAGTCAAGTCACCTTTGCCCCTTCCACTGCATTATCAATTGCTATTCGTTTCAACTACATATAAGTATATTTTAGAGGATTTAGAATTTTAGATGTTACACACCTGTGACTTTAATAATTAGTATTGTGATATTCTGCTCGTTGGAATTTAAAAAGAGTATCCATTTCATATTATTCCTAACATATGCACTCTCATCTTTATTCATGTATGTGTTATGACATGCGTACCCAATTCTCACAAGAATCACATATATGTATCTATTCTTATCTTTATTCGTAGATGCATGCATGCTAGGCATACCTAAAGCTCACATGAATCATGAGACATGCTATGCATAAATATTTGAAAACACTTTTAATTAATAATTTTATAGAAGGCACCACCCACAAAGGAATTGTTTCCTTTGGCTTGATTAATTTATTGCACTGAGATTAGTTTTTGACAAGTAAATCTCCCAAATATTAGATACACTAATCGTTTTCACTTTTAGTATATTCCTTTTACATAGTTGGGATTCGAAAAAAAAAGAGAAAAAAATTAAATTAAATTAAACACAAGAGATAACTCATCATAAAAGTTTGAAAAACCTGGTTAAATCACTAGTAGAAAACTAAGATACAGCAATATGGCTTTCACAACGTGCATTGGTTGCACATTGCGAAAGCCCTTTTTTGGCAACGTGTGCTCTATGCATGTTGCGAAAAATGACTTTCAGCAACATGCAACATATGCACGTTGCTGAAAGACTATATCGCAACGTGCATTTTCTGCACGTTGCGAAAAGTATTGAATTTAGCAACATGCATATGCTGCACGTTGCGAAAAGTGTTGAATTTAGCAACGTGCGCATGTTGTACGTTGCGAAAAGTTTTGCTCTTATGAATTTATTTTTTATAATTAAATATTAAAATCAAGAAAATGTAATTTTTATATTAGTAACTTAAAAAAAATCTTCTTAAATTATTAAAAGATAATTAAAATTACTTTGAATTTTAAATGTCAAGGAAAATTTTTTTTAAATGTTATGGAAAATTACACTAATTGAGTAATTTCATATTTTGAAATTAAATAAAATAAAAAATTAAAAATATAAGAATATTAATTAAATAATATAATTTTATGTTTAAATATAAATTTAAAATTTTTTAACAATATTTAAATAAAAAGATAATATTATTTTCTATATAAAATAATGAATTTTTAAATATAAATTTTTTAATGTCGAAATTGTATGAAATAAATTAAATTATTTTACAATGAAATCGCATCATATATATATATTTGTAAAATTAAGAAAGTAAAAATATCAAATTAAATTTTATTTTGAATAATATAACTAGTACAAAGGAAGAAAATGACATACTTTTCCTAAACTTTTTTATTAAAAAAAAGGGATAGCTATTTGTAATACAAAAATTACTAAAACTGCGTCGTTTTGATACCTTTTGCTTTTGCAAAGAAAGAGTCAAAACGACGTCGTTTTGGCTAAAAATAGGGCTAAATAAAGAATGAAGATTGATCTCCTCTTTTTAGTTGTCTGCCGCCTCCCCCATCTCCATCAGTTTCTTCCATTCACTAGATTCTCTTTCTTTCCTCCATCGCATCTCCATACCTTGCTATTTCAATGACTTTGTTAATTAGCCTCCTGCCCACTCACTGCAAAATATGCACTCTTCTCTCTTTCGCTATCTGTTATTTAATTTAAAAATCTGAGACAACTTTTCTATTTGTAAAATTTTTAGATTTCGATCTTACATTTGCTTGAGAGAAATGGCACAGGTTAGCATTCATAGAGCTATGAGCTTTTTTTTTTTCTTGGTGTTGGTTCTCATAGTGATGGTAGTGAACGTGCAGGAGGGTATGGCGCCGTCGCCGAGTATGGAGGCTGGAGCTACATTGCCGGTAATGGCTTCCAAAGAGACTTGAGGTGAGTTGACTAAGTGGAGTTGATCTAAGGCTCTGATTTATATATATATATATATATTTAATTTTATGTGATTATTATTATTATTTTTTATTTTCTTGTTATTATTTTTTGTGTGAGTGGAGATAATGTCTTCATTATTTGTGTGAGTAGGAAGTCATCTGTTGGGAGGCCGAGAGGTAGAGTGTTAGAATTGGTCAAAGAGGAGATTAATTTGATGCCTCATGGAGAAATCGGAGATGACTTTTTCACTTAGATTCCTTTACTAGATTTCAACACTAATCTCTCTTTCTCTCTCGTTTAGAACTTATTTACTTAAATTATTGTTTGATTGCAGCCTTGTGAATGATAACTTATTAAAGATTGTTTAATGTTTTTATAGCCTTATGATTTGAATGATAACTGGTGTTTATTGTTGCTACAAAAATTAAAGGAGTTTTTGAACTGATTTTGAAGCAACTTGTTTAGAGATTCAGTTAAAAAAAAAAACTAAAAATAATGACTTCTTACAAGAATAAAATGTCGATTTGAATTACTTAGTTTAATTTAAGAAATGATGAAGATAATGTTGTAATCTGGTTAATAATATTGTTTGCCCGTGATTAGTTTGCTTTTATATTTATCGGCCTGCTTTTAAGATTAGACCGAATCTTTGATGATATTTGAAGGATTTAAGATGTGAAAAATTGAGAGTTGGCTTTCTTGTTGAAACGTGTGGTATGGAGTTACTTAATAAAGTGAGGTGGTTGTTTTGGACTTTGTTTGGAATTGCTGAACTTTTTTTAAAGTTATTTAGATAATTTATGATTAATTTCTAATTGTGAAAGTGCATGCAAACCGGTTTACAAATTGATTAAAATAATCAATTGATTGTAAGTGGCAGACATGAGTGCATACATCCACCTTGCTTTGTTTGGCAATTGATGGAGACAAACTTAGGTGGCTGAATTATTTATTCATTACCAACTCCAATTATGACTTCACTTCATGGCTAGCTCAATATAAGACATATTTAGTGGCTAGATTTCTACTTCATTACATGACAGATCTCTAGAATTTGTAGAAGACTTTTTAGAATTTTGTATCATGTGGGAAATCTTCTAGATTATTGCATCATTTTTTAATAGAAGCAGATAAGTTTTCTAATTTTTATGTTCTTCTCTTTTCTACTATAGAGTCTATTAAACTATGATGTAATGTTCTAGAACTCGTGCATCAAATTAACAAACTGTTATTCATGTGCTAAAAATCCTAGAAATCTCCAAGTGTACTGCCTGTTTCTAGCTACATAGAAATACTTAGCTGGGTGATTTAATATTTTTATTAGCTTATTATTTTGTGGCCTTGCTTATAAAATGAGCTCCAGACAAAAGAAGTAAACTGTTAATGATATGATTTCCATAATTTGGTTGTGTTCATGTCAGCATTACAGATGCTTGATACATAATTTAACTCCCCCTACTTTGGTGAAAATTTCTTGACAGTTGATCTCACAATTTTTCCCCTTTTTACTTCCTCAGATTTGTCTTATATTTTTTAGCATTATGTGATGAAGTCAATCACGCAAATAAGTTGCTACATGCAGCTTGAATGCACTTCAAAAACTAGTTACTAGAAATGGTGAAAGAAATTCCATAGTTCAAGATAAGGACACAGAAGAAGTAAAACCCAATTTACTTTGGAGTGCTATGTTCAGGATCTAGTTATGGTATGTTACTTGATATTATATTGTACTTTGTCAGTATGCATAACATCAATACTCGCATCAGTTTGACTTGTAATATTATACTGTATTTTATGCAGGATTTGTTGGTGTTTGCTTGAGAAAATATCTATGAAATTGCTTCAAAAAGATGAGAGTAGAAGATGAAATGATTGGAAGATTATGGAAGAGTTGTTTCAAGTTTATCGGCTCCAAAATATGTGATGCCCCAGAATTTAATTTTGTAGTGTTTTTTATTTAGTTATTTTAAGTTATTTAGGATTATTCTTTGTAAACAAGTACTTGTATTTTGAAAATTCTGTAATAATATTTTTGTTAATATGAATGAGTATTTTGATGTTATATTTAATATTGAATTTTTGTGAGTTTATTTGTATAGTAACTGGTAAAATTATAAATGCTACAGGTACTACAAACTAAAAAATGTAAATATAAATATTTCTAAAAAAATAGAAAATGGGTTTAGATTTTCGGCAACGCGCATTGCATGTTGCCTTTTAAGATATTGCAACGTGCATTGCACGTTGCTAAAAGGTGTTCTGCAGCATGTAATATAGTCTTTCGCAATGTGCAATGCACGTTGCAGAAAGTAAGGGACTTTTAGAAAAAGTTAGAACAGCAACGTGCTCCCGCACGTTGCGAAAGCCATTGCACATTGCCGTAGGGCATTTTTCTACTAGTGAATATGTTCTTGTAGTGTACATATAAACATATACAATCCTTAGGGTCAATTCCACAAACCTCTACTAAAGTTTGCCGAATTCCCACATGATCACATCTGATTCTGAAAATCCCACATACCTCCTCTCTCCATTAAGAATGGTTAAAAATTATGTCAGCAAAATATTAATGTTTCAAATTGTCCATAGTTGACTATTAAAAAATATTCCAATTGTGAAAAGAAGACAAATAATTAAGGTTGTAAACAACCACTCACTGGATAAGTATTCCAACTCTCTTCCACCTAAGCATGGTTGTTAGCCATTTAAAATGCCTTTATGGACATTAAAAAAATTTATTTTTATTAAGTTGTCTTCATATCTTTATTATTTAAAAATTAATTAATTTCAAATTATATTTTTATTTAAATGTTTAATACTAAAAATATTAAGTAAAATTTGTCGTAATGTTATATTATAAAGACGGAGGGTAGAAAGTGTTTATTTTAAATAATGAGAAATAAGATAACTTTTTTTAATTTCATCTAGAAAAAATTATTAAGAATAGTTACATCTAATGTGTCTCCTCTCCTTTTTATATTTGTGTAGTAGTGCTATTAAATATACAAGCAAGATACGTACTCTTATTGTAACATCCCAAGTATTGAAAACCTTAATGAGCCTTTAAGATGTACATTATTTGCGTGTATTATATGGGTAAATAGTAAATTATAAATTATTATAGGGTGACTGTGAAAGAATTTGAAAAATGGAGGGCTAACTTGGGACTTTTCTTAGTCCTTATCCATATATATTGGTGAGAACTCTATAAAACTTCATTTTTCTTGCTTGTCTCTACCCAAAACGTTTCTAGCCCTCTCTTTCTCTCCCATTTGCTTTCTCCACTTGTGTAAATTCAAGAGGGATTAATGAAGTTTGAAAGAAATTAAGCTAGGTAGCATACTTTTCTTCTATTTCTAGTACTTAGCCAAGAAATTTTATGTGCAATTGCTAGATTTAAACCATGATTATGGTGTGTTTATGTTGTGTATATTCTGAGAAATATTGAAAAGGATGAATTATGATGAATCATGAAAGAATTAATAAGATTGGGTATTGTTAGGAAGCTAGAACTAGAGTTTAGAGTAAAATTTGCAGAGTTCATTTCCTGAGCAACGTATAGTACGAAATTTCTTTAAAATTGTAGGGTTACTTTCTAGTTTTGGAATTTTTATATGATAAACTAGACACATTAAGGAGTTTATAAGATTTTGAATCACTCAAAAATTTGAAGTGAGCATTGTTTGAGGGGCTAATTTTTCATAAAAATTTCTGGTTTATGGGATGTAAAAACTTGATTGGATTTCTAATTTATGGTGAATTTTCAAAGCTGGTGAACCGAATTTTGCATCTTCCCTGTTTTGGAACGGAGTATGGGAAACTAGCATTGTTTGAGGGGCTAATTTTTCATAAAAATTTCTGGTTTATGGGATGTAAAAACTTGATTCGATTTCATGCTGAACTGGAAATTTTTAGAGTTTTTGGAGTTTTGTATAAATTGATATGATTTTTCAAAATTGTAGTTATAAAACTAAAAATTTTAACTGTCATAATAGAACAAATAAGCTAAATTGTTTTTGACCGACTTAGACTCCTTGGAAAATTTTTGGTAAAATGAAATTTATATGTGTCTAGTTTTAGATTGTAAAGTTTGGTAATGATTTGATTTATAATTTTATAAAATTCGTCAAAGTGGTGCTGCTCAGTTGAAAGACCTACAGACAGATTTTTCATATAGATTGCATGAAGAGATTTTAAGGGGTATATGGCCTTATTTTTGCTCAATAAAATTCATGGACTATAATATGTATGTTTATTTGAGTTCCATGAAGTTTGGTAAAGATTGGAAATTAATAACCTCTTATTATAATTATCCAACCAATATGTATGTGTGATATTGTTTAATGAATGATGTTATCAGTTGGTTAAAATGTTGCTAACCTATAAGGGGTTTAATGATTTCTAGGTGAACATCAAGGTTAAGGAATAAAGTAACTAGGAAAGTAGCTAGACCCTGAGGGCACAATAGATTCTTGTGTTGAATTGTGAGTTGTGTTGTTTGGTTATGTTTATGCATGTTATAGATGAATTTGATTGGAAATACCATAATTGTGTGGTTGGAATGTGAATTGGGCCATGGATACATGGCAATAAGATGAAATGGTACGGTTGACAATTATGGATGAACCATATGATGTGTGAATTCCGCTCCATCTGTGTGTGAATGATATTTGATGTGAATGCTATGAGTGTGATTTATATAAAATATGAATATGAATCTATGTGCTTGTGTGCCATAGTGTGAAATGGCATTATACATGAATCTATGTCATAGTGTGAAATGGCATTATACATGAATCTATGTGCTTGTGTGTCATAGTGTGAAATGGCATTATAAATGAATACTTGTGAAATGAGATGGGTATGGAAATGCCATGAAATGTGTATGACTTGGCACACTCATAAATGTATGTGAGAGTATGTGATGTGCTATGAATTGGAAACTTATGCCAACATTTGGGGATAAACATTAATGTTTTTGTATGACTCATGCTGGGTTCATATATGTGGATAAGCCTTAGTAGGCATAATGCATTTTAGGTGCAGCCTTGCGAGGCCGGTGGCCCAAAAACAAAACCATGCGGGTGTAGCCTTTTGGTGCCGGTGGCCCAAAGCGAACAAATGCATTTAGGGTTGGGTTGTGGAAGTGTCCGCCCTAAGTTAATAAAATGCATTTAGGGTTGGATTGTGGAAGTGTCCACCTTGAGCTAGCAAATGCATTGGGTTGGGTTGTGGAAGTGTCCACCCAAATTTTAGCAAATGCCTTGGGTTGGGTTATGGAAGTGTTCGGTTGAATGATAGCGAATGTATGTAGGGTTGAGTTGTGGAAATGTCCGCCCAATAACAAAACCGTGAGGCAGGGGGTAACGGGGACCTAAGCCCGATGGGTTAGCGAGCTCAATCTCGTAAATCCAAGGTGGATATTGGATTTGTGTTGGTTTGGTGAGTATGAGTAATATGTAGCCCCAAAGTTTTTGAAGGCGAAAAGTGATTTATGAACAATATATATACATATGTGTACATATTTGTGTGTATGTGATATGAATTGCCCAAGTGGCATGTGTGAAATGAGATGGGCACATTGTATATATGTGTGTGCGTGTGATATGAATCACCCAAGAGATGTTTGTGAAATCAGTTGGGCACATTGTGTATATGTTGTGTGACGGAATGGCCTAGGAGAGGCATGTATGAATTTGTATAAGAGGTAGAAATGAGCCAAAATTTATAGGCTAAAATAAAGAATCGGCGCGGTAGCGCCATTAATGTTGCACAAGAGCGCACATAAAATCGGCCTAAAGAAGTTGGACAGAAAGTTTGCGCAATCGCGCCAACCATTTGGTGCAGGAGTGCCATTTTGAATTCCGAAAATGTGAATGATCCAGAGAGTTGGCGTCGTAGCACAAGATGGCTGGTGTAAAAGTGCCAATCCTCCTGTTGAAAATGCTTGGAGGACATAAACTTGGTGCAGCAGCGCCAAGTGATCCGCACCGGTGTGCGACTCCTGATCTCTGTCACTGTTTAACTGATTTGCAGAAAAAGTATGTCTTACTTATTGAGCAAGAAAGGGTTTTGAGGCATGTTTTATATTATTCGTTATTGTATGTTTTTAACATTATCTTCACATTTAGCTACTTACTGAGCATTTTGCTCACCAAATTTATTGTGCACCTTAGGTGAGAACTAGTCGACCATATATGTGGAGGATTTTGGCAGAACGGCATCAAAGTTCCCTGGCCAATCACTCTACCGCTGCAACAATTTTGGATTTTTGGATATTGTTGCAAATAAAAATGCGTTAATCTCCCATTTATTTTGTGCGTATAAATACTTTGTTTTACATACAGTACCTTGGGGTACGGGGTGTTACACTTATGCTAAGAAAACTCATGCCACCACGTGGCAAAGGGCTTGGCTCTTGTAAAACTATTTTTACTCTATAATTAGTTAGAAATAATATTAAATTTATTTAATTATGCTTTATGCATAAATTGATATTTCATATATGAATAAAATGATAAAATAGAAATTAATTTACTAAATAAGAATAAATTACTAAACTGTATAAAGTTATAATGCATTAATGATTAAAAGCAATATATATAGAAAATAAGAATATTTATTTGCTCACCAAAATAAAAAATTATATTATTTGCTATGAAGCAATTTTATGGAATGGATTTTTTGAAAAATAACCTTGTTTAACAAATTGGTTTTATTATTTAAGTAATAATATGAAAAGCAAACTTGCACCATATTTAAAAACAATTAAAAAATGAATATATTGCTCTATTTAGAGAATTAATTGCATTTGCATCCGCTCCTAGTTTCCTTCAATTGCTTTTCTTTCTCATGAGTTGAGTCCTCCCATAGGAGTTGAGCGTATGTGTTCGTAAAATAAAATACGTATACAATTGTGTACATATTGGTTACTAGCGTAATGGTTTTGTAAAATTTTTGTATTTATATTTATATTTTCTGTTGTTTAGATAGTTAAAATATATGTCATAAAATAAATTATTTATTATTAGTTCATATTAAAAAATATAAGGAAATAAATTTTATTGGAAATCTATAGACAAGATAAAATGATAATTTTAAGTAAAATTACAATTATGTATGATAATTTTGAGCCTTCTATCAGGCCTTAGTTGTTCACGTCCACCCTTGCAGCTCCCTAAAGTAGCGAAAGGAGAATTGACATCTCAAATATGTTCAAGAATCTTGAACAGTTATCCTTTTGGAGTATATGTCATCTGTGATATCTTTTACATTGTTGTAGATGTGGAGAGCTTTTTCAGTCTCACATACTTCGACCAACTAAAGTTGAATTAGAATTTCTTGAACTTTTTTTTTTCTTGAGCCTTGTTTCGGTCTTGGTCCATGACCATCGTTTGTGATTCTTGAATTTCAAAGACACAAAAGTACAGAATCTTGAAGAAGAGTATTTTATGTTACAATCTTTTGTTCTTTGATTTGAAAGACAAAAGAAGTAGGCCATGTTTGGTATGTGACATTGTATAATACTATTTTATTAAATTCTATTAAATAGTTTAATAACATGTGTTTGGTTGTACCTTAGCATAGTATTAATTTATATAAAGTACAAGTCTTAGATGCATAACTATTGTATTAATTCATGTAGAGTTAATACATGACATTAGCATTATATTGTATAGAACTAATTAAAAAAATTAATTCAATTTAATTCATTAATAGATTATTATTACTATTTAAATTTTACAAAATTCTTAATGGTATTTATAATTCTATTAAATTTTTAAAAACTCAAATATGCTGCCTGAGTAGTTACTAGATGGCAACTGGTGCTGGAGGTGGCAACAACCACCGCGGTTGATCTAGCAATGAATCTGGCATCAAAATAATCAGAAGAATGTGATATACAATATGGTGGAGAAATTATTTTCCTATGAGTCGTGGTTTAGCTACCATTGTCCACAAAGTTTTTATGGCTGAACTAATTTTCGCCACCTACTATGGCAAAAATCTTTGTTTTGTAATGATGAAACCTACATGGTTGTGTATATCATCTTCTGATGAACGTTTTGATTCCAATGGTGTCAATAAACAATCTAGTTGTATGACGCCAGCGACCAAAGGTTCAAAGATCCTCCCTTGACAAATTGACATGATATAGTTATGAATGTGATTTGTGCAAGCTTATAGATTTGTTGAACTTAATAAGTATTAATAATGAGTTGGATGAGATAGAGATGTGATTCTATTCTATTAATTTACATTGTTGTTGCTTGGGAAAGAATAACAATTAATTAGGTGAAATTGGTTGGCAAAATAGGAATAAAATTAATTGATTGGATTAGGGAATTTAAATTAATTAATCTTGTTGAAATCTAAAACCCTACAGTTTTTGTAAGTTGCGTATTTGCGTTAGTAAAATCATTGTCATTGTTTTCTTTCTTTAGTTGTTAGTTTAGAAGTATTATTTATTTTCCCATTAAATGATCATTAGTTAATCATTCTTCAAATAAAATTAGAGTTAGATTAAGTTTGGTAGATAGTAACACAATCCTCGTGGGAATGATACTCGACTCATTATTATATTACTTGTTCGATATCATATACTTGCGATTTTACACAAAAAAGTTTTTGGCACCGTTGTTAGGGATTGTTTGTTTTTACAAATACCAAGCTAAATAACTATATTTTACTTCGAGGTTATTTTCTTTTTAGTTAATTTTCAATTTTTGTTTTTGGCTATCTGTGTGTTGATTTTAGGTAATTATCAAGTTTAGGAAGCTATAACAACTGGCCATGGGAATTGACTTTGCAGCTATGAATGAATTAATATATCAAGAAAAACTTGCAGCATTAACAGCTCAAGAAGCAGCCTTGTTAAGACAATTGGAAAATTTTAATGTGAGAGTAGTGTGTGAGTTTTGTGGTGGGAATCATTGTAGTGTTGATTACCAAGTTGGGAATCCCTTTTCATTCCCAAACATCTACCAAAGCCATTATGTGCCAAACTTTCAAGCGCAACAATATAATCCTTACCCAAACACATACCCAAATATATATATTCATCTTGTACTGATTATCCTAATTACTCATGGGATAATGAGCAGAATTTTTTGAATTTTCAATATGTTTAGCCTCAAGAAGAGAAAAGTGATTTATAGAAAGCTATAGAGCAATACATAGCTAAAATGAAGATCATGCAATAAACCAATGAAGTCTCCATGAGAAATCATGAAATGATAATGAGCCAATTAGAGAGTTTGAAATCAACAAGATCTTAAGAAGCATTGACAGGTAATACTAAAACAAATTTTGAGGAGGCAGTGAAGGTGATGACATTGAAAATTGAGAAGCAACTTGGCTAGCCCCATGACATCTCCAAAGAAGTTGAGAATAGCCACCATGCATGCCAATTTAAGGAGAACATTGAGCAGCCATATCTAGCAACATCACCACCATCACCATACGTGCCATTAATCCCTTTTCCTCAACGTTTCAAAATGAGTGATTTGGATAAGCAATTTTCTAAATTTCTTGATTTTTTAAGAATTATATATTAACATTTCTTTTAAGATTTGTTGGAATAAACACCAAGATTGGAGAGATTTATGAAAGAAACTTTGTCCAACAAAAGGAAATTGGGAGAAGATGAAGTGATGGTGCTGAGAGAGAAGTGTAACACCACTTTGCGAAAGAAAGTGCCTCAGAGATTAAAAAGTTTAGTGAGATTTCCTTGTCATAATAGAAAAGTATTTTATAAATTTGGCGCAACATTATTTTGATGGCATGTTCTATTTTTAAGAAACTTTGTCTTCATGAAGGAATAATAGCCATAATCTTTCTTCCATTAGCTTGCAACAATAATATGAAATTTGCAGATCTTGATACCAACACTTCTAGGCTGCAACCATTACTTCAAGAACGTCTTGAATTCAAGCTCAAACTACCAACTCTTGAAGCAAAATCATGTGAGGATAGTCATTTGCTCTCCAATGAAGTTGCATATGTCTTCAAAAATTTGAAGAAAATTTTAACTTCAACTCCTATTATTGTTGCACTAGATTAAAAGAGCTTTAGTTGACATAAACTTTGGAAGTGGATACAAGTTCTCAAAAGCTTCATCATCAAGTGTCCACTTTCAATTGCAAATTCAAGGAAGTCCTCCATGCTTCCTTTCTTTTATTTCATTATTATTTTTTTATGGTGTTTTGTTTTGGTTTGAATTATCTTAGGAGTGTTGTCGTTTTGTTTTTAGTTTTTGTTTGTTGAAATGAGTTGTGTGTTTTTGTTTGTTTAGTGTTGTTTTGTTTTAGGTCTTATCCATAAAAAATTAAAAAAAATTGTTTTATTTTTGTTTGAATTGTGATGGCCTATGATAGGACAATGATTGAATTAATGAATAACTCTTGAAAAATGATAAATGATACATAAGATATGTGTACTTTACTTGTTTGTTGGTTTTTTGTTTTGCTTTTAATTCCTTGAACAAAAATTGAGCAAAGTAGCCATGATCATTGAGTTAATTGTGTGCTTAGAAAAGGTTTATGTAATTTAAGTGTTTCCATTAGATCTCAGTGAATTCCAGAACTTGTTTGATTGTTGCTTGAGGTGAAATATAGACAATACAACATTAGGGTGACGATTTAGGCCATTTTTGAATCGTTTGAGCCTTTCAAGCCAACCCATGATTTAAATTGATCCCTGGTTGTCTCCTTTGAGCCTATTTAAGCCTTTGTCTTTGTTAAGCTTAAAAAAATTAATCCTAACCCACATTGATCTATCTAAATAGTATCCTTTACTCATAAGCATCTAGTTCATTAATGATTATAGCTAGTTTGAGCTATGCTATGATTTGGGAAATTTATGGGAGGTTGGCTGGAGTTATGAGCATTTAAAAGGGAGTTCTATTGTATTTGTGAGGCTCTTGAGTTGATTGTGATTTTGTTCTCTCTTGTAAAAAAAATATAAATTTAGAGCTACAACCTTGGTGCAAAAAATAAAAAAAGAAAAGAAAAGAATAAAAAAAAGAAAAGAAAAGAATACAACCTTGGTGCAAGTAATGATATGAGATTGGCTAATCACACGCACACACTTGAGGAATTAAGGGTGAGCAAGGGTGACTTATGAGTTAAAATTCTAGACAACTGCAAAGTTTTGAATTTTCTTTGAGTTATAATTAAATGCAATCTTTGAGGCTTATTCACAATTCAAAGAATTTGATTTATTTTAGTTTGAGTTTTGTTTTTATTATTTTGTTTCTCATTCTTTTGCTTGAGGACAAGCAATGTCTAAGTTTAGGGGTATTTTATAGCTTAAGAATTATACATATTTTAGTACCTCTTTTCTTGGCACATTATTTTGTTTCAAGTTAAATCTGATCTTTTTACATTTATTTTGTATTGTTTTCAGTTTTCTCAACTGTAGAAAGCAAAAGAAAGCAATTGGAGTGAATTCAGAGCAAAAACGTTCAAATTTCGCCTATTCCAGATAACCAATTTCTTAGAATTAACTGTATCAATATATAAAGAATCAGATTATAAGACATATACCATTAGAAATCTCTAGATGTCTAGTTTCTGAAGAAGTTTATGGTTCATGAATCTGAGTTGTGTACTGAAAGTTATAGTTAAAAGCATGAAGGTAGCGCAAAGCAAAAATTCTGAAGAGCTGAAACAAAGCACACAAGTTAGAGACTATGTGCACCGGAACAAGGAAGATTGTGCACTTGCGCAACGTCGACTTGGAAACATGATATTTTTTTCTTATCTTGAATCCTAAAACCCTACAGATATAAATAGGACTTCATAGAATATGTTTGAGAGTTCCAAGTGGCCCAGGAGGCATAGAAGAACGGTTGGAAGCAAGATTTCTTCATTTACAAATTAGTTTTTCTTTATTTTCTCCTTGTCTTTGTGTTTAGAATTATGATTTATGTTTTGTTTAATTTAGATATGAACTAATTTTCTTTTCTATGGCTAATATATAGCCAGATTATGATGTTTGGATTCTTTTAATCTCAATCTATTGATGTTTTATTCCATATTTATGTTGAGTTTTTTCATTCTATGCTTAATGCTTGTGAAAGCCTGCATAACTTTTACATGATTTTGAGATTCAACTTGAGACTGAGAAGTGATAACTATTTCTGCCAGTGAATGAATTACCATAAATTGACATCGAATAGAGATGTGAATGTGATTTATGCAACCTTATAGATTTCTTGTACTTAATAGGATTAATAGTAAGTTGTATGAGATAGAGATGTGATTCTAATATATTAATATACATTGTTGGTGCTTGAGAAAGAATAACAATTAATTTAGTGAAATTGGTTGGCAACATATGAATAAACATTAATTGATTGGATTAGGGAATTTAAATTAATTAATCTTGGTGAAATCTGAAACCCTAGAGTTTTTATAAGTATGGTATTTGCGTTATTTAAATCATTGTCATTGTTTTCTTTCTTTAATTGTTAGTTTAGAAATATTATTAATTTTCTCATTAAATTGTCATTACTTAATCATTGTCCAAATAAAATTAGAGTTAGATTAAGCTTGGTAGTTAGTAACACAATCGTCGTGGAAATGATTCGACTCATCATTATATTACTTATTTGATATTGTTTACTTGCGGTTTTACACAACAACAATATAATAGTATAGTATACAATATAGCATAGCAAACATATCATAAAGTGATTGGTTATGATTGGTATGACTGTTTTATTTAGTTACAATTAGTTTTGTTATTTTTCGTTAATTACCACCATTTGAGTTAGTTATTTGTAAGCAAGTCTGTTCTAGTTTGAAAGATCCTCGTGCATGGGGAAAAAAAGTATTTTGACGACACATTAAAAAAAATAGTGTAGGTATCATTAGCCGTGACTTCCGTGCTAAAGGTTGTATTGGGAATATTTTTTCATTTTTTTAGAAATTTTTTTAAATAGTGAAGAAGTGTGTATAAGTATCCAAAATGGTACAAAATGAAATTAAGATTGCAAAAGTGGTTCTTTCAAATATGAGTGTTAATAAGAAAATTGATGTGGAAGTAGAAAACTCATGGATCAAGGCCTAATACTAGAAATTTCCCCTTATTATTGTAACCAATGTTTTTGTGAACAAGATTGTCATTTGGATGTATATTCATGCTCAAGAAAATGCTTCATAATGGACAAGAAAATCAAAGGAATGCTGGCTACACTATTTTTTGTGTTGACAATAGTTGTTCCCGGGGCGCGCGCGCGGGGCTGGGGGGTGGGTTGGCGTGGTGTTGTGGGGTGTTGGGGCGGCTAGATTTTTGGAAAAAAGAAAAAAGAAATCAATGAGTAAGTATAGGATGATTTGGGGTCTGAAATGAAATTTATTTGGTATCCCTAATGTTTGGTTAAATTTCATATGAATATAATAATTTTGCAACATAACTTATATATGCCTGCACCTATATTACAGTAACTAAGTTATTAAGCAACTAATATAATATAGAATAGATTTTCCAACCCCCTTAGGTTTGATAAATTACAATAAAACTCTTGAATTAATGTTTCAAAAACCATCAAATAACTTTTTACCATCCTTTACGCAATCCACATCACCTACCACATCACCTAACTTCAACGTCTAATATTGTTCAAGCATAACCATCACTATTAAGCAACTGATGAAGAATGTTCAGGGGGATTTAATTTTTTTTCTTTATTCTTGTTTTTTGTTTAATTCATGAAAAAAACTTTGGTAATATTTTCTATGTTCCCCACACTTTATGTACCTCGCAAACTTTTTAGGTTCTTTTTTATTTTCCCATATATCATATATTAATTTATATCTTTGCAGATAACATATGATTTTTACTCTTTTGAAGTATCTTAAAATAAATTTTTGATAATATTTTATCTCGTTTATACATTATATATATATTTTTTATTTTTCTATACTGTTGTTTTCTAATATTCAATCTATATGTTAAAAAATATGGTACACAATGTTCCTTTGATTAGATTTATTTTTTTTCCAATTAATAAGATCTGCTCGTACCATCGAGTTTCATCAAAGTTTTTAAAAAAAATTCTCAACCCACTCAAAAAAAAAAAAAATTTATGGTTACACCCTGGTACTTATAAATAAAGTTGTGATAATTAATAGATAAATTAATTATCCACTTATCATTATTATGATTTAGTAAATGGTTTATGAACACATATCAATACAAGAATTAGGGAGTGAATAAGAGAATATTTATAGGTGTTCTTAGCTAGCATTTCTCGTCAAACAATAGTAATACAGTAATAGTAATATAGAATCATGAAAGGAACCTGTTTAAGACTGTTACCCGCTTGAAGAAGGATGACTAGATATGTAATACAATAAATTGCTCAAATAAAAGTATGAAGAAACGAAATAAATGAAGCTTGCATAGAAGGAACATTTAATGCTTTGGCCTTTGTGCCTTTATTATGAATTTAGAAGTTGATATTTTCAGATGTAAATGAATAACCAATTGTATATCTATCTATCTCCTCAAGTTCTTCTTTTTGTTGATAATTTCTTATATAAATCCATGGCAGTTGTTAGAAAGCAAAATGCACCATTATTTCCGAAATAGATGCTAGACTAAAGTATAAATTAATCTAAAAAAATATTTCTATGAGATTGCTTTCCAAATCATTTTCATTTTTAAGTTATTAAAAGCATTCAAAATTAGGGAGAAAAATAAGAAATATAGTCTGAATTGACAAAGTTTGAAGTTGCAAAGAATAATATGCTCTCCAAAATTTTAATTAAGAAATATAAATTATCTGCATATTAACCTAATAAATGGGGGTTTCTTTAGTAATTTTAGTTAGAAATTTATTTTAATTAAAAACAAAAAATTGAAGTGGGATTTTCAAAAAGAGATTTGATTAGGGTTAAATAAATACACTCTTCAAAGAAAGAGATAAAGATATCCCAGAACAACTAGATTCTTATAAAAAAAGAAAAAAAAGAAATGTGAACACGCTACTTGAGAATTTAGAATTTTTGTTCACCTTGATGATGCTACAACCTTCAAGGCTACACAAGAACTTCTAATCCTACAGTGCTACAAGGGGAGAGAAGAAGAGTACAATAGTCATGTTTTCTACTACTTCAACAAGGGTTTATGGTGGGGTTATGTTACATTGAGGATTGAAATTAAAATGGTGGCACATGCAGGAGGCTGTGGGCTATGAATAGAGAAAAAGTAATCCTTAATTTGAAGTCCGATGATCTGAGCTTGTGCATTGAAAAAAGAACTTGTTTGAAATTAGCAAAATAATTTTTAGTTTTACACAATCATAGTCTGTCCCTTTTATTATTAATTATATTTTTCATGGAATCGTACCAAAAGCAGATAAGTAGCATGGAGGCTTTTGTGGCAGCTAAGAATAGCTAGGATGAACTAGTTAGAAGACTCTATCTTATTTATCAAAATAATATATAATTTCAAAAGTCCACTTTGCCTTATGCTTATGATTCACCTAGGCATTTCAAGTAATAACTGTGAGATTCAAGAAGAGGATAACCTTAACTTGTACCATAAGGACATATGTTAAGCCTTTGAAGACTGTGTAGATTTAGTTGAAATTTTTACATTTAATAATTTTTACACTGTCTTTAAGAGAATTTGCAATTTTGAGGGAATTTACATAATCTTTAAGAGAATTTACACAATTGTTAAAGGATTAACATGTGCCATTAGGACATATATTAATACTACCCTTGAAGAAAAATTATTCACTGTTCACATTCCAATTTCATAAAAGATGATAAACACACGCCAAAATGTATTAATTATATTATATACCATTAAAAAATTACTATATATTCGTATGGTGTGAATATTAATAAAGACGTTATAAATGTTGGTAGTAAGAATCATTTGGTTTGTCTGCACAACCTTCGATGGTTTTGGTATGAAATTACTTTAATGCCTTTGAAAATTTTTTGAAAACTTGATGCTAGAGTGGTTCAAACCCATACCATGGAAATATACTTCCCACTTTACCACTATGCCAAGCCCTTAATTGGGTATAATAAAAACCAAGTTTATTATTTATTATAATATTAATTTTAAGGAATAAACAAAACAAATTATTTGGGATGGATAGGATTCAAACTTGGGAAGTCCAATAAAATATTAAACCCTCTACTAGCTAGCATAGCAATTCTTTGTCTTAGGTTAATTTATACAACTCAATTTTTTTATTCTATAAATTTGATGTTTCTAAAAAATAAGAAAAAACACAAAAATCCTAATCCCTAACAATATACACAGCCACCACACACAATTAAATACCTACTACAAAATAAAAAAGAAACCCTAGAAACCTAAACCACTATCGCTGTTTGATGAGTCTTTTTCATTGCTCTCACAAAACCATAGATCATGTCCTCCCCAACAAATCTTCCTTCATCACCATCCTCAAAAACCCTTAAAAAACACTGCAAAATCCTAAAAGAAGATTTGGTAACCACCCCAACAACAGCCTCAATTTCTACTACACAGCTGCCGTCACTACCTCTTCCAACCGTTTTCTTGGCTACCATTTATCAAAGTCAAGGGTATTCATTAGACGTTCGCTATTAGAAAGTAGTCGTTCACCAACAAACCGAATTGTTTTTGACCCCATCAATGGATGGTGTGTAGTAGGGGTTGTTTTGCAATTGGAGGGAGGGTTAGGTAATATACATGGGGTGTTCATGGAGACTTTAATTTAGGGTGTTTATTCGAAACTTTTAATTTGGATATATTAAAATTAAAATAAGAAATATTAAATGATTTTATTTATTTGGGTATGAATTTACTATTTTATCCTTCCATTTATAGCTTTAAAATAATTATTTAATGGTGGGGTCATAATTGATTTCAGGCCTAACCATAGGGTCATTATTATTATTACTTGTATTTGTATTTGTATTAGTTTTAATTTTAATTTTTATTTTTATGTAACAATCCATTGTCGCCATTATATAATTATATGTTAATTTGTGAATCTATCATATTGGCATATAGAATGTAGATGGTATGCTTGCATTTCATGTCATCACAAATGTACCTCTAGTGGTATATGGCAAACAGCTTTCCAAATCTTTGGAAAATTTTTTTGAAAATTTTGAAAACAACTTTTTAGTTGTATGTTATTATAATTCAAATCTTTGGAAATTTTGTACAACTAGTGTTTAACTTATATGCACTCATCCTTCTCAGCTTTTATCCAGTTACTTTTCATATATGTGTGTGTATATAATATATATATATATATATATATGTATGTATGTATGTATGTATGTATGTATGTATGTATGTATGTATGTATGTATGTATCTCATATTGTTCTAGCTAGATCAATAGAGAGGGGCAAGTGGAAAAGTCTTAGAAGTGGTGCAGAAATATATTAAGAGTCACAAGCTAGTGTATGATAAGCAAAATGAAATCATTAAATCCAATCTTGACTTATGGTTTATCTGGGAAAAATATAATTTATAAGCTATAATGATTGGTTATCTACTATTTTGTACTTTTTACAATTTTTTAGTCATGCTGCACTTGGTGAACTTATGAGAAAAGAGGATCAAAAGGTTTGCATGTTGTTCTCACATGAGTTAATGTTCAATTTTGGCAGTTATTTATGTTTTTGTCTTCTTTTTGTAAGCTAAACTGCTACTGCTATCTCTAATATTTTATGTTTTAATTAGCAATTAACCACAACAATAGATATGTAGTTGCCCCTTTTTTCAATTGAGCTTTTGTCTGATCACCAGATATATTTGTGTTTTAAATTATCAAATGAGCATCATATGAATAAAATTATGATCTTCTATTTTGTTTTTATATAAACCTTATGTTAAAATTGGCTCAAAAATCCTAGTAGAATTCGGTGTCAGATATAGGATACTTGTGCTCCTACGCATGGTGGATTGGATTGTGCTTCGGCGGAAGTTTGGCAAAGATGTTACACTCCTATGCAAATCAAGTTGCGCTGCTATGCAACGTAGGGAAATTCACACCTCAGGCAAAGACTTTGCACTCTTGTGCAACTTCAAAGACAGGCCATGATCTGAAGACTATTGAAAGGCTGTTTTAGGTCTTTGAGAGTAGAGAATAGAGAGAAACACTAGGGGGACATGAGATAACTCATTGTAGGGTTTTCTTGGGTAAGAAGTCATTGAGAACTTGTAACAAATTTGTTGCTAGGCTAGATTAAGAGTTGAATCAACCTTGTAATCCATGTGTTCTTCACAGTGAAAGATTTTCTATAGTTTTCCCAGTGGATGTGGGTTTTCCTTGAGTTGAACCACTTAAATCTTCGTGTTGATCTCTCGTGTTTTATTTGCTTGATTGATTGCTTGTTTGGCTTGATATCTCTATTGTACTTTGTTATTGCTTGGTACTTGGGTAGAATCGATTGGCAAAAATCTTGATTTCATAACACCTTAAATCATCATCTATTATCGTAAGCCTCATTCATACAATTTCAATTGTGAACTTGTTGAAAGACATTGATTTAATTTAATTTATTTGCATAAAAATTAGACATGAGCATCGATAGAGGCATAGCAATCTGTTTGTTTGCTTTCAATAATGGTTATGGGATTATGGGATTTCTAGGCCTTATCTCTCTAACTTGTCTGATGCAATGTGGCTTTAACTAAAGAATCAATTATGTCTCATGAGTACACTAATTAAAAAACTACCATGCTGCATCTAAGCTACAAATGGTATAGCTTTGTCAGTGTTAATAATGGTCAAGTATTGTTGGATTGGTTAATAGAAGAATCATGGAGATTCAATAGAAAACCCAAAAGTTGTGCCCACTTAACATCTTTTTTGAGAACATTGCTACAAGGTCTAGTAGAAGTGCAAAGTATTAAATTAAAGTGTTGTTCAAACAATTTACTAGAGTTTATATCTTCAATTTAGTTGGTAAAAGCCATGTCTAATATTTCAAGAAGATTGGATTAAAACCTCTTAAATAAGACCTTTATTCAATAAATTATTATTATTACTATGTAATTTATATACTTTTCCTTTACTTGGAAAAAAAAAAAGATTTATGCAGAATAGAAAGGCGTGGGTGGGGGTGAAAAAGTGAAATGGGAAAGAAGGAAAAGTGTGAAAGAGTGATAATAATGAAAAGGGGAAGTTCTTTAACTAACAAAGCCATCGATATCAATAGCAAATTAAGAAGCCAAGCCAAGCGTAGGCTAGGCTCAGTTGTCAGAGAGCTAGCTATGGATACATGAAAGAGGGCTAAGTCTTGGATGTATCCGCTGCACATGCAGCATGCCAAGCTAGCCTAATGGGTAGTAGCCAACTCAGCTGCTGCAACCGAGCTATG
The DNA here is from genome assembly GCA_013180625.2 of Boswellia sacra. Classification (NCBI taxonomy): domain Eukaryota; kingdom Viridiplantae; phylum Streptophyta; class Magnoliopsida; order Sapindales; family Burseraceae; genus Boswellia; species Boswellia sacra. The sequence continues at coordinate 144,592 of SNVD02009150.1, read as the reverse complement.
GATACATGAAAGAGGGCTAAGTCTTGGATGCATCCGTTGCACATGCAGCATGCCAAGCTAGCCCAATGGGTAGCAGCCAACTCAGCTGCTGCAACCGAGCTGGCTGCTAGACATTGGGCCAGCTTTGCACTTTACATGGTGCAGCAGATGCACCATAGATCCTCTCATGAAAGAGTGATAATAATGAAAAGGGGAAGCTATGGTTGTTCATTTCTTTCCCTTTTGCCTCGCTTCAGCCTTTTGTATCAAAACAATTTCATTATTAGCAGGTAAGTTACTTGGACACCCATACTCTATATTTTACACACCCCTTTCTTTTGTTTACAAATAATTTAAAACACTCCTATAATGTGATTTTTCTCATAATAAAATGAAATTTTATAATTTTATTTTTTAAAAATTTAAATTATCTGTCTTGTAAAAATAATCTTATTTTTAAAGTTTTATATTTTAATAAGAAAATAAAAGAGATACCATACTTAATTTCAAATGCAAGAAGGGCAAAAAACAAAAAACAAAAAAAAAAATTCTATGACAAAAGAGGAGTGCACATAAAAGTTTCTTTATTCAATTTTCTTTTGGTTTGGATGGTCAAATTCTTTATTGGTTTGGAGACCATAACAATTTGCATGGCTTATTTTATTGTTTCAATGAATCAGCGCCTTTCTCAAATCGTGACTCTCCACTGGCCAACCTGGCCATCTACATTATCAGATTTAGAAAATTTTTAATTTCTCTCACCTCTTTTTATTTTTTTAAATTTTCCTTTTTAACATTTGTAGAATGAATTGCAATTGATTTCTTCTAATTTCGTTATGGGATTCCTATTCTCTTGTTAAGAATTATTGATGAAGTTGAAGTAATTGCTGTCAACTTAAAAAGAAGCAGAGGGGAAGGTGATTTTTTAACCAATTTCCAGGACCTTTCAAAATATTAAAAAAATATATTTTCAGTTATTTTTAATTATTTCTAAAGAAAAATTAAAAGAAAAAGAAGAAAACTGAAGATGAAGAATAAAGTAAATTATTGAAGACCTCACTTCCTAGCGCTAGGTAAAGTGGTGACGGCTGGTTGTTCTTGTCTTAAAATTAGTTTTACTACAGACAAGTTAAACGTACATATTTTATTTAACGTACATAAAACAAAAACTAACATTAACTTTAAAATATCTATATCAATATAACTTGAGAAAATAACTTAGAAAACACAAACCTCGTTGATAATATATCTACAAATATTTTTCTATATAATTTCTTAATTTTATTTTTTAAATTTGGTTTTTTTTCTCCATCCCATATTAATAATAATGTTGAAAAGTTAATTAGAGTATGTACATGTATATAACGTTAATATATATGATGAATGTTTATGATTGAGACTAAATAAACAAAATTGAGTAAGGGGAAACCCAATGAAGCCTCATCAAAAAGTTAAAACCTATCTGATTTCAATAACTAGTATATGAATATGAATATTGAAGATTGACAATAAATGCAGCTACTCATATATAGCAAACTGGGACTAATCCTGGTTTTCTGTTTAGCCCAAAGGCTCCTTTGAGCAAATAATTAATGACAGCAGCACAACATGGCCTCTCTCTCTCTCTCAAGCGCCTTCTGCTCTTGATACGTATAGTAATTTCATATTGCATTTTCTCTTTATTTTACTTTATTTTTTCCAATATAAGCATTGATTTGTTGAAGACTTCTACTGATTTCAATCTTTTACAGACAAAGGCATCTGGCATGGGTTATCTGAATTAGTCAATTTTTTTTCCTGCGCAGAACTATGAGACAATAATTTTTAAAAAATCTTTTGGAGTTGAAAGAAGAAAGAGTAAACAAGAGGAGAGAGTGACAGTGAGCAAGAAAGAAAGACGGAGAAAGGCGACATTAAGAGTGGTGGTAACAGCAAGAAGCAACTGTATCCAGGGACGATGGAGTCGGCGGAGATGCGTTGGGCCTTCGTAAGAAAATTGTACAGCACGCTAGCCCTCCAGTTGGTGCTGCTACAGTGGTTGTGTTTGTGAAGCCCATCACTCGCTTCTTTGACAAATACAGGACGGCCTTCATCACCGTGTCCATCGTTATCCTTATCCTTCCTTTCATAAGTAGGCAGACATTCACTTTTACTTTTGCTTTAACTTGCTGGGTTTTGATTACGAATGAAACGGTAATGTTATGTATTAATGTGTTGTTGTTGTTGTAGTGCTGTGCCCACTCATTACTTTTCGCAAGAATCATCCGTGGAACCTTGTGGTTCTCACCCTGTTCAATTTAACAATCTCCTTTTCAGTGGGATTTGCTAGTGCTTTTCAACAAGGTACGTACATACACGTATAATTAGTTATTTATTTTTATCTCCTCATATTAAATGTATTTGTGATTTTTTTCTTTTAAAAAAGTCTTGTTTTGATAATTGGATAATTAGTTCATTCATGTTAATTAGATAATTGGTTCTGATTTTTTATTTTATAAAAGCTCAAATAATTAGTCTGCTGAAATTGAAATTAATTGAAGATGTTCTCTGGTCTACAAACTGATTTGATTTGAGACGTATTGTTAATTAGAGGCTTGTGTGGGAATTTCCCAATCAAATACTTAGTGGGAGGATGACTTTAATATTGTTGTTAATTTTTTGAATTCTTGATTTCGGTACACCAATTAAAAGACTATCAAACATGCTGCGTCTGATCTGACCTCCAAAGGATATAATAGCTCTATCATTGTTAAGCCAATTTCTTCCGGTTGACATCTGTTGGTGCAATGATTGTAGCTGCTTGCTCTTTGTTTCATCCCGGGGTCCCCTGAGAAGTTCTATGACATCTCTGTTATGCTTTCTCAACTCTTTATATTGAAGACACCTCTATTTCCAGGTGTGTTTTTACTTGACAATTTAAGAATCAAAATTACACTAATCCAGGTAAATATGTTCGCAGGCGTTGAAAGTTTCAGGCGTTTACGCTCAGAAATCTGACTAGAATCATCTTCCATTAATTGACAGATTTTTATTTAATAATGGACAGGCCCATGTTAAATATTATGTTCCATCATTGCACATGGACAGGCCCATGTAAAATATTATGCTCCAACGACATCTATTTTAATAACGTTGCCAGGACTGCATAGCTTGTGCAATTTTCTATCTGATTTTTCCACTACTCATCATGATTACTTTGATTAACTTAGGCAGCAGAGAATCTATCAGGGATCAATACACAAGGATCTTGAAAATTTACTCTCTATTTCTTAAATTTTAAGTATCAATACACTTAAACAAATAAGAAAAAACACTTTATTTATATAGCACTCATAACAATTTTATTTCTTCTATGAATCTAAATCTTAATTCTATTTGAACTCAATTTTTATTCTAAGCAAAACTTAAATCCTAAGACAAATAAAGTTTATTTCCAACATCACCATTTTTAAACTTGATTTGTTACACCAAGTGAATCTCTAATTCTAATAAAGTCTCCATGCTTGAGTGGCTTGGTGAATATGTCTGCAACTTGATCTTGTGACTTTACTTACTCTACTTTCACTTCTCTTGTGATGCAATCTTGTATATAATGGTAACGAGTATCAATGTGCTTGCTTCGATCATGGAACACTGGATTCTTTGCTAGTACTATTGCTGACTTGTTATTAACACAAATCTTCGTTGGCTCTTCTTGTGAAGTATTCAACTCCTTGAACAAACTCCTCAACCAAATCATATGACACACACATGTAGTAGCAGCAACATATTTGGCTTCACAAGTTGACAATGTAACTATCGGTTGTTTCTTTGATACCCAAGTAAATGAAGTATCTCCCATAAAGAAAACACAACCAGTAGTACTCTTTCTATCATCAATATCTCCAGCCCAGTCACTATTATAATATCCAATAAGTTTGTAATTATCAGAGACTGAATAATACAAACCAAAATCAATAGTACCTTTAAGATATCAAAGGATTCTTTTAGCGGTTTTGAAATGTGTAGTATTTGGATTCTCCATGACGCGACTTACTAGACCAACTGCATAGAGAATATTAGGTCTCGTACATGTCAAATACCGCAAGCTTCCAACTAAGCTCTTGAATAGTGTTGGATCAATGCTTTCTCCTTCTCCATTCTTGGATAGTTTAATTCCACATTCTACAGCTATTCTCGTGGGATTGCTATCATCTATCTTAAAATTCTTTAAGATCTTTCTTGTATACCCTTCTTGAGAAATAAAAATACCATCTTGTTGTTGTTTAACTTCAATCCCAACATAGTATGCCATTAGCCCAATATCAGTCATCTTAAACTCTTTTGCTATTTCCCTTTTGAATTCTTGGAACTTATTGACATTATTCCTAGTAAAGATCAAATCGTCTAAGTATAAACATACAACCAAGATATTTCCATCTTTGATCTTGATGTAGAGAGCGTGTTCATAGGGACATTTAGTGAAGCCCGTTTCTTGAAAGTATTTGTCAATTCGGCTATTCCATGCTCTTGGCACTTGCTTTAACCCATAAAGAGTTTTCTTCAATTTCAAAACTTCATCTTCTTGACCTTTAACTACATAACCAAGTGGTTGTTGAATATAAACTTCCTCTTCAAGAGTTCCATTTAGAAGGAAAATTTCACATCCATTTGAAAAACTTCCATTTATTTTGAGTTGCCATTGAGATAATCAACCTTATTGTTTCCAAACGAGCAACGGGAGCAAACACTTCATCATAGTCAATGCCTTCCTTTTGAATATAGCCCTTTTCGACTAATCTTGCTTTGTAGTGTTCAGTCTCTCCACTTGCATTCTTATTTGTCTTGTATACCCATTTGACACCAATTGCTTTGTGCCCTTGTGGTAGTGAAGCAAGTTCCCACGTGTTATTCTTTTCAATGGATTTTATTTCTTCATCCATTGCCTTTCTTCACTTATCTTGTGTTACTTCTTCAAAGTTCACTGGCTCACAATCAGCAAAAAGACAAAAGAGAGTTAGATTTTCAATTCTCGGTTACCTCATAGATTTCTTGTAGACTTCTTGTACGTAGACTTTCATCACTTGAGCTTCCACTAGATGAAGACGATATAGATTCTCCATGTGAATTTGGTGAAGTGGGGAGTGTGTCACTCTCTTGTTCTATCTCCATGACTCGTTCTTCATCTTCCTCATCAATATAAGGAAGAAAACTATAATCTTCATTAGGTATATTCCAATCCCAAGTGATTTCTTCATCAAACTGCACTCTCGACTATTCACGATCTTTTTTGTCTTCGGATTGTAGAACTTGTAACCTTTAGAACTAGATTCATATCCGATAAAAATCAATTTCTCACTCTTGTCATTTAGCTTAGTTCTCCTCTCATCTGGCACATTCACATATGCCATACTTTCAAATACTTGCAAATTATCAATTCCAGGCTTTCTCTTACTCCAAGCTTCTTGAGGTGTTTTTCCTTGTATAATTTTTGTTGGTGATCTATTAGATAGATAGATCTCACATGCTACAGCTTATATCCAAAACTCTTTTGGCATTCCTTTGCACTTAAGCATGCTTCGTGCCATGTGAAGAATTGTTATATTCTTTTCTCTCTATAACTCCATTTTGATGGGGTGATAGGAACAGTTAGGAATCGTCGAATTCCATTCGTCTTACAATATTCATGGAATTCTCTAGATGTAATTTGATGACCACTTTCTTTTTCAACTATTGCTTTGAATTTCTTGAAAACCCAAAAACTTCTTAATTTTACTTTAGAAAGTACACCTATGTCTTCCTTGAAAAGTCATCTATGAGAAGGAGTAAATAGTTGCTATTACCAAGAGAGCTTGGCTTGATTGGACCGCACATTTCTGCATGTATAAGCTCAAGTGGCATTTGAGCTCTTAAGTATGACTCTTTTGGAAAAGTTTTCTAAATTGTTTTCCAAGTAAGCAAGCCTCACATAGTTGATTTGGATGATTGATGTAAGGTAATCTTCTTACCATGTGCTTCTTTGACAATAATTCCAGTCCTTCAAAATTAAGATGCCCAAATCGAAGATGCCAAAGCCATGACTTATCCCTATAGCATGCTTTGAGACATTTTGCAACATCATTTTGGATATTAAGCAAGAACATCCCATTTTCAGACATAGGAACTTTGGCTATAAAATTCCTTTTGTCGTCTCTTATGGAGATACTATTATCTTTCATGTGAATGTCATATCCCTTTTCTAAAAGTTACCCCAAACTTAAGATATTGTTCTTAATGTTTGGCATATAATAAACATTGGATACAAATTGTTATTTTTCATTCTTCATGCGGATAAGAATGTTACATTTACCCTTTACTGGAATTTTTGAATCATCACTAAATGAGACATTCCCACTAATAGATTCATCCAAATTTGCAAACAAATTTCCTTTTTCACTCATGTGGTTGCTAGCTGCAGTATCAAGATACCATGTATTTTCTTGACTTTCATCTTTGTCTTTACGAACCAGTAGTAAGGTACCACTTTCTTCGGTTTTTTCTTCACATAATTTGTTTTTTCTTCAACTTTTTTAGGTGCTCTAATTCAGATGCATAATGCCCATGTTTTTGGCAATTAAGGCATTGAATGTGAGCTTTACACTCACCCGCATAATGGCCATACTTCTGACAAGTGAAATGTTAGACTTGTGACCTCCCATATCTTGAATTTGAGTTCTCCCTTCTACGCCCTCTTGTAGAATTTTCTCCTTGATCACTATTGTTGTTGGCAGTGGAATTGTTATTCCCACCTTGTCCACGACCTTGATTCATACCTCGTCTTTATCCTTAGCCTCGACCTCGACCACGTTGACTTCTTTCACGAATTTCTTCCTTCTCCTTAATTTGTGTTTTAAGGAGTTGTTCTGAAACACTTTGTTTTTTGTATTTCTCTTCATGTGCTTGTAATGTACCTTCAAGTTCGTCAATTGTCATTCCTTCCAATTTGTCACATTGTTCAAGAATTTGAACTATGGTATTAAATAATGAATCCAAAGAGTGAAGTATCTTTTTTATAATTCTTGTATCTTCTAATTTCTCACCATTTCTTCTAAATTGATTTGAAAAAGTCAAAACTCTTGAAAAGTAATTAGAGATAGACTCACTTTCCTCCATATGTAACAATTCAAACTCACCTCTTAAAGTTTGTAGACACACCTTTTTGACTTTTTCTTGTCCTCAATATGATTTTTCAAGCATTTCCCATATTCTTTAGCAAATTCCATATCTCCATATTTTTCAATTTCAACATTATCTAATGCTTCTTGAATGAAGTAGCAAGCCTTCTCATTTCGTTGATATGTTTTTTCAAAATCACTCTTTTGTTGTTGAGACAATGCTTTAATATTTTGTGGCTTATCAAAGCTTTTTTCAATAATTTCCTAAACACTAGTCGCTCCAAGGATTGATTTCATCCTTATATGCCATATTTCATATATATTCTCTTTCAATTTTGGAATTGTAATTGAAGTCATATTGCTAATGCTATTATAGGAGTCAATCTATCACAAACAAAATCTATTTGGACCAAACTGATATTCTGCATACAAAGGATTAAAATAAGTATTTTCAGCTTTGGGGGCCTTGCCGATATTTGTCAACGTTCAGGGGGAAGATTGATAATTTCTGTATTAGGGGGCTACTGGATACTTTTTGAACCAGGGGTCAACTGATATTTTATGCCTCAAGGGGCCGATTGATATTTTTCACCTAAATCATGAACGGGTTTTTTTTTTGGCATCCAAGCATGATGACTCTTCTTGGGGTTTGTAGATCGGCTAATTCTGAGTTGAACTAAATGAGTGGTGTCGATTCACTTGCCGGTTTCCGATGACTTTCACGATGAAAACATTTTTCACAACTTGTTTTGGCGTTTCCGATGTGTTCTAGCCGAAATTTGATGTTGGCCAAGAAAGGAAACTTGTAGATCGCTGTTCGATCTATCTGATGATGGTGGAGGTGAGATCTCACTTGATGGTTGACAATTTTTCGACGACTTTCCGGCAGCTTTCCGACGATATTGATGGCGAACCTTGACTGCTAATGGTGTGAGTTTCCTTTTTCCTTTACCTCTTATGGCTCTGATACCACTTTGTTGGAAATTAATGCACAAGGATCTTGAAAACTTACTCTTTATTTCTTAAATTTTAAATTCCACACACACTTAAATAAATAAGAAAAAACACTTTGTTTATATAGCACTCATGATAATTCTATTTCTTCTATGAATATAAATCCTAATTCTACTTGAACTCAATTTTAATTCTAACAAAACTTAAATCCTAAGATAAATAAAGTTTATTTCCAACAGAATCCTTGAATTGGGGAGAAAGCTGCTAATTGGTTCTTTATCCATAGAATAGTACCTAAAATGGGTTCACCATTCATGCCTAGCACGTTCATTAAGGAAATCAAACCATGTTATGTTATTTCTTTTTTTGAAAAGTTTTTTAAGATAGAAATAGATTATTGACGGAAACTCTATAATACTTGGTCCCTGCTTAATGGAATTAACATCTTTTTAATGTTCCACACATTTGATCAAAGGTAATTGATAAGCAATGTAAATGAGGTAGAAAATCAGATGTATCTTTCTTTTAATAATTGTTTAAAGTGCTAAAAGTCACTAAGCTTTGTTATTTGAATTCATTAACAGGGAAAGCAATATTGGAAGCTGCAATTCTGCCGTTTGTTATGGTTTTTAGCCTCACTCTGTACACTTTCTGGGGTATCAAGAAAGGAAAAGATTTCAATTTTTTGGGACCCTTTTTGTTTGCTGCCCTCATAGTGCTTGTTGTCTTTGGACTCATCCAGGTCTTCGTTTCTTTCTCATCGTTTTATCATTTGTTTGCCTATGCTCTTTCTACTCTTAAATTTGGTTTTACTAATTAATTGTCCCATTTTGAATATGCAGATCATGTTTCCTCTTAAAAAGATACTCCATGTGATACTTGGATTCATGGGAGCAATCATATTCTGTGGCTAAATTGTATACGACACTGACAAACTTATAAAGCATCACACATATGATGAGTATATAATTACTGCTACTGAGCTTTATTTGGACATTATCAACCTCTTTCTTTATCTAGTTATGGGTTTTAAAGCTTATGGCGACTGACAACCTGATCAAGTGATGCCCTATGACAAAGATATCATGGCTGTTTTGAGAGTTCATAGTTTAGACATCATCGTTCGACATTCATCAACTACTTAGTTTCTCTCTTTTGTTGGTTCTTGAACTCCTTAATTGCCTCTATAATAAATATAAAGGACTTATCATGCTACGTATATCAAGAGTATAATCATAGGTTCAAAATTTGATATTATATTATTACTAATGCTTGAGTTGTGCTATGTTTGTTTTCTTTAAGTTGAATTAATATAGTTTGATTCTGGTATGAGGACTGTTTTCACCATCCTGCAAATGTAATTGACACTTAGAATTAGCTAGCAAAAGTCTACTGCATCACATCTCACATGCCATAAGCAATCAAAAGAGGATTAGGTTGTGGAGTCAGTGGCACTGAACTAGTGCGTTGCGCCCCTTCATAGTTGAACGATTCACACTACCAACATTTATATTGTCTTTATTAATTATATTCACCATTCTAATATATAATATTACTGTTTTGATTGTATTATCAGTATCGTACGATGTTATACGACATAATGCATTTTTTTAGTGTAATTAATGTCTCAAGTATTAATGAAAATGCCAAGAAGAAGAATCATACACAGAAGGGCAGCAGAGTGGACTTTTGATATTAATTTCGATAAAGAAGATTGCAGAGTGGAATGAAAATTAGTGCATTCCGACTTAATCCACCCTACTGGTGCACTAATTTTTGATAAAGAAAATTAGGCAGCAGGGTGGATTAACAAATTTAAAATTTTTAAGAAGATTGGTGGGCTTGGGCGGTTTAGGCTCTGTTCTTTCTTGTTTCCAAATCCTATTTTATGTGCTGCACATAATGCAATTTATATTAAATCTCAACCACATATTCTTTTCAAAATTCAAAATAATTCAAAATCAACCACATATTCCTCAAATCATTTTGAAAACAAAAACACATGAAATAAAAAAGAACACACCCTTAAGTTTCTATATATTAACTTTCTGAAAAGGAAATACCCAACTTTAGGTAAGCTGCTACACTGTAGCCATTCCCCCCAACTGTAGGTTTGTAATTTTGGTTCTGAGAGTCATGAATTCATGGTGAAGGTCGAAGCTGTTGTCAACTTTAGAAGGAAGCATAGTGGAAAAGTGATTGATGAAAGAAGTATAGTGGAAGAGTGATTGATGAAAATATTCCTCGAGCATTTTTAATTTAATGGCTTTTAATGACCTTTCGAAATATAAAGAATATTTTCAATTATTTTTCTTTCATTTTTATAGAGAAAAATTAAAAAAAAAAGAAAGTCAAAGGTCTAGTGTAAAATGTTGATAACCGCACACTAATGCTGAATAAATTGTGATGATTGAGTAGACTTAAAATTTGTTTTCATGAAACATGCTGAATTGTTAATCGATATTGTAATTTTTGAAAATAATAATAAAATGTTAAGAGATGTAATATATAACCTTAAATAAAAAATATTACAATATAAATAATATTTTAAACTTTTTATATAAAAATATAAAATGAAAACCAAATTGTATCGTAAAATTGAATCATAAAAGCGTTGTAAAGCTAAAACTAATTTTCTCGAATACATAAATATCTACACTCAGTTTCTCTATCTAAAATTTGGCGAAGAAGCAGTATGTGGCATTGTAAATAAAGAGAGTTTAAGTTGTTTGAGAGTAGAGACAATGTTTAAATGAATTTTGCATTCGGCGCTTGTTGTTTTCTCTTTTTCTCCTTTTTAAGTTATCTTCATCATATCAATTCATATATGTAATTAATAATAATAATAATAATTGTTAGTGTCAAGGTGACATGTGACAAACTTCATGCATGTGCAATGCCTGTGATTAATATTTATTTTTGTCAACTCATGATAAAAACATGTGTGTTACTCTTTTTTCTAATACATTATGAAATATTTATATTAGGAAAAGATTTGATTGGTTGATTTTTTGAACAACTTTAAAATTTTTTTGATACTTATCCTAATTGGTTAAGTATCTTAATTGATTGCAATCACTAATTTGGATTAGGATATTGTGATATGTATTCCTATAATTTGTGATCTTTATCCAATCATCTTATTTAGTTTTGTAGGGAATTGATAATGATTAGATTTGCTGATTACAAGACTTATATAATTGATTATGCAGCTTATATAAGGACATTGACTTGAGGCTTGACGAGGTGGTGTGTAGAATTGGGAAGTACACTTGAGTGTGTTTGTTTTCTTTGTTCTTTATTGTAAAAGCTTGATGCTTGAGTGAGTTAAGACTGTGCATGACTCATGTGTGTTGAGTATGTGCATAGATCTAATTTGTAAGGGTTATAGAGTCATGTAAGTTTAAGTGAGTTGAGTGATTATATGAGTCTGTAATAGTTACTTTCGTTATGCCTGATTGAACTAGAGTAGGTAAGCCTGATGGGTTTGCGAAGTGCAACATCAGAAAAGTGTGTAAAGGATTGTGGCTGTGATTAAGGGTGATCAAGTTTACATAGATTAGGTTAGTGAGTGATTGGGTTCTACTACTGTAAAGAGTCCTGAGTTGAGTGTAAACACATACAGCATGGTGATTGCAACTTTTGTTGTCCGTGGATGTTTGCTAGTTTATAGCCGAACCATGTAAAATCTTCTGTTCCATTTTACTTTATTGTTTTCAATTAAGTTATTATTAACTATCCATACTGCAAAAACTAACAAATGGTATCGAAGTAGGTTCATTGACATACAAGTGTAGATCAAGCAATTCGTTTGTAGGAACGGAAGGACTACGGAATGGAAGTTCAGTCACTCAATCACCATTGCTCAAAGATAGGAATTATGCTTATTGGAAGGATAAAATGAAAATCTTCTTGAAATGATAGAGTTTGGATTAGCGTTGTTCATGGATGGACACCACCGATGAAGACAAATGAAGCCGAGCAACGAGTTGAAAAATTAGACAACGAATGGTCCAAAGCCGAATACAAATTTTTCAGCTGGAATTCTAAAGGAATCAATGCCATTTTTAGCATTGTCAATATTCAACAATTTGGGTTGATCTCAAAGTGCACAACCGCAAAACAAGCATGGGATATTCTCCAAGTAAAACATGAAGGTACAAAAAAGGTAGAAGATTCAAAATTACTTATCTTGACTTCAAAGTTTGAAAATCTTACTATGCATGAAGATGAAACTATAAGCAATTTTTATCCTAGACTTTGCGAAATAACTAATACTGCTTACATGCTTGGTGATGAATATTCTGAGCCTAAAATTGTACGAAAGATCCTTAGATCTTTACCAGATAAATTTCAGCCTAAGGTTACAGCTATTGAAGAAACAAATAATGTAATGATCTGAGGCTAAAATTGTAGGAAAAATCCTTAGATCTTTACCGGATAAATTTCAGCCTAAGGTTACAGCTATTGAAGAAACAAATAATGTCATGATCTGAGGCTAAAATTGTAGGAAAGATCCTTAGATCTTTACCGGATAAATTTCAGTCTAAGGTTACAGCTATTGAAGAAACAAATAATGTGATGACCATGAGGGTTGATGAACTGCTAGATTCTCTGCAAGTGTATGAGAGAGGGCTGAAATCAAGGAAGAAAGAAAAGAGCATTTTTTTCTATTGCTTCATAAAAGAAAGAAAGTGAAGATTCAGATGATGAGCAGATTGCATATTTGACGAAGAACTTTGTCAAATATATGAAGAAGAATCTCAAGAAGAAAAATCTTGAGAGAGTATAGAAAGTAAAGAGCTTTGACGCAAAGAGATTTCTTAAGGAACTAACCAACAAGATTTAAGAGAAACTTGACAAGAAAGGCCAAGTATAATGCTTTGAATATAAAGGATTTGGACATATACAATCCGAATGTCCGAATTACAAGAGAAGAATGGAGAAAGCCATGTGTGCAACTTGGAGTGATGATTCAAAAATAGCTTTTAATGAAGAAGGACATTCTAGTAACTTCGTAGCATTCACTGGTAATGTTTCTGATAAAGGCAAAGTAGTCGTGTCTGATATAACTGAGCAGAACAAATTAGACAGTGATGAATCTGATGCAAAAGTGGAAGCTGATTATCATGTAAAACTTCAACTTGCTTATAATATGTTTTATAAAACATGGGAAAAATAGAAGCTACAAGTCAATAACCTGCTGAAAGAGAGAGAAGTTCTCAGATGTAAGAAAGTATATGCTGAAAATTGTATGAGCAAATTGGAGACTATTGTGAACCAAAAAAATGAAGAAATTGAGAAACTTAGATATGAACTTGCATAAGCTTAAAAGTGCATCGATGAACTTAAAATTAGTTCAGCTCGACTGGATCAAGTTTTAAGCCTTGGGAGAAAAAGCACAAACAAGCATGGCTTGGGATTCGATGAAGGCAATATTACTTCAACTTCCTAAATAGTTTTCATTAAAGCCTTAACTAACATTTCAGATTCAAGCTCAAGTGACTCAAAATCAAACTTGAAAGGCAAATAAAATTTTGTCTCACCCATAGGTTCCTTTAAGTCAAGCCTAGAAAAGGTAATCAAATTCTTTCCTACTTGCTATTTTTGTGATGTCAAAGTTCACATCAGACCTAGATGTTACAAGTTGTTAAAATTATTACATAAGAAATCTAGACAGTTCAGACAGTTACCTAAGACTCGACCAATTTTGGTTAAGAAACAGGTAACTGCATACAATGTTGCTTTTACTATTTTAAAATCCACAGCTAATGATTTTTGTTATTTTAACAGCGGATGTTCAAGACATATGACAAGGAACAAGAACTTCTTGAAAGATATCAGATCTTGTAAGGAAGGGATAGTCACTTTTGGTGATAGAGCTAAAAGCAAAGTGCTAGGTAAGGGTACCTTGTGTGTTGAAGGCTTGCCTGAATTGAAAAATGTGTTGTTCATTGAAGGGTGAAAAGCTAATCTAATTGTTATCGGCCAAATTTGTGATGATCAATTTGAGGTAAATTTTACTCAAAACAAGTGCACGGTTTTAGACAAACATGGAAATCGCATTCTTGAAGGCACTCGATCAAATGACAATTGCTACTTATTAACAAACATTAATGCATTTTTTGCCAAAATATCTTATTTAGAGTTATGGCACCAAAAGCTAGGACACATAAACTACAGGGACTTAATAAAGTTAACTAAGACTGGTGTAGTTAAGGGTGTTCTTACTCTTGATGACAAACCTGATAGTATTTATGGACCATGTTAGTTAGGCAAACAAATAAGAAGATCACATAACACTAACATGCACCTTAGCACCTCTAAGATTCTAGATTTGCTGTATATAGACCTCATGGGACCCATGCAAATTAAGAGCATTGAAGGAAAGAGGTAAGTTTTTGTTTGTTAATGATTTTTCAAGGTTTACTTAGGTTGAATTCATTCGTGAAAAAAATTTGATAATTTTGAAGTTTTCAAAAACCTATGTGTTAAACTTGAGAATGAACAAAATAGGAATATTGATAGAATCATAAAAATCTGAAGTGATCATGGAAATGAATTTGAAAATGTTTCATATGTAGATTTTTGTAAATTTTATGAGATATCTCATGAATTTTCAGCTCCAAAGACACTTGAACAAAATAGAGTGGTAGAGCGGAAGAATAGGACTTTACAAGAGATGGCAAGGATCATGTTGAATTGTAAGAGGCTAACGAAAAGGCTATGGGCAGAGGCCATTAGCATAGCTTATTACATCTCCAACAGAGTGTTCTTGAGACCTGCCACAACACAAACCCCTAATGAAATTCTAAAAGGAAGGAAACCAAACCTAAAATATTTTTATGTTTTTTTGTTGCAGGTGCTTTATATTGAATGATAGGGAGCAGCTGGGCATGTTTGATGCTAAAAGTGATGAGGGACTGTTTGTTAGTAATTCAACAAATAGCAAAGCTTTTAGAGTTTATAACTTGAGGACTAAGACCATTATGGAATCAACCAATTTGGTGTTTGATGATACTGATGATTTCTTTGTTTATTCACAAGAAAAGCAGGTTATCAGTTTGGTAGAGAATGTAGAGATTACAGAAGATTCGAACTCAGTTGCTGCAGATAGCAAGACAAAGCCAGTTACAACTGATACAACTATTGCAGTTACTCAGACAAAATTAAACCATTAGACAATATTGATATGGACAGAAATCAAATAAGAGATGTTGGTATTAGCAGAGATCCATCTTCTTGGATTCAAAAGACACATCTAACAACTTTAATCATTAGAAGTCCAGAAAGCACAATGAAAACAAGAAGCAAGGTGAGAAATATGGTAAGTCATACTTGGTATGTCTCTTTAATAGAACCAAAGAATGTCAATGAAGCTTTAAAAGTTGGATAAATGCAATGCAAGAAGAATTAAATCTGTTTGAAAGAAACAAAGTATAGGTGTTAGTTCCTAGACCAAAAGATGCAAATGTTATAGGAACTAAGTGGTTTTTAAAAACAAAACTGATAAAAATGGGCAAGTTGTTAGAAATAAAGCTAGATTAGTTGCACAAGGTTATACCCAAATTGAAGGCATTGATTTTGAGGAAACCTTTACACTTTTTGCTAGATTTGAATCTATTAGGTTGTTGCTTGTTATTGCATGCTTGTTGAACTTTAAATTGTTTAAAATGGATGTTAAGATAGCCTTCTTGAATGACTATCTTAATGAAGAGGCTTATGTTGAACAGCCCAAAGGATTTGTTGATCTTGGACATCCAAATTTTGTGTACAAGCTTCAAAAGGCATTATATGGTTTGAAACAAGCTCCTAGAGCTTGGTATGAGACATTGACTAACTTCTTAATTCAAAGAGGCTACACTCGAGGAAGCAATGATAAAACTTTATTCATTAAACATGCTTCAAGTTACTTCCATTATTGCTCAAGTGTATGTTGATGATATTGTCTTTGGTTCCACTAATAAAGTCAAAGCTAATGAATTTGTTGAGCTGATGCAAAGTGAATTTGAGATGAGCATGGTAGGGAAGTTAAATTTCTTTCATGGTTTACAAGTGAAGCAACTTTATAGTGGAATTTTTATTTCACAATCAAAGTATAATAAAAAACTTCGTAAAGAAATTCGAACTTGACAAGGCCAATGCACTTAGGACTTTCATGAGTACCAACATCAAACTAACAAAAGAAAATGTGGTAACGATATTGATTGAAGCCTTTACAGGATCATGATTGGAAGCCTCCTATATCTGACTGTAAGTAGACCTGACATCAGTTTTAGTGTTGGTTTATATGCTCGTTTTCAATCATGTCCGAAAGAACTAAATTTATTAGTAGTGAAGAGAATTATCAAGTATATTCATGGGACATCTGATTTTGGAATATGGTTTGCTAAGGACACAAATACCTTTCTTGTAGGTTATAGTGATACAGATTGGGCAGGGAACATTGATGACAGGAAAAACACTTCGGGAGGTTGCTTTTACTTAGGCAATAACTTGGTCTCTTGGCACAACAAGAAACAAAATAGGATTTCATTATCAACAGTAGAAGTCAAATACATAGTTGCTGGAAGTTGCTGTACTCAGTTATTTTGATGAAACAAATGCTACGTGACTATAGTATTAATCAAGATTCTATAACTTTGTTTTGTGATAACACTAGCGCAATTAATATCTCAAAAAATCCAGTCCAACACTCTAGAACTAAGCACATTGATATAAGGCATCATTTTATTAGAGAGCTTGTTGAATTTAATACAATATACATTGAACATATCTCTACCAAGAATCTACTAGTTGACTTGCTTACTAAAGCACTTGATGCATTGAGATTTGAAAAACTGAGAAAAGCAATTGACATTTGTCAGTTGTATGTATAAAAACTGTGTTTAGTTATGTTATTTGTATCTGCAGCATCATTAGTCAATTTTTCAATGTAAGCATGGTTTAGTTGTTTTGATTGTTTAAACTTGCTGGTAATTTAATGTTAAAACTAGATAGGGTTACCAGTTATGATATGTGAAAGCTATCATTAGAGAATAGCTTCAATGTATCTCGAAATTATGTTGGGGTCACCTACTCTAATGGAAGAGCGCTACCTCATTTTGTGTGTGAAAACTGCTGGTTTGACAGAAATAATTCATGTTGAGATTAATGTTTGTGTGTGCAAGAAGTATGCTAATGTTGGCCACTTAATAGAATTGAATGTTAAGATAATGAAAATTGATTTTGTTATGTGTTTAAATAGCTATGGTACATGCTTGGTTTTAAAATGACTTTTTGAAGTTCAGATAATTCACTTATATAAAATTAATTGTTTTTAGTTATGTGCAGTATAACTTACGAACAATGCTTCATGTCTGACTCGGTTCTATTTTCTTATGTGTCGATGTGTCAATAAGGTAAGCCACGTCAGTAAGGTCATTTTGAGGGGAGGTTGTTTAGTGGCGGGAAGAGTTTGGTGATTTAAAAGCTCATGATTTTATAAGACTCAAAATTGCCTTAATTAATGAAGATTTTCAAAAATATTTTTGGAAATTACCGTAATTAATGGGATAAATATAAGGGCAAATAGAGATTTTCTCTTTCATGGATTTTAATCTCTTTTGGAAAATCAATTTTATTCAAATTTGAACTGCTAGAATTCAGATTGGATTGGGATTTCTGCTGGTTATATCATACTTAGTTATTAACTTTTGATTATGCAAATCTCTCTTTATATATTTGTTTTTATTAGCCCTAAAACACAGTAGCTACCAAAATTTCTTCTTCTTCACTACCATGGCCAAACAAAAAGCTGAAACTTAATCTTCATCAATTGAACCCAAAACCACTAGCTCTTCTTCACTTTCTGCCTCTTCGACTGAAGAGGAATCAAGCTAGAAAGAGTAGTAGGTCTAGTAAGAACAAAATGCAAACCCAGAAATCAAACTAGAGTAGTCATCTCTAACAGAACCAGACTAACCATCAATGGGAGAACCAGATTCACCTCCAACTCCACCAGTTTCGATTGACCCAACTATGAGTGAGGATGATGATGTCATGTTTGATAAAGTCCCAGATTGTGTAAATCCTCGCTTTCACAATTTCTTGAAGAGAGAGAATGAGACAAAGTATAGAAGGTACACATCTAAGAGAGAAATTCGTGTGGAAAGGCGTATCAAAGTTGATGACTTTGATGAATACCAACTTAGAGAGATGATTAAATCTAGGCACTGGATGAGGATGGTGACAAATTTGACCCCCCTATAAAATCCCTTGTTCAAGAATTCTGTGCCAATATATTGCCATGCATTGATGATCCTAGGAGCTATTATTACCATAAGGTTTATTATAGAGGAAAGTTGATTTTCGCCTCTCACCAAATGTCATCAATCAGTTTTATGAAATTCCTATTGACATTCAACACACTGTTGGTAGTGATTTGAAGATGAGTGCGGTTACTTATGAGCTGACTAGGAGTCGTATTGTCCATTGGGATCCACATGATGGCATTGATCAAAAGCATTTGATTATGAAATACCATGGGCTACATAACACTACACAATATAATTAGTTTTCATCCACTCACCAGAACAAAGTTAGAGAGGATAAAGCCAAATTTCTTTGATGTGTTTGCACAAATCGGCCAATTAATCTTAGCTTGTGGATGTACAATTACATTGTTCAAATTGCAACTTATCAATCTTATAAGAAACTACTTGTTTTACCTTACATGATTCATGCTTTGTTAATGCAAAAAGAGATTAAACTAGAGGATGGTGAAATCACTGAAGAGATTTTTCCTACCATCAAGAAAGGATTCATGACCAGAAATGCTCCTGATTAGGGGAAGGAAATTTCTTAGAGACAGCCTAGATAGAGAAGACCCCCTAAGCTAGACCAGATGGTTGTTATTAGAAAGCAGTTTACTTTAATTACTTCTTCTTCAGCTGACCTTGTGTAGGAAAATCAAGCTATCAAGGTTAAGCTATAGAGTCTAGAAGAGAAACTCGAGAATAGATCAAGCGGTGACAAGTCAAAGAGGAAAAGGAAGAGGAAGGATAAAAAGAGGGGTAAGAAGAAAGTCAGACCAGTTACAGGTGAATCTCCACAAAGCAAGACTTCTTCAAAATCAGTGGATGAAACTCAAAAACCACTAGAACCTGTATCAACTCCTGTTACATCTCCACCTCATGTCAGATAGGAAGCAGCTGTAACATTGGTGGATATTTCTCAAAAGACAGAAACCACAATTGAAAGACATGCTCATCAAATTCGAGAGACAGTTGCTGCAGTTGCTACCTCTACAGAAACAAGTGTTCTACTAGCTCCTGCTTTAGCTCTTGTAGAAATTTCTCCAACTACTATGGTTAAGAGATACAAGACCACCATTGGAAGATACAAAAAAGTGCCCTGGTCAACCATCCAAATTGCCTGTACGCAAGTTTGCCAGGCTGAACTGAACATTAATTTTCCTTTTCTATGTCATTTTTGAACTTTATGATTCCCTCTTTGTCTTAGGCACTTGTTATGAAACCAAGAGGGAAAGTTATGTTTCTAGTTGTTTTTGGATATTTATGTGCTTAGATTATTTTTTGTTGTTTTTGGCTAACATTTAAACTTGCAGCGCTTGGTTTAACTATTATGCAAAGTTTAATTCTGCTATGCAGTTTTTACATTATGATGTTTGCAGGTTTTATATTTGTTTTAAGTAAGGGGGAGTTGTTTTCACATTTAAAGGCGATAATTTATTTGTGTGTTACAATGTTGTTTTCAAATTTTGATTTGAGTTTATTGCAATCCAGTTTGCAAATTGCAAGCACTTGATGCTTTATGCCTAATAACCATTTCTGTGTAGGTACTGGTTGATTCAGTTAAGTTATTTTAGTCATGTTTGCGATAATTGACAGTTGGATAATCTTATTTTTGTGAATCTTTGAGTAAGTGTTTACATTTTGTTTTTAGCTGTATTACACTTAGCCATGCAGGATTTTGTGTTCTTAGAAATATGTGAATGTTTTCATCACAAGATGCCAAAGGGAGAGATTGTTAGTGTCAATGTGATACGTGGCAACCTTCATGCATGTACAATGCATGTGATTAGTATTTATTTTTGTCAACTTGTGATAAAAAGATGTGTGTTATTCTTCTTCCTAATACATTATGAAATATTTATTTTAGGAAAAGATTTGATTGGTTGATTTTTTGGAAAGTTTAAACTATTTTTGATACTTATCCTAATTGGTTAAGTATCTTAATCGATTGCAATCACCTATTTGGATTAGGATATTGTCATATGTTTTTCTATAATTTGTGATCTTTATCTAATCATCCTATTTAGTTTTGCAGGGAATTGATAATGATTAGATTTGCTGGTTGTAGGACTTATATAACTGATTATCTAGCTTATATAAGGATACTTATTAGCTTATATAAGGATACTTACTCATGGCTCGACGAGGTGGTGTGCAGAATCGAGAAGTCCACTTGAGTGTGTTTGTTTTCTTTGTTCTTTATTGTAAAAGCTTGATGCTTGAGTGAGTTAAGATTGTGCATGAGTCATGTATGTTGAGTATGTGCGTAAATCTAATTTGTAAAGTTATAAAGTCGTGTAAGCTTAAGTGAGTTTAGTTATTCCATGAGTCTGTAATAGTTACGTTGGTTATGTCTGACTAAACTAGAGTAGTTAAGTTTGACGAGTTTGGGAAGTGTAACATCAGAAGAGTGTGTGAAGGACTGTGACTGTGATCAAGGGTGATCAAGTTTACATAAATTAAGTTAATGAGTTAGCAGATGTTTACCACTGTAAAGAGTCTTAAGTCAAGTGTAAACATATACAACGTAGTGGATTGCAACTCTTGTTGCCCGTGGATACAGGCTGGTTTATAATCGAACCACGTAAAATCTTTTGTTCCATTTTATTTTATTGTTTTTAGTTAAGTTATTGTTAATTATCCATAATGCAAAAACTAACAAGAATAATAATAATAACAACAATAACAACAACAACAACAACAACAACTGTAATGTTATACAGTTGAAGAGTGTTAAATTAGCCCAGGCTAATTTTACTTTTAATTTAAGTAAATAAATATATTTTAGAAATTATGGCTTGGGGTTGGTAAAGAGTAGTTGCTCCAATAACTCAACACAAATAAACAATAATTAAAATCTGGAACTAAACCTAATGTTAATTGTTTAGTATCATATATAATTTTACTAGTAATGTTTGGAAATCACTTGACTATATGCCAATTTGGTAAAAATAAAAAAATGTAATAAATTTCTTACTGTTGCAAAACGTGGGAAATTTTGGTGCATGTAAATAATATCATTTTTTTTAAGATAAAAGTAAAAGCACAGTCTTTATATCTATTATAGTATACGATACATATTAACATTTTAAAAGTTATTTATTATATTTCAAATATTATAATTAGTGATTAAAATTTATAATAAAAATAAGTTATTGATTAAAAATTTAATAAATGATGTATTAGAATGAATTTTATAAGTAAAAGCTGTTAACATAATATTGGTGTCAAAAACGTGACACTTAAGCACGTGTTATGCAGATGATTATTTTGGCCAACTTATAATTATAACAAGATGTTGTATTGTTTCGTATTTTACTGATTCTAGAAGTATGATTTAGGATGTATTTGATTTTTATTGAATATCTCTTTTAGATTAGGATATTATTATAGTATTCTAGTCCAATTAAGAGTATATTTATTTGTGTCATATTCTATTTAGGAGATTACTTATATCACTTCCTATATTATTGATCTTTATCCTGTTCTTACCAATTGAGTTTGATTGAGATTCTATAGGATATTGGTGAGAAAAGGCAACCGAGATTCACACTATATAATGTTGTTTCACATAACTTATATAGTGATATCTATGTATGCCACCGTATTTCAAGAAGTTGAGGAGAGCTTGAATGCAAAAATTGGAATGCATATTTGATTATGTTTTATGAGGGTTTCATTCATGTATGAGAGGTTGTGATCGTGCATGAATTTTGGTTAGCTCTGTTTGAATCAGTAATCACTTAGGATAACTTGCGGGTTGAGTGTCTATGTAATTCAGTGTTAGACATTGTTGTTACAGTTTACTTAACAGTGTATTGTTAAGTTGCTAGCGACAAAGAGTGGACAGCGTCACTAGAGTTTAAGATCTTGGAGGGATTTTGTTTTACAAAGATTAGGTCAGTGTGTGAGAGTGAGTCAACATTATAAATGCACCTAAAGATTGTACAAATAAGGACTTAGTGAATTGTAGATCTAAGCTGTCAATGGATGTAGGTTTTATAATGAACCACGTAAAATCCTCCTGTGTCACTTTACTTTTACAGTTTACTGTTACATTATGTATAACTACTTCATACTTCCAAATCTCATAATTGGTGCCAAAGTAGCTTCATTGACATATAAGTGAAGAAAGATCACGTCGATTTAGAGGCATGGAGTTTGTACAAAATAGAGGATCTGGAGCACAACCAACTATCCTTGATGATAGTAATTATTCATGTTGGAAAGTGAGAATGATGATGTATATTATATCTCTTGATGACAGGGCATGGACCAATGTGCTTAAAGGATGGATACCACCGACAAGATTAAATGCTTTTAGAGAATCAAAACATAAACATAAGGAGGAATGGACTAAGCAGGAATACAAGTGTTCTGGCTGAAATTCAAAGGCTCTTAATGCAATTTTTGCTGCTGTGGATTTAAATAACTTTAGACAAATTTCAAGACGCAAAGTGGCTAAAGAAGTTTGAGACATTCTTGAGGTAAAGCATAAAGGTATTGCTTCTGTTCGAAGATCTAAATTGATGAGACTGAATTCACAATTTGAGAATTTGATGATGCACGAAGATGAGTCAATTTTTTATTTTTGTTTGAAGTTATTTCATAACACCAATTCTGCATATATGCTGCGTAAGACTTTTACTAATGCAAAAATTGTTAGTAAGATTATTAGGTCGGTTCCTGATAAATTTCAATCAAAAATTTCTACCATTGAAGAAGCGAAAAACACTGATGAGATGAGGGTTGATGAACTGATTGACATTTTTAAAAACTTTGAGATTAATCATAGTGTTGGAAGCAAAAAAGAAAAAGCATGGCATTCAATGTTAAAATTGAAACAATCTGTTGATAAGAAATGATGAGCTTGATAAAACTAATTCAAAATAGATTGCTTTTCTAATAAAAAATTATGTCAAGTTCATGAAAAATAATTTCATGAAAAAAGAATCAAAGAAAGACATCAAACTTAAGTGAAGACAAGTTCAAAAAATTCAACAAGAAGAATGACAAGAAGGAATCAAAACAGAATGACAAGAAAGGATAGATTCAGTGCTATGAGTGTTCTGGTTATGGGCATATTCGATCTGAATGTACTAATCTGAAAAAGAAGAACAAAGGCTTGATAGCTACTTGGAGTAACGATTCAAAAACAAATTCATAAGATCAAGAATGCATGAGTAATTTTGTTGCACTTATAGCATCTATAGCTGATAAAGGGAAATTCGTTATGTCCAACACAACAAAATAGTGGAAAAATGATGATGAACATTTAGATGCAGAAGATGATCCAAAATACTATAAGGAGCTGCAAGAAACTTATAATGCACTTTATGGTGAATGGTTGAATCAGAAAGAAGAAATCAAAGCTTTGAAGAAGGACATTGAAGTGCTGAAATGTGAAAAATCTTTTGCTAAAAGCTGTATCACAAAACTGGAGCTTGCTTTGAGAGACAAAACAACACATATTGACAAAATTATAGTAGAACTGGTTGAGAGCAAAAGATGTATGGACCAACTCAGAATTGGGTCAGCCAAAATTGATCAGGTTTAGAGTCTTGGAAGAGACAATTCCAACAAACATGGCTTGGGGTATTCAAAAGGTAATCTTGCATCCTCATCAATAATAGTGTTTGTGAAAGCTTTAATATTAGGTAAAAATTCTGAACCTAGCTAAAAAAGATCAAGTCCTAGTTCAAAAGGCGATGAAGTGTTTGTTTTCCCTTTAAGCTCTTTTAAATCCAATCTTGAAAAGGTAAGGAATTTTATTCCAACATGTTATTTTTGTGCTGTCAAAAAGCATATTAGACCAAAGTGTTTTAAATTGTTGAGTCTTTTGCATAAGAGATCAAAACAGTTCAAACAGTCACACACTACAGTGGTATTTTGACAATGGCCGTTTTAGGCACATGACTGGAAATAGATAGTTTTTAAGGGATTTTAAATCGTGCAGGGAAGGAAATGTCACTTATGGTGATGGAGCAAAGAGTAAAATTATTGGTAAAGGCACTTTGAATGTCAAAGACCTACCCGAACTTCAAAATGTTTTGTTGGTTGAAGGTTTGAAAGCTAATTTAATTAATGTTAGTCAGATATGTGATGAGAAGTTTGTTGTTAGTTTCACACAAGAAAAATGCAAGGTTTTAGACAATGTTGGTAAATGCATTTTAGAAAGAAATAGATCTTTGGATAATTGTTATTTGGTAAGAAATGCATTTCATGCTAGGATCTTAGACTTAGAATTGTGGCATCAAAAATTAGGACACTTAAATTGCAAAGACTTGATTAAATTAACTAAGTTAGGTGCTGTTAAAGGTGTTTCTAAACTTAATTACAAAATCAATAGAATTTGTAGACCATGTCAATTGGCAAAACAAATTAGAGGTGCACATAAATCTATCTCACATCTTAGAACATCCAAAATACTTGATTTACTTCACATGGATCTCATGGGTCCCATGTAGATTGAAAGTATTTTTGGTAAGAGATATGTATTTGTTTGTGTTGATGATTTCTCTAGATATACTTGGATTGATTTTATTAGTGAAAAATCTGATACTTTTGAAGCTTTCATGAATCTTTGTGTAAAGCTTGAAAATGAGCAAAACATGAACATTGGCAGGATAGTGAGAATAAGGAGTGACCATGGCAAGGAGTTTGAAAATGTTAGCTATACTGACTTTTGCAAATATCATAGAATTGAACATGAATTTTCAGCCCCCAGAACACCTGAGCAGAATGGTATTATGGAAAGGAAAAACATGACGCTTTAAGAGATGGCTAGAGTGATGCTAAATAACAAGAAGTTGACCAAAAGGCTATGGGCTGAAGCAATAATCACTGCTTATTATATTTTAAATAGAGTTTTTCTAAGACCTGGCACTAACTAGACACCTTATAAGCTTTTAAAAGGAAGAAAACCTAACTTGAAGTATTTTCATGTCTTTGGATGCAGGTGTTATATCTTAAATGACAAAGAACAGTTAGGAAAATTTGATCCAAAAAGTGGTTAAGGAGTCTTTGTGAGATATTCACAGAATAATAAGGCTTTTAGAGTCTATAATCTTTGAATTGAGTCTATAATGGAATATGCAAGTGTAGTATTTGATGATTTGGATGAACATCCAAAGTACTCTCTCGAAGAAAGCATAACCAGCTTCACAGAGGATGCAAAAAGTTTAGTACCAGATAGTAATAGTAGCGAAGAAGATTCAGTTAAAAAAGAGAAAATAACTGCTGTTACGTCAGACGTAACAACTACATCTGACAGCACAGATCTAGATAGAAACTCAATCAAAAATGGAGATGAAAGAAAAGATCCACCCTGTTGGATATAAAAGACACATCCAACTAGCTCAATCATTGGAGGCCTAGATGGAATGTGAACACTAGGAGCAAGGTAATAAATCAGATAAGATTTGTATGTTATGTTTCATTATTTAAGCCAGAGAATGTGAAAGAAGCTTTAAAAGAGGATGTTTGGATTCAGGCTATGCAAGATGAACTTAATCGATTTAAAAGGAATAAAGGATGAGAATTAGTTTCTAGGCCACAAAATACAAATTTCATTAGAACTAAATGGATATTTAAAAATTAAACTGATGAAAGTAGTCAAGTAGGAAGAAATAAAACTAGGCTAGTAGCACAAGGTTAGACACAAGTAGAAGGTATAGACTTTAATTAAACCTTTGCACCAGTAGCTAGACTTGAGTCAATCAGATTACTACTTGCAATTGCTTTCTTGCTTGCTTGATTTTGAATTGTATCAAATGGATGTTAAAATATCCCTTTTAAATGGCTATCTAAATGAAGAGGCTTTTGTTGAACAACCTAAAGGATTTGAATATCCTAAACATCATGATTTGGTGTACAAATTGCGTAAAGCTTTGTATGACTTGAAACAAGCTCCTAGAGCTTGGTATGAAAGGTTGACAAACTTTTTGATCAAGAGAGGTTATAGTAGGGGCAGCAATGATAAGACTTTGTTTATCAAAACTTGCATCCAGTTATTTTATTGTTGCTCAAGTATATATGGATGACATTGTGTTTGGATCAACTAACAAAAGCAAGATTAATGAGTTTGTTAAGTTGATGTAGGAGGAGTTTGAGATGAGCATGGTAGGGGAGTTAAATTTCTTTCTTGGATTACATGTTAAACAGATGAATGATGGGATATTCATATCTCAATCAACATATGCTAGAAACCAAAGAAATTTGGACTTGAGAATGCAAAACCAATGAAAACTCGTATTTGTACTGACCTGAAACTTTCAGAAGATGATCCAGGAAAAGAGGTTGATGCAAGTTTGTATAGAAGCATCATTGACAGTTTGTTACACCTTACAACAAGTATACCAGACTTTTATTTTATTGTTGAACTCTGTGCAAGATTTCAAGCAAATCCCAAGGAATCACACTCGACAGCAACAAGAAAAATCATCAGGTATGTATATGAAACTTATGATTATAGGATATGGTTTTCTAAAGATACAAATGCTTGTCTTGTAAGGTTTGGTGATGTTGACTGGACAGGAAATGCAGATGATAGGAAGAGCATATCAGGTGGATGTTTTTATCTTAGTACTAACTTAGTTTCTTGGCACAACAAAAAGCAGAATTCCATCTCTTTGTCTACTATAGAAGCTGAATACATAGCAGTAGGGAATAGTTATACATAACTACTTTGGATGAAGCAAATGCTAAGTAATTATGATATTGAACAAAAACCTATAAATGTGTTTTGTGATAATACTAGTACTATAAACATTTCCAAAAATCTAGTTCAACATTCTAGAACAAAACACATTGACATTAGATACTTTTTTATAAGGAAGCTTGTAAAGTCAAAAGTGATACACATTGAACACATCTCCACTGAAAAGCAATTGGCTGACTTGTTTACTAAGGAATTGGGTGCAACAAGATTGGAGAATCTAGGAAAGGCCTTAGGCATATGTCAGTTTTCTGAATAAGCATTGCTTTCTGTTATGTTAATTATATCTGTAATATCATAAGTTTTCTTTTAATCAAGCATGTGTTAGCTGTAATCAATGTTGTGTTTTATTTAGATATTGATTAAAAATGACAAATACAAAGAGGGCTACCAATATATGATGTGTGAAAGCTATTATTGAGAGTAACCTTAAGGTATTTGAGAAATATGTTGAGGTCACCCACTCAGATGAAAATGGCTACCTGTATATTATGTGAAAGCTGCTATGTTTAATCCATAATCCAATGAGATTAATTTTTATGAATATGTCAAAATGTTATTTTTCACATCTCAATTGAATGAAAAATAAACGTAAACAACTTTCGTATGATGATTAAAAACAACTCTGAAATATCCTTCTTTAAAATGATTCATATGATATTATGATATTATTATTATGTTAACTATAATTATTTTCTATTATGGTTTTTATATCATACGATATTGTCTAAGCCTAACCGAAATTTGACTTTCTTGTGTGTCCATGTGTCAATATGTCATGTCAGTTTTATTGGATTGAGGGGGAGAGACTTCAGTGATGGCAATCCTAATTCTATAAAAATTCATTATTTTAATGGAAATCAAATTTTTGAATTTATCTCATTAAGGATATTAAGGAGTTTGTTTTGGAAAACAATTAAAATTTGAAAATTTATTGGAAATCGAAAATCGAATTGGATTAGAACTCAGTTTCTTTCCAAGTACATCACAAACTTAGTTAGGGCTATCTTGATCTCGCCAAAGTCGGTTAGCATTCAGTCTTCCACTTTCTCTCTTGTCTCATATAACTGTCTATTTCAGAAACCTTTGCACAGCTCAAATCTCATCAATTGCTTCTCCAACTAAATCTGAAAAATGGACCAGAGGCACAACTTCATCAAGTAGTACAATCACACTATTCATAACAGTTCATAGTTGTCACAGTCACAACAGCAACATGCAGAGATCTCGATTGATCCTACAAGGATTGATGATGAATCAATTCCTGTTAAGTGAATGAAGGATAGAGTCAAGCCCAAGTTCAACAAATTTCTCACAGTGGAAGTGAAGAACAATTTCTTGAAATATAACTCAAAGAGGAAGCAGATAAAACGACCAGTGAAGGTCTCTGACTTCAGCAGATATGGTTTGGGTGAGCTTCTCGATTCCATCTACTGGACAAGAATGGTAAACAATTTTTTGTCTCCTATCAATACTTTGATTCAATAATTTTATATCAATATACCTGAGTCTATTGATGATCCTAAAAGTTATTATTATCACAAGGTATAACGTAGAGGAAAATTGGTAAAATTCTTTCCCAATGTGATAACTTTCTTTGATGTACCCATTGGAAGCATGCATTCTATTGATGAAATTTTTGATATAAAAACTGTGCTTAAGAAGATAATAGGTCGTGGTGATTTGGTTTGGGATTCAAGAGAGGGAATAGATCAACAATACCTTACTAAGAAATATAGAGTTTTCAATAAGATAGCTCAATTTGACTGGTTTCCCTCTTCTCATAAAAATCAAGTTTGGGAAGATAGAGTGAAATTCTTGTTTTGTTTAGGCACAGATATTCCAATTTATTTAGGCTTCTCGATCTATAGAATGATTATTTAGACTGCACTATATAAGTCAGATTATCATTTGCTTGTGTTTCCTTGTTTGATTCAAGGAATTTTGGCACAAAATGGCGTACCTATAAGCCCAAAGGAAATCTCTGAAATTTTGTCTAAACCTATCACCAAAGGTTTTTTGACTAGATTGCATGACAAAAGTGATTTGCCACCTTCTGAACCGAGACCAAAAAGGGTAAGAAACAATCCCATAAGTAATGTGGAGGAACATTTCCCTTTGATCAACGCTACTTTAGTGAATATTGTGCAAGATATCCAGGAAATCAAGGCTAAGCAATCTGCACTGGAGAGAAAAATTGAAGGCAAAGATATTACAGATGAACAACCTCCGAAAGAAACTGATGAAATCATAGAGGAGCATCCAGAAGAAACTAGACCAAATGAGGAATAAGCTGAATAGACTACTGTTAGGACAAATATGACAGTAGAAAAGAAAAAGAAGAAAAAGGATGCTAAGAAGAAATCTAAGGGCACTGAGTTGAGGAGATAGAAAAAAGTGAAAATTGACAAAAAGAAATTTGCTACAAAGCAAGCTATTGAAGAGGAAGCTCCCGCTGAATCACTTTCAGAGAAGCTAGCTCATGATTCATAACCTGATGCTCCATTACATGATGAAGCTGAGCAAGAAAACACAGCACCACTTGTTTCTACACCACAACATTCACCGCCCCATGATGCAAGGCATTCACATGGCCTAGCTCCTGTACCAGAGTAGCTAGTAGAGGAGATTCCATCAGCTATTGTAGCTGAATCCCTTATGGAGATATCCTACAATACTGAAACCAGTGCTAAAAAAATGACAAGGCTATCTGCAAAGTTGTGGCAAAGGTCACTACTTCTTCCTTAGACAAAACAGGATAGCAAGCCACTCCAGCAACTTTTGAGCAACCCACTCCATCCACCACAGGCAAAAGGTTCAAGACTACGACTGGCAGGACCAAGAAAAGGCCTAGCATTCCTCTTTACCTCCTGTTTGTAAATCCCAAGACTTCACTGATTTGATATCAGTTTATATTTTATTTTTTGGCAATTGTTATGAAACCAAGGGGGATAAGAGTGGTTTCTTTTTTTTTTTTTTGTGTTTGTTAACTCTAAACTGATCCTTACTTGAATTCAAGGGAAGTGAGTAAGAGGGAGTTTTTATATTTGATCTGCTTTTTGTAACTTATGACTTATGCTTTGATTTGTTTCTTTGCACGAACTACTTTGTTTACTTGTTCTGTTTTATATTTTTTTTTACTACAATATTGGCATTGTTTACTTCCTTGTTTGATGCATTTTATTTAGCTCTGAATATGTTAGTGCATATAACTTTGCTTGGAAATTATTTGTTAGTTTAGTCAAATTAGCACTGATTCTTTTTGCAGGTCATTTACATTTAATATCTTTCTGTTATGACTTTTTCCTGTTACATGTTTTGTAACTAAAAAGTCATTGTTTCTTTTGGTATGACATTTGTTGTCATGTGTGGAATGATTACTTTTGGTTGCTTTAGACTTATCTTGATATATTAGTCATTGTTTAGAAACAGTTTGATGTTTTAATCACGAGTTGCCAAAGAGGGGGAGATTGTTGGTGTAAAAAACATGACGCGTAAGCATGTGTTATGTACATGATTATTTAGGCCAACTTGTATTAAAATAAAATGTTATATTATTTCTTATTTTACTAATTCTAGAAGTATGATTTAGAAAGTGTTTGATTTTTATTGGATATCTCTTTTAGATTAGGACATTATTATAGTATTCTAGTCTAATTAGGAGTATATTTATTTATGTCCTATTTTATTTAGGGGATTACTTATATCACTTCCTATATTATTGATCTTTATCATATTCTTACCAATTGAGTTTGATTGAGATTTTACAGGATATCGGTGAGAAAGGGCAATTGGGATTCAGACTATATAATGTTATTTCATATAACTTATACAGTGATATTTATATGTGTGGCACCGCATTTCAAAAAATTGAGGAGAGCTTCAATGCAAAAATTGGAATGTAGCTTTGATTATGTTTTATGAGGGTTTTATAAATGTATGAGAGGTTGTGATCATGTATAAATTTTAGTTAGGTCTGTTTGAATTAGTAGTCACTTAAGATAACTTGCGGGTTGAGTGTTTATGTAATTCAATGTCAGACATTATTGTTACAGTTTACTTAATAGTGTATTGTTAAGTTGTCAGCGATAGAGAGTGGGTAGTGTCACTAGGGATGGTAAAATTACTCGCCAGGTCCGAGGCCCCGGTGTGACCCGTGTTTTAGGGGCGGGTCTTGTCTTGTTTATTTTGAATTTAGGGGCGGGTTTGGGTCTCTAAATGTGTTGACCCGTTCAGGGCAGGTCCAAGCCCGGGTCCACCCTCCAGCCCCATTTGACTCGCCCCACCCCGCACAATATTAGGATGTAAATGAAAAAATAAAGTATTTGAACTTAAAAGTAGTTTTTAGGGGTGATTATGATAAATTATAATATTTTACAATATCATGTAATTCTACTAGACTATATAAACAAAATTACATATCCTAAGCCATATAATTCCCGATTCCCCATTTCAATATACTATATTTATTTTATTGATTATTATTACTTTTATTGAATTTCCTTATTTAGTTATTAATTTGGTTATTATATGTTTCTATGTGTAATTCCTTAAAAAAAGATGGTTGGAGAGGAAACATTGGATGATGAAGGAGGAAGTTCAATGATATCTTTGTGATGTTGTTTCGTTGGAGAGTTACATGTAGGAAGTAGATCTTGTGTGCTATCAACTTGTTGGTTTGGTTTGGTTTCGTTAAAGTGTTGACATTATTTTTATTTACTTGTTACTGTGTTGGTTACCGGCACAAGAATCAACTACTAAAAAACCATAATTCCATCCAAAATGTAAAATTTCCAAGTAAACTATATTCAACAAAAAATACTAAGTCATTAACAAACAAAATCAACAAGTACATGGCGATAACAATAATAAATACATCAAGGTAAACAACTCACGATAATAAAAATATACCAATCTAGGGATGTCAAAATTACCTGTGCTATATAAAGCCGTTATAGTTAAATATGATACAAAAAAACAAAAAAACAAAGCTAAAACAAGCAACCTGTCAAAATGCTGGACATGACTCGACATGTAAGTGTCGAGTGTCGGATGCGAGTCTGTATCGAGATTCACAATCGAGACTCAATATCAGTCTATTTTTGAAGACATCGAGTGTCGGATGATGCATCCGACACTCGACACTTGCATGTCGAGCCGTGTCGAGCTCTATCGAGTCATCCGATACTCGATACTTACATGTCGAGTCGTGTCGAGATTCACAGCCGACACTCGATATCAGTCTATTTTCGAAGACATCGAGTGTTGGATGATGCATCCGACACTCGACACTTACATGTCAAGTCGTATCGAGATTCACAACCAACACTCGATATCAGTCTATTTTCGAAGACATCGAGTGTCGAATGCATCATTCGACACTCGACACTTACATGTCGAGTCGTGTCAAGCTCTATCTAGCGCGTCGAGTTTTGTTGAGTTATATCGAGCGTTTTTGATAGGTTGCTTGTTTTAGCTTTGTTTTTTTGCCTTTTGGCATCATATTTAACTATAACGGCCTTGTATTTGCAAGTTGAAGCAAATGGCAAGTAAATTGACATCCCTACTTGTGTGTGTATGTATGATTTTAGTTTAAAGATATATTGTCTTCAAACTTATTAAAAAATAGACTTAATTGTGTACTTATCAATAGATTGAGATGGTTATAGAATTTTACAAGGGCGGGTGAGGCGGGACAAAATATAAATGAGCGGGGCGGGACTGGATACTAGTTGCTCCGGACCCGCCCCGCTCCATTGCCAACTGTAAGTGTCATTAAAATTTAAGATCATAGAGGGATTTTGTTTTATAAAGATTAGGTCAGTGTGTGGGAATGAGTCAACACTATAAACGTACTTAAAGATTGTACAAATAAGAACTCAGTAAATTGCAACTTTAAGCTATCCGTGGATGTAGGTTTTATAATCGAACCACGTAAAATCTTCTTATGCCACTTTATTTTACAGTTTATTATTATATTACGTATAGCTACTTCATACTTCTAGATCTCACACATAATAACATATATTCTTCGAATAGACGAAATTATAGTAAAAATGTCAAAATTATATATGGAAACAACTTACCCCATTAATCACATATTAATAATGGGATACTTAATGTTTGCCCCATGAGGTTTGGCTAAAATCCGTCGTCCCTCACTTTTGTCAAACCGTTGTTGGCCCCTTAGGTTTCTCATCGAAATTAAATTTAACAGAAAACGTGAGGTCTGACATAAAACTATCAATGATAGTCATGGAATGGATAGAAATGTCCTTATCTAACCTTTGCAGATAGCAAAAAATCTTTAATACCCTCTTCTTCTGAGTTTTCAAAAAGTCAAATAATGATCAAATAAATAAAAATCAAGTTAAAATAATAAAATATATACTCCTCTCTCTTATTTCTCTCTCATTTTCACTCGTTCTCTGTTCCATCATTTCTTATTCACCTCTTTCGCCTGTTGTTTCTTCATCTCTTCCTCTCCGTTCCCCTAAACAATTGATTCCAACAATTAACAAAATCACACAAACAAACCTTTAATTTTCTCTCAATTTGAGGAAAAAATTGAAACCATCCCTATCATACCATCAGCTCACACCTACACACCCAATAGCAGCGAGCAAAAACTAGAAAAATCAACAGCCTATCAAACACAAAGCAGATGCTGTAGAAAACTGAACTGTGTAAATTGCTGTTACACAAACCCAAGATCAATATTGATTAAAGAAGAAAAATAGAAAAAACACACTCATGAATGAGAGAAAAAAACTCTCTATTTTCTACATATACTCCTAAAAAAAGCCAAAATAAAAAAAAAATCTAGAGTTGTTATACATCTATTAGTTTTCAAACTCTTATCGTTTTCAGAAAAAAATAAAAAAAGTGTAACCAAGCAACCCACAGTAGCAGCACCTAATAGCAACCCAACACCTAGTAGAATCCAACAACAGCATAACTTAGCAACACCTAAGAGACCATGGTAAACAACAATTCCAGCCAATATTAAATTAAAAAGAAAAAAAGTAAATTGCAACACCAGTACAAAATCGACACCGTCAATTTTTTTTTTTTTTTGCTTTCACTTCAGTTATTGGCCACAATCACAAACTCAGAGGCAGATGGCAGGGAAGGGAGAGAGAAAGGTAAAGATTGGCAAGGCTATGGTTTGTTGACAGAGGCAAACAGTAGGGGAAGGGGAGAGAGAGACACAGAGCGACGAGGCTATAGAGACCTCAATAGAGGCAAATGGTGAGAGAGAGGCGGAGTGCGGCGAGGCTAGAGAGACATTGTTGTTAGTCATTAAAATTAGCCGGAAACTCAAAGGTTTTTTTTTATATTTTTCCTTTTGCAAATTAATAATCATAAACTTAAGAGAAAATTTCATTTCCCCCCCCCCCCTTAGGTCCGTTAAAAAATTGCACTTGAGGTATTACTAATTATAATTGCCCCCTAAAATTAAATTTCTACTATTAACATAAACGGTGTAAGGCTAAAATTGGAAACATAATTCATGGGATAAAACTAATTACAAAAAATATGGTGAGACAATAATAATAATTAATAATAATATCAATAATCAATAATATTTAAAAAATTATTAAACAAATAATAATAAATTTATTAAATTTATTAAATAATAATTTCAATTATAAATTATTAAAAAATAAAATTGAACCCAACCATTTCGTCTTCAAACCACACCCCGGCACCAGTCGAACTTTCTCTTCCATCATCCTCTTTCCCCTCTCTTCGAAAGCCACAATTGTCTTCCTCACCTCCAAATTCTCAACTTTCTCTTTGAACCCACCATAATTAGTCGGCATTTTCTCTAACTTAAACGACACATTCACCAAACATGATACAAAGAACTGTCACACTTGGCTTTCTAATCGCATGTTACTCACCATTGCATGTCACTCCACCACCACGCCTTATGTTTCAAACACAATTTTTTCTCTTCTTTCCTCCTCCACCATCAGCCACCACACCGTAAGCCCTAAACACAAAGTTCATGCATCAGAATTCCACAACCCTACATCAACCACGACACCCCAGCACCAAATCGTTGCCAGCCGCCACACCAACATTAGTAGCCAAAACTTCAAACCTGAATGCCACTCCTAGCACCAACCATCCTTACCCCTGTGCCCACAACCGAATTACCAGCCCCAATTCACAACAATCTCAACCAGTCTTCCAATTTGACGATGCTGAGGACTTGGGTGAAAGAGATGGAGCCAGTCATTTTACATTAGGATTTGGGGAAAGATGGGGTACTGCCATTAAGATGGTGGAGAAGACCGAAGGTAGCGTGGGTTTTCGAGAGAGTTGACGAACAATAGCTGGAGGAGAGAGGGGTGATAAGGCTACTTTGGTCAACTCGCGCACCTTGTAATCTCTCTCTTGTTTTACCGTTTAAGCTAACAACAAAAATTGAATTTTAGTGGGCAATTTGTAATTCGCAATACCTCAGGGGGAAACCTTTTTTTAACCAGCCTCAGGGGGAAAAAGTCATTATCCCTAAACTTAAATTAATTTTTTGTATTATATTATATTATTGTTGCTGTTAACTCAAGAGTCAAGTGACCTCTCCCTTTTCTACTGCATCATTGATTACTACTTGTTTCAACTACGTAAACGTATAATTTGGAGGATTTAGAATTTTAGATGTTACACATCTTTGACTTTAATAATTAGTGTCGTGATATTCTACACTAGGGGTAGTGGGCATTTTGTGGGTCAGGTATATCAGGTTAAATAAAGAATAAATTAACTAATAAAAATTTTAATATTTTTTTATGCCCCATGTGAAAATGAATAAAGAATAATTCAATCCCAGGCTATAAAACACCAAAATACAACCAATTTATGGACGAAGTTTCTGATCTCTGGTTCTTAGGTAATGCTAATATCACATTTTCCTTCTCAACAAACAAAAACAATCACATAAATAAGCCAATATTCTCAAATCATGTGATCATATACCATAACTGTGGAATGGCAAGGAGGAGGGGGTGGAAATTGAAACTGAGAGGTGTGAGTCAAGGAGATGCAAAGTGTGAACCAAGGGTGAGGGTGAGCGGAGACCCATCGTTGACGTCATCAAGTTAGGGGGGAGGTGAGGGTTTGCTGCTGTTCCTGGCGTTAGGTATATACATACATACATACATACATACATATATATGTATGTATGTGTATATATATATGTGTGTATGTATCTATGTATATCATTGTCTGGTGTAGTCAATTGTATTGTAACCTTTTGATACACCTTATTACATTAGCCACGTCTAATATTTTTTTATTTTTTTAAAGAATAACATATGGGTTGGGTATTGTCTGGTACACTCAAAACAAAACGGATTTTGGGTATTTTTTTACCCCATACCCCATCATTCCCAACTTTGGTCGAATAAACCTGATCAGATACATTTAGGTCGGATAAAAATGCGCACCCTTATTCTGCATGTTGGATTTTAAAAAGAGTATCCATTTGATATTTATCCCGGACACACATTGTCTTATCTATTTATGTTTGCGTGCTGGCGTGCGTGCCCAATTATCACACATGAATCACATATATGTATATATTCTTATCTTTATTCATATATGCATGTCATGCGTACCTAATGCTCACATGAATCACGATACATGCCATGCGTAAATATTCCAAGACATTTTTAATTAATAATTTAATGGGAGGCACCATCAACAAAGGAATTGTTTCCTTTGGCTTCATTAATTTATTGCACTGAGATTAGTTTTTGGCATGTAATGCTCCCAAAAATTAGTTACAATAATCATTTTCACTTTTAATAAATTCCTTTTACACAATTGGGATTCGGAAAAAAAAAGAGAAAAGAAAAGAAAATAAATTAAACACAAGAGATCACTCATCGTAAAAGTTTGGAAAACCTCATTAAATATGTTCTTGGAGTGTGCATATAAATATGAGCAATGCTACACTTATAACTATTTACAAGCAACTTTTCTTACAACCTAAGCTGACAAAAATTCATTAGAGGAGGAAAAAACAAAAATAAATAATGGTAGTTATATCTCTAATAGAATTTTTTCTATTCAGGTTGTAGAGAGAGTTGGTTGTAAATTGGTTCCAAGCGTAGTATTGTTCTATAAATATATAATTCTTAAGGTTAATTACCAAAAACTCCCTTGAGGTTTGCTGAAATCCCACATGACCACCTCTGGTTATGAAAATCTCACATATCTTCCCTTTCCGTTAAGAACTATTAAGAAATATAAATTTTTTGAATTGCTCATGGTTGACTATTAAAAAAATATTCAAAACCTTCAAATAAAAAAATAAAAATAAAGCCTAAAACTTGCTAATGAGTTATAGATAAACTTAAAAATTTTTATTAAAAACAATCTACATTAAAATAATTTATTAAAATCTAAAAAATAATAAAAAATTTAACGCAGTTGCATGTAAAAAGTTGTCTTATAAAGTTTCAGTTTTTCAAGGTAATTTCTTTATTTTTCTAATTTTTAATTTTTTCTTAATTTAAAATTTTGAATATTTTAAAAATTCAACAACTGAAAATATAATAAATTTATATTTTTTAACAGAATTTTTAAAGGTTCTTAACAATTAATTAAAGAGGGTGATTCTGTGTGATCTTTAGATCCAGAAGTGGTTGTGTAGGATTTCGACAAACATTAGGAGAGGTTTGTGGAAATGATCCTAATCCTTATAAAACAAAATTACAAAATTATATGTAGAGCTTACAAACTATATATATATAGAAAATAGAAACTTGGTTTTTTTTTTTTATATTTCACTTAGCACGTATATAGAATTACATTTGTTTAGAGTAGATGTAGATGTATTTTATGATTGATATATGAACCCAAAAGTGAGGAGAAGCTAAACTAAATGATTGGGACGGTCCATCCCATATTGTCCTCAACAAGGCCACTCTGAATCCCTGTAAGCGTTTCATGAAGTTTATGAGTCACTGTTTTTTTTCCTGTTTTAAACTCAACCCTGCATTAATAACATAATTAAATTTCCTTGGTTATAAAGAGAAAGAAAGAGGGACAACAAATTGCCATTGATAATCAAACAGAAAATTGTAAACATTTTGCATAAATTAATGGATATATATATATATGTTTTAAATTACCTTTGGTCCTTGTAGGTTAAGGTGGCAACAGGAGTCACAACCATTGCTGTTCCTGTGCAAAATACTTCATCTGCATTCATCAAATCCTCGACTGGAACTTCGCGTTCCTCGACCTGAAAATCATAGTTGGCAAATCATGTCATCAAAGTTCAGACTAGGAAATCATCTTCAAATCAGCTTTAAGGTGTTTGAATCTCTAATAGATATTGACACAATCGCTTTGATATGAAAACTTAAGTTTGTCAATACGGTTTAACAATAACATATAAAGTACGACAAAATAAAGATGAATTATTCAAATAAAAAGATACACATTTTAGTTGCTCTTCTAAATGTTAAACATCAAATAATAGAGGACTAACAGCATGGATATGGCTGTGATTATTCTGAATCTTTATATATTGTAGGAAAGAAAATGAGTCATAGGAGTAACAGGATTAAATTGACCTCATAACCCATATCAGAAGCAAGTTGAATGATGCTTTTTCGTGTGATACCAGGCAGGATAGTTCCATGGGTTGCTGGAGTTGAAATGAGGTTACCCTGCAAGATATAGAAAAGTAAAATAGACGGAGAAATCAATCAAGAATGGATTTTCTGCACTAGTATGGATTTAATTTGAAACTTAAAACTAAATCACGCCTAAGGATAGAATGAACGTAGGCTATTTCGTATAATTTATTGGCATTACCTTCAGGATGAATATATTACACGAAGAAACCTCCTCAACATTCTTTCCAGTTAATGCATCTAAGAATAAGACGTCAGAGAAACCTTTGGCCTTTGCTTCAGCGACTAATTCGAAAACCTACAAAAAATTTACAAAGGTAAAACTAATAGAAGGAAGGAAAATTTTTTATAAAGAGCCATATTTTTCAATTAAGCTCTTATCACACGCGCAAATAAACTTGTGCTTACCCCTGAATAGTTTGTAATGCTTTTGATGCCTCCAGTTCCACCAGGGCCAGCACGATGGAGGTTATCCTCGACTAACAAGTTCAGGGATTCCAGACCCTATGAGTTGACAAAATCCAATAATTATAATTAGTTGACTCTAATATATTCTGATTGCATCAAATGGCTAAAATGTAATGTAATTGTGGTGTTGGCTTGTCAAATTTTTAGTAAGATAAGCAAATGCACCTTGTAGAAGTTTCCGATCGGAGAAGTAAAT
Organism: Boswellia sacra; assembly: GCA_013180625.2. Lineage (NCBI taxonomy): Eukaryota > Viridiplantae > Streptophyta > Magnoliopsida > Sapindales > Burseraceae > Boswellia > Boswellia sacra. Next base: position 105,191 of record SNVD02009150.1, on the reverse strand, counting down.
ATGAGGAAAGTGCATTCAGGAGCTGGTCCAATACCCATAACAGCACCACTTCCCATGAGCAGAGGCCTAACGTAGAGTGAACCTTTACCATGAGGAGGCACCTGTTTCCAGTTGAAACAAAAACAATTACATATTGCATAAATGTAAAGCATGAAAATTGAAATCAAACAAGAGAAGCATCTGCAAAAAATATTACCCAACGCTTGTTTGCAAGGACAACTTGTTTTACAGCATCGACAAATTGCTCGACTGAAGGAGCTGGCATTGTCAATCTCTTTGCACCCATTTGCATCCTCAAAGCGTTCTGCTCCGGTCGAAATAGCTGAATGCTACCATCTTTTTTCCTGTAGGCCTTGAGGCCTTCAAATAATCCCTAAAGATGCAACCATTAACGAATTCATCATCAAGTTGGACCAAAAGAGAAGAAAAATCCAAACTAGTAGCTTAATACTTTGTATACCCGTCAATAAAATTAAGATTATAAAATGAAGAGATTTTATTGATGGACATAGACGGTATGCTACATTCACTCTAAGCGAGCCTTTTTCCATGGGAAATCGGCATAATTATGGCCCCTTAATTTGGTGTTTACCTGTCCATAGTTGAGGACTCCAGCAGAAGGGCTTAGCTCTATGTTCCCATACTTGGTTACATATCCGTGTGAGAAACTCTCTTTGCTAGAGCATTTCATTATATGCATGTAATCTGTTGGAGTCAAACCAAATCCAAGTTGGTCCCAGTTCACGTCGGCATAATTTTCGTCATTATAGCTGTTAAATTTGCAGTTAACATTAAAAATGTTTTATCAGCAGCCAAAGCACATTCCAGCTTTATAAAGATGAAAAAAATTAAATAAACGTACCTATTCATGGTGTTTTCAGAACTGGATGCAATAGGGGGTGGAGCCATAGCTGTAAAATGAAGTAACTGCTTTACTGCAAGTAATTAATTAATTAATTAAAAAAGCACTTGTAAGATCCTCCATTGGAAGGGAATTGGAATTGTATACATGGTTAATTTGCAACTGGGAAGGAAGATAGCTAACACCAAAAAGTATAACATTAGAGCACGTAGCATTTTGTAATATATTACAAGTCATATCTTTGCTCAAAATTTGAATTATTATATGGAATGTTAATAGATATGCTTGTGCATATAAAAGACATGATATGAGAACAAACAAAATAAACATGAAAGTGAGGCAAATGATGAACCTTTAATGAAGAAGCAGAAACGTCCAAGCAGGTTGGTGCGAAGAGTCCTGGCATGAAGAGAACTTCTTATAGAGATATTCAAAGAGAAAAGGCGTTGAAGAAGTCCTTAAAACCAGCAAAAGACGAGTTTGCAGTTGATTACAATTTTGTATAGAGTATTTGCAACGGCCTGGATACAGCAAGTTTTGCAGTTTTGAAGAATTTTGCTGTTAGCCACACACGCAGCTGCGCAGAAAGTGCATAACTACAGTTTATTAACATATAATTAACCTAGTTTTAGCTAGGGTTTGTTAGTAATCGTATCTGAATAAATCGCTTTAATTCTAAACAAAGAAGAATTAGTTTATTGAACTCAACGAGCTAACCAACTGAAGTGGGTCCTTCCGTCAAAAAAAAAAAATAAAAAGGACTTTTTTTAATTGATTTAAGCTTCCACCTTTCTAATAGATATTTTTTAAAATATACTTATTATTGGTTGCTTGACATATCCTTGAAACAGATGTGTTAGATTATATATGTTAAAACAATCAATTTACCCTTGCTGATAATTCCGAGCCATTGTTATTGCCAATTTGCTTAACAAATAACGTTGTTAGTAGGTGAAAATCAAGCACAATAAACAACGAAATTTACTACTAAACGAAGCTAATAGGTTTATTCGGTAAATTGGAAAGTGCAGAATTGTATCTTATAAATTTCCTTGTTACTAGAGTTTTGCAATTTGAGCCCTTCAAAATCCCTTTGTAAGTCATATTTATATTAAAAATGAACTTTTTAAAGGAAATTAAATGACTAAAAGAACATTGAAAATTTTAAATTTATCTAATATACTATTCATATATTTTTTATTTAATTTTTCCTTTTCCTAAATCCCTAAGCCTTTGTTTTCTCTTCAAATACCTAAGTTCAAGAACAATTGAAATTGATGAATTAAAGTTATATAATAGTTTGGGAAATTGTCACATACTACCCCTATCTTTTGCGAAATTATATGTAAAAGCACGTTTGTTAGTTTGTATGAATCATAGTCTTACCTTTTAAAAAAGTCATCATTGATTACCCTTCCATTAGTTTGGACATTTGATGACATCAGCTTTCCATCTAAAATATCTCTATTTACGAATATACCCTTAACCTAAGCTTGTTATGAAATAAAATTCTTTTGGCTAGTTAGGATTCAAACCTAGGACCTAGAGAAAATCTTCTACGTTACCACTATGCCAACTATTAACCTTTAAGATAACTTTCACAAAATATTTTATTTACTTTTCATCTTGATACTTTAAAAAAAAAACAAAACAAAAGAAAAGAAAAGAACAAAGACACCAAGCCAGTCCACCATGTCCATTCGTCAAAAACCTTCTTTAGAAAATCTCTGCATCTTCCCTTATTAATAAACCCAAAATCTTTTTCAAGAGAAACCAACTTGATTAGCAGCCCTTTGATCAGTCATAATCAAGAATATGCTCAAACATAGAATTCACATAATCCCCACTTCTCTCACTCTTCCTCACCAAATCAAAACACTTGGGCAAAGGATCAAGCAGGTGGCCATCATCAAAATTTACGATCCACTAATTTAAACCGAAAACTAAAAACCCAAAAATCCAATCATAAGCCTGTGTACTTTCGCCATGTCCTCCACGAACTCCTCTATAGTGCTTGGTCTCCTCCATAGCATATGAACTCACCAGTTGGGGTTGGCTCTCCTACTTAGAGAACTGAGCCACTCAGTTTTGATGTTGAATTCAAAGAAATCATCAGTCAATTGAAAGGATTTTGGTGTAACAATTTCTAGGTTTGCACTGTCGATTGGATTATGGCTTGTGCGTTTTGAAGAGTTCTGTTAGGTGTTTTGGAAATGAGGGTGGATGACACATCCAAAAAAGGATTGTCTCCCAAGTATAGGAGTGTCGAAGTAATAAACCCGGTGAGACCGGGGTCGATCCACGAGGAAGGGAATTTAAGCGCTACAAACTATAAAATAAGCAATATGATGTGGATGATTTAAAGAGATGACAAGATAATATCAACAAATATAAGTGAGAACAAGTTCGTAAATAATAAAAGAGAATAACACAAGAGAAATTAACACAATAATAATGAAAGCTAAGGTTAGGGGATCCGCCGTTGATATCTCAAATAAGGATAAACAACCCCTTGTATTTATATGAATTATATTTGCTTCGTTACCAATATTTATACCACTTCTTGTAAATGGGTTCAAGCATCCAATGTGCCAATCTCCATATGTCTACAACAAATCAAGTTTCCTAACTAGATTCATGTCGGTAAGGAAGAACCATACGACATCTAGAAAGGATCCAAGCATTTGGTGTGCCAAGGATTGTCGACAATGGATCAAGACCTCCACTTTACAAGTGGTGTCAAGATTGATTAAGAAAATAAATATAAATCATATATAAACAACATAAGATTATGATTATTAAGCACATATAAGGGTTAGAGAATCCTTATTCTCATATCAAGGGTTTCACCCTTTCACCTTAGCAAAAGAGAAATTAGAAGAACATTATAATAGAAAGAAAATAAAATGCAAGAAAAAGGAAATTCATTAATAACATAAACACACAAAACACAATACAAGATCCTAGCCAAAGCCAAAATGTTCCAGCCAAGGCCAAGATGCCCTAATGGGTCACAAGGCACCTCTATTTATAGATACATTCAAGGGCAAACTTGTCAAATTACAAAGGAATAATTGTCAAATATTAGATGCACCAACTTTGACAATTGGGGTAATTAGGTGAACCGACTTTGACCACCGATTTTGACATTGAATTTTTGAGAATTTTAATCACATGTCTTCATGATATTCGTAGATATTTCTCTCAGAATTCTAGAACATCTTGATTCATACGATTTGGATGCGTATTCTGAGAGATATGGTCAAAATACTGAGGCATGGTCAGGCTGGGCCGAAACTGCAGATGGGTTCACTTCAAGCCCATTTTTGGTCCACTAAGAGCCCGAATTTGATGATGCTTCTGAATACAATCTTGTATATAATTTAATCAGCTTTCCAAAACATTATGATTTGCACCATTCTGATCTATAAATAGAGAGTTATGCCCATTTTACCAAACCTATAACAAAACCAAAATTAAGAGGAAGTTAATTCCAAAGATGCAAAGACTATTAATATGCTTAAGTTAAGGATTTTAATGACACTATTAATGCAATATGATGAACTAAGCTCTTATTAAACATATATATTTAAGTGTTCATCAGTGGAGTAGGCCATGGCAGCATAGGTTCAGAAAGATCAGACTCTAGTTCCATACTTGACTCTAATGAATCGACTAAACAGGTTTCCAAAGGGTCAAAAGAACTTCCTTTTTGAATGTGGTCTTCCACAATAGTTTTAATCATATTGGCCTCCTCAATTTCATCATCTTCTTCATGTGGTTGTTTGCACATATTAAAAATGTTAAGTTCCAATGTCATGTTTCCCAATGATACCTTCATGACTCCATTCCTGCAATTAATCAAAGCATTAGAGGTAGCTAGAAATGAACACCCTAAAATGACAGGAATTGAATTACATACTTCTACCAGTTGTGTATCCACTATAATAAAATCCACTGGGTAAATGAATTTGTTGACTTGAACTAACACATCTTCTACTACTCCTCTTGGCACTTTAATTGATTTATTAGCGAGCAAAAGAGTCACATAAGTCGATTTTAACTCACCTAGATTGAGTTTCTGAAAAATCGAGTAAGGAAGCAAATTCACACTAGCACCAAGATGAAGTAAGGCTTGTTTAGTTTTATGGTCTCCAATAACACATGAAATTGTAGGACATCTTGGATCCTTATATTTCACTGTATTATTGTTTTGAAGAATAGCACCTACTTGCTCGGTTAGAAAGGCCTTCTTTTTCACATTCAATTTTCTTTTCACAGTGCATAAATCTTTCAAAGATTTTGCATAAGAAGGTACCTATTTGATCACATCTAGCAACAAAATATTGACCTTCACTTGTTTGAAAATTTCAAAAATTTCAGAATTGTGGGTTGGTTTTTTTTGTTTGGCTAATGCTTGAGGAAATGGAGGCATAAGTGGGGATTTTGTTTCTTCCTCGCTAAGTGTTGGTTTGGTAACCTCTTCCTTACCTTTAGAGATGGATTCATCTTCTTCTTGTAAGTTTTAGGAATGTGCTTTTTGACAACCTTACCATTGCGAAGGGCCATGACTGATTTGGCTTGGTCTACATAATGGTTCCTTGAACTCCCTACATTTGAATTAGATTGATCATTGGGGTTTTGCAATGGTTGAGAAGGAAATTTTCTTTTTTCTTGGATGCTAAATGTAGATGCAAATTTTGCAAGAGTGACTGACAAATTTGCTAATGTTTGAGCAGTTTGACTATTGAAAGTCTCTTGCTTTTTAATGAATGAATGCAATGTCTCTTCAAGGTCATTCCTAAGAGGAGAAGCATATGCATGATCATGAGAATTTTGAAAATTTTGATGTGTCTGAAAAGGGACTTGTGAAGATTGTGCACGATTGTCATTTTTTTTACTAAAATTCGAATGATTTCTCTAACCAGGATTGTAGGTTTGTGAGTATGGATTGTGATTTGGCCTTTTGAAAGTGTTCAAAGCATTGGCTTGTTGATGGAGACATTCCCTAAAGGCAGGCAAAGGCACTCATCAGTAGGATGACCATTATCATTACAAATGTGACAGATAGTTTCTTGAATAGAATTCAATTGACCACCCTTTTTCATTTCTAAAGCCTTGACTTTTTTAGCTACGGATGCATATTTGGCTTGAAGGTCATGGTCTTCCCTAAGGTTGTAAATGCCTCTATTGGATGTCGAGGTTGGGGCTTTGCTTGGTACCTCACAGGTGCCAGTAGTGTCCTAATTTTAGGCTTTGTCTACTAATGAATCTAGGTAGTCAATTGCTTCCTCAGGGTGTTTATCTCCAAATTGTCCGTTACACATTAGCTCTACTAGTTGCCTATATTGAGGTGTTAACTCTTCATAGAAGTGTGCAACTATTCTCCAAGTTTCAAAACCATGGTGAGGACAGGTGTTAAGTAATTCTTTATACCTTTCCCAATATTGGTAAAGGGTTTCTTCTTGTTTTTGAGTGAAAGTGGTGATTTGTCTTCTAAGAGAATTTGTTCTATGGGTAGGAATTTTTTTTTCAAAAATTGTTGTTTCATCTCATCCCATGAACTGATGGAACTTGACCTTAAATTTTGTAGCCATGTTATAGCTTTATCTTTTAAAGAAAAAGGAAAAAGCTTTAATCTAATGGTACAATTTTGGGTCACTGCGAATATGGGTTCTCTATATCAAGGCCATGAAAGGTAGGTAAAAGTCGAACGAAAGTCAGTTTGAAATTGAAATGGATTACATTGGGAGGAGAAATTACACAAGATTGTGCACTAGTCCTTATCAGATTCATGTAATCTCTGAGGGTTCTTGGTTGGTTTTAGTCATTTTGTTGGGAAAGATTGTCCCATTCATATGTGAACCTTTTCACTTGATTCTCGGCCATGTTTTGTAAGGAAGATGATGTTTTCCTAACAAGTCTACCACTAGATGTGCATGACCAAATTTTCATGCAAATTTGAAAAAGAAAAGAAAAGAATAGATGAACACACAACAAAGAAAAAAATTAAGAGTTAAAATGAGAAAAGAAAATACTTACAGTTTTGCATGCCAAATTTTACCTTCCCTGGCAACGACGCCAAAAACTTGAAATATCCAAAATAGGATTATCTCCCAAGTATAGGAGTGTCGAAGTAATAAACCCGGTGAGACCGGGGTCGATCCACGAGGAAGAGGATTTAGCGGTACAAACTGTAGAACGAGAAATATGATATGAATAATTCAAAGAAATGATAAGATAATATCAACAAACATAAGTAAAGATGGTAGGCGGTACTACCGACCATTCAAATATTAAACAAAAATAAAAGGTGTAAAACCATCCATAGAAATAGAAGGTAAAACCTACCATAGCAAATGAAAGAACAAGTTCATAAGCAACAAATAATAATGCTTAAAATACAAGTAAAGTGAATTAACATGATAATAATGAAAGCTAAGGTTAGGGGATCCGCCCTTGATATATTGAATAAGGATAAATAACCCAATTATGACTCAATTGGAATCCACACATCAAGGAGTTTCCAATCGAAAATATGTTGACTAAGCCCATTTTACTTATATGAATTATATTTGTTTCATTACCAATATTTATACTACTTCTTGTAAATGGGTTCAAGCATCCAATGTGTCAATCACTATATGTCTGCAACAAATTAAGGTTCCTAACTAGACCTGTGTTTGTAAGAAAGAACCATACGACATCTAGAAAGGATCCAAGCATTTGATGTGTCAAGGCTTGTCCACAATAGATCAAGACCTCCACTTTACGATTGGTGTCAAGATTGATTAGGGAAATAAATATAAATCATATAAAATAAATGACAAAAGATTATGATTACTAAACACATATCAAAGGGTTATAAAATTCTTATTCTCATATCAAGGGTTTCACCCTTTTACCTTAGCAAGAGAGAATTCAGTGAAACATTAAGCGAGAAAGAAAATAAATTGCAAAAAGAAAATGATTTATTAATAACATTAAGAGAACAAAACACAAGAGGAAAAACACAATAATAAGAGATCCCAGCCAAGGACAAGATGCACTAATGGATCACAATGCACCTCTATTTATAGATACATTCAGGGGCAAAATTGTAAAATTACAAGGGGATAATTGTAAAATATCTTGTTGACAATTTGGATCATCATGTGCACTGACTTTGATCACCGATTTCAGTACCAAAATTATTTATAATTTTGATCACATTCTCATGAAAGTTGTAGATATTTCTCTCAGCTTTCTAGAACATCTTGATTCATACGATTTGGATGTGTATATTAAGAGATATGGTCAAAATATGGAGGCATGGTCAGGCTGGGCTGAAACTGCAAATGGGTTCACTTTAAACCCATTTTTGATCTACTAAGAGCTCGAATTTCATGATACTTGTGAAATACGATCTTGTAGATAATTTAATCAGCGTTCCAACGAATCAATATTTGCACCATTCAGATCTATAAATAGAAAGTTATGCTCATTTTACCAAACCTGTAACAAAAACCAAAATTAATATGAAGTTAATTCAAAAGATGCAAAGACTACAAATATGCTTAAGTTGGGGAATTTAATGATGCATAAATGCAATGTGATGAATTAAGCTCTTATTAAACATAAAGTTTTCATCAATTTACAAAGTAATCATATTTTACAAATAATGTTACTTTAATTAATTCTTTTCCCCTTCCTCTCTATAGAATTTTTGGCATTTTTATTTAAATAGCTAGTAATTGTCGGGTCTCTAGTAATACTTCTATTTAATCTCCTAATAATATTATGCTTAAAACTCATTAAGAATGAACCTTTCTTACAATCTAGATTGGCAAAATATTTTTAAAAACTATAATGCTATGAAGTCTTTATCAAAGAAATTTTTATCATATTGAAATTTTTAACGTCAATACAAAAAAAAGAGGGGGTTGCATTTGTGCACCAAAACTCAATCAAAAGAAAAAAAATCTATATATGTAGTTAATAGTTATAAATAATAAATTTAAACTTAAGAAATTATTATGTCCAGTGGATCCAATCTCATTAATGAGAAGTATTGATTATCGTTGAACTGCATATCGAGGAATTCAAAAGGACAAGTTAGTAGTTATGGGTAGATTTGGTTTGAAAAAATGTAGTATATTATGTATCTATTAAATAATATTAATATTGTGACTTTTGGGCTATTCGCAGAAACGTTCTATCCGAGATCTTGACAAAATTATAATGAAACGACGAGTAAGAAAATCAAACAAGAAAATAAACAAGACAAGCGACACTAGATTTATAGTGGTTCGGCCAATTAAGCCTATGTCCACTTTGGAGATCTCAGTCGTAGCTTTATTCCATTCAACAATAAAGAAGAATTATAAGAATACGAACAACAATTACAAGGATTTCAAATCTTACAGCCTTCCTATGTATATATCCCAAGATAATTACCAATCTATGATATATACTTCCAAGGAAAGGGTAACCAAGAAGAACTCACTGGGCACAAGATCTCTAATACGATTATCTTTCTAACACATCACCCCAAGGATACCACACCAATAATGTTTATTTACAAAATGCTCCAAATGGCAGACCTCCAAGATCACTCCCACACATTGCCAACCTTCTTTACTTCAAGGTGTCTGGAACGTTCTCTATCTTCTCTCTTCTTGTTCTATCTTTCACACATATGAACAAGGCTCTTATATAGGCCTTTGAGTTTCTTTTATAGTTTAACAATGATTCCTAGACTAGAAGTATAATAAAAACTCTTCCCATTTTGGTTTCTTTGTTAAACTATGAGTACCCAATATTTTCTTATTAAAACAAATTATAAACAAACTCAACTTCCTAGTTTGATACAAATTCCAACTTTTTTTCTTTAATTCTAATCTAGAAAGAAATCCTATATTGCCTAATATTCTAATAAGACAAAACCATTAATAACAATCTCCACCTTGTTTTATCTTTAACCATGTTGATTCCACGTTGAAGAAGGATTCCCAATTCACGTCATTGTGTAGGCGCGCAACTACTATTCTGTAAGAGTGCAAACTTTCTATTCGAACCATACCCATTCCTTGTTTATTGCACAGGATCGCAACCCACCTTGTGCGGGTGTGCAATTTTTTGTCAGACTTGCGCAGGAGCGTAACTTACCTTACGCTGGCATGCAACCACTTTAGATCTGATTCTAAACTTTCCTTCTCTGTTCCAGTTGCTACTCTCCACCAGCCCCTCAGGGCATTAAGTGTATTTGATTTTGATAAAGTCCAAGCAATGCTTGAACTTGCTAAATGTCCTCCCAAACCATTCCAATACTTTTTTCCACACACCCTTTTTTGTCGTGCTTTACCTATTCCACTAGTGTTTGGACCACAAACTGATTTATTTGCCAAAGGCTCCACCTTAAGCTCAAATCGCTCTATCCCATTATTAGCATCAAAGGCTTCCTCTTTCTTAATTAGAGAATATAGAGCATTTTCCAGTTTACCCTTCATAACAATCACAACACCTTTAACAATTTCCATGTAGCCATTCTCTATCTTGACTACATATCCTACATTATCAAGCACACCAAGAGAAATCAAATTCCTTCTCAACTCAGGGACATACCTCATATTATTAAGGACACGATCACAACCATCGAGCATCTTGACTTTGATTGAGCCAACCACAACTATCTTGCAAGCCTTGTTTTACCAAGAAGAACAGTTCCCTCTATCTTGTCATCAAAGGACTAAAACCATCCTCTATATGGACACTTGTGGAATAAACATCCAGAATCAAGAATCCATTCCTTTTGGCCTTCAAGTAACGAATGTCCAAAACCTCACCGGATTTATATTGTCCAAAAGCCACATCTCTATGCTTAGACTTCCTATCTCCTTGATGTTTCAATCTTTCTAGACACTCCTTTTGCAAATGCCCCAAGTTCTTACAAATATGACACCTCACTTTTGATTTGTCAAACTTCTTACATGACAATCGGCACTTGCCCTTGTTGCCTTTGACAGTTAGTGCTTCATTATTGCTCTCAGTACTCAATACCTTCTTTTCAGCCTTTAACTCCATCTCCTTGGACCTAATCACAGGTTCTAATTCTTTCATGGTTAATTAATCACGACCATACCGGAAGGTATCTCTCAGTTGACTGTATGTTGTTGGCAAAGAATTCAGCAAGATGACAGCTTGATTTTCCTCATCGATCTTTTCCTTAATGTTTTTCAGATCAATGACTATTCTATTGAAATCATCAATATTCTCATCAGTACCTTATTCCTCTTGCATCTTGAATCCAACTAGCTTGGCCTTCAAATATATTCGGTTTATTAGAGATATCATCATGTATAGACTCTTTAACCTAAACCAAATCCCCGTTGCAGTTGTCTCCTTCAAAACCTGTCTCAACACATTGTCACTTAGATGTAGAAAAATAGAACTATATGCTATCTCTAACATCTCTTGTTTTTGCTCTCTAGTCAACGTAGCCAATATTTTACTTTCACCACCCAAGGCCTAAGCCACCTTCTACTAAACTAGCATGGCTATTATCCTTCTATGCCAAATATTGAAATCACCCTTGCCATCAAACTGATCCATCTCAATTTTTTTTTACAGCCATCTCAGATTCAAGAACCAAAGCTCTGTTACCAGTTGTTGTGACTTTTGGCTATTTACGGAAGCGTTCTATCTAAGATCTTAACAAAATTATGATGAAGCTAGTAACGAACAAGAAAATGAAACAAGAAAATAAAGAAGAGAAGCAACACCAGATTTATAGTGGTTTGGCCAATCAAGCCTACGTCCACTTTAGATATCTCAATAGCCTCTTTATTCCAATCAATAATAAAGAAGAATTACGAGGATACGAATAGCAATTACAAGGATTTCAAACCTTACAACCTTCCTATGTATATATCCCAAGATAATCACCGATCTATGATATATACTTCCAAGGAGAGACTAACAAAAAAGAACTCACCGGGCGCTAGATCTTTGACACGATTATCTTTTTAACATAACACCCCAAGGATACCACACATATGGTGTTTGTTTACAAGAGACTACAAATGGCGGATCTCCAAGACACTCCCACACGTTGCCAACCTTCTTTATTCCAAGGTATCTGAAACGTTCTTTCTCTTCTATCTTCTTGTTCTATCTTTCACACATATGAACAAGGCTCTTATAAAGGCCTTTGAGTTTCTTTCCTAGTCTAACAATGATTCTTAGATTAGAAGTGTAATAAAAACTCTTCCTATTTTAGTTTCCTTGACACACTATGAGTACCCAAGATTATCCTATTAAAACAAATTATAATCAAACTCAACTTCCTAGTTTGATGAAAATTCCAATTTGTTTTAATTCTAATCTAGAACAAATAATATATTGCCTAATATTTTCATAAGACAAAACCGTTAATAACAATTAATGTTTATGTTCAACTTCTTTTTCAAAATATTTTACTCTATATCCTCTAATTTCTTCTAAGTTGAACACAATTTAAGGCGATGAATAAATTTCCAAACTCCAAAGGTCCAATGACTCCAATCGGTCTCCTAATTAGAAGGTAGTAAGTAATTGGCATGATTATAAAAATTTTACGCCATCAATTTTTGACTTCTTCGAGCATTCTAATCCATGTTTATTGCTAGTCATATGCATAGAAATAATGTCTAATGATAATGATAAGGCCCAAAAGTCATCAACTAATAAAGACAAGTTACAAATTATTCTCTGTTATAGACCCGTGAAATGTGGGGTATAAATCATGTTTTCATGCATATAGGTATTGGGTATATATGGATATCTCGTCTCAACTGTTTTTCAGATCAACACAAAAAAGGAGAACATAAGAATATTATTTTTAATGAGTGACAATAATAAATTATGATATTCGTCTATATCTGAAATGGTGTATTTAATTAATAATTGACAAGTAGACTGTTTGAAGATGTAATAAATGAACAATTCCCCTATTTGTTTTGTAGGGGAATTGATTTAGTTGATAATTAAATTGCTAGTAAAGAAATCGGATCTTGCCAATTTAGAAGGTATTTAGCTATATTTCAAGATGGGATTACAATTTATTAGGCACGAACTATATATATATATATCCTATAAATGAAATAAATCAATAGCATCACATTATTGGCTTGATGAACATAGACATCACGAGATGACACATCATAGATAGAAAAAGAATAAGATCTTCCAACATATTAATACCAGAAATTTAGGCTCAATTAATAGCTTATAACCATCATGCGCACATGAGATATCTACAAATTCTGAAGTGACTTTCTTTTTGTCCTTTAGCCAGGAGGCAGAGACTAGCAGCAACCTGAACCTGGACGCATACAAAATCCTTATGTTAGGCATGTGAATCCGGATTTGTATTCTTGTGATTGGAAGACATTAAATTAGCTATCTTATTCTTGCCTCTTAGATAATATATTTATTTGCTTTTCGTGAGGGCAATATACCACAATCAATGGCTCCATCTATGGATGCCTCGTGAACCCTTTTTGAGCAATACTTTTCTCTTTCTATAAACCATACCATATGATATGAACCTTAATCGTAATAAGAACCAGATCAATTTCGCTCACTACTGCTGGTCTGTGCCTTGCTTAAAGAAGGAAAATGCTGTTCCATAAGTTCTTATTAGCTCTATGCTTCATTTGTCTAACCCTAGCTCAAAACTCGCTTGCACAAAACTCCTACCAAGACTACGTGAACGCACACAATGCAGTACGTGCCCAGGTGGGGGTCGGTCCGATGACTTGGAACCACACGGTTGCTGCCTACGCTCAAAACTACGCCGATGAAAGGATCAGAGACTGTGACTTGGATCATTCAATGGGGCCTTACGGTGAGAACCTGGCGGAGGGTTATGGTAACCTTAACGGAGTAGATGCAGTGAAAATGTGGGTGAGTGAGAAGCCTAACTATGACTATCACTCGAATTCATGTGTTGGTGATGAGTGCTTACACTACACTCAGGTTGTTTGGCGCAACTCGATTAATCTGGGCTGTGGCAGGGTCAAGTGCGAGAATGGATGGTGGTTTGTTATATGCAATTATTATCCTCCTGGAAATATTGAGGGTGAACGCCCCTTCTGAATGTTTTTACTGATCACTAGATTGATAAAATTAATAAAATTTATTGTGATCAATGATGTGAAAATTAAATGATCGAAGCCACTACATGTTTTGTTGTATAGACAAGACATATATCGCGTGGTGCCTTCTTGTGCTTAAATTTCAAACAAACAATACGTAAGTCCATAATTCTTTAAGTTATTAGTTTCCTAATACCACAAATCTATTTTTTCTTTTTGGCGCATACCCAATAAGAACATCTTTGCAGAGATATTGACTCGATGATCAGAACTTGACAGGTGATGATCGATATTTTGCTGTTACTCAATCAGAACTTGAGAAATAATGATCAATATCAATGGCAACCTATTCTAAAATATAATTATGTTTCGTTAGCTAGAAACGCAATATTTTTTCTTCTATCGCGCTTTGAAAATGCAATACAAATATGTGTGACACGTAGCCGCAAATATAATTTCAGAATCAGATCATGACACAAGTGATGATGATATATTGATTTCAGTTCATCTAAAATATTCTAAATCGTAAGCTTAAGCTCTCGCTCAAAAGGTGGCTCCGACCAAATAAAATAATTATCTCAGTTGTTGGGGCTCTATTTAGTAATTATATTGCAGAACTTGTCACTAATTGAGATGACTAATTGTTTGATATCAACATTCTCAACCTTGCACTCTTTACTTGCAAACAGTACTGTAAATGTTTGTTCAGTACGTCATGAATATTCCACTCAAAATTCCATTAGCCGAAGATTCATGTTCAATATGTTCCCGTGATTTAAGTTCAATCCTCCATTTTATCAGTCAATGCAATCCATTAGAGGTAAACCAATGCAAAAGCAGAAGTCAAATCAACTTTCTATAGGCATCATAATTAATGTTGTTGATAATAAGAACATAACTGCTAAAAGAAAAAGAAAAGTCATTTACTTTGACCACAAAAGACGACGAAATTATTTCTATTCATCTAATTTTACAACTGAAATATAATTAATTAATACAATACAAATGAATAAATACAGAAACAAATTGCACATACCCGGCCGTTTAGTTAGTTGTTAATTAATTAGTCTTTGATTAGCTAAAGAAGTTGGTTGTCCCCATCTTTGCTTGCCCCACGGAACCAATTATATAATTTAAAATTATCGGACTTATCTAAATTAGACCTTTAAAAAGTGCATGGTATGGTCCAAAAATTTTAGACCAATAACACTATTCGTACTATACTTGACCTAACACGAATAGTATTTTGTACCGTATCGTATTTAGCATTAAAAAAATTTTGAAGGCCTAACATGGTCCATATAGCGTGACTCAAATGGACTGTCGTGCCTAAGACAGTGACTTTTTGTACTTGGCACAAATGGGGTAAAAATATGTACAAAATTTTTTTATCTTTAACTTTTAAATTTTTATTAAAAAAATATACATGTATCTTAAAGAGACTAATTAACCTCTTATTTGAGAGTCCTAAATATCTCTTCTAAGAAAAATATAGGGTTTTCTTTAAAATCAAGTTGAATTTTTTAATAACCTAATTTTCTTAAAGAATTTATAAATAACAATTTAAAACTATTTTTATTAATTATTACTATCTTGAGTTAAAAATTATTTCATTTGCTTTGTTAAAAGTAAAAGTCTTAAAATTTTATTTAAAAAAATATATATATACTAGTCAATTTCTAAAACAAAAAGTGTTTGAATTGTTTATTAATAATTTGAACTAAAAGTATAATTCTTCAAATATAGTTGAAATTCCATCATTACAGTTAAGACTCATTTTGTATCATTTCTTTTGATTGAAAATAGTTCATTTTATGATATAGATTAAAAGAAATAGAGATTTATGGGAAGCAGTAAAATAGGAGTGTAAGACCAAGTGAACTAAGAATATAAAAAGCATGAGATATAAATAGAAAGTAAAGAAAGAAAATAAATTTTACTTGATTTTTAATTGTTACAACAATGCAACAAAGCAACTTGGTCCCTTAACACATTCATTTAAATCCAATGATTTATTTCTTTTAATTTAAATGAACTTATTTTATTAAATGAATTAAAAAAGCAACCGTGCTCATTCGTGTTTATTTGTGCTTATCATGCTTCATGAGTGGCATGGTCCAATCGTTCTTCATGCTTGATACAGTCTAATATAGTCAATTTTTTAAGGCCAATTCAGTCTATTTTTTATTTCATACATATTATACGATTTCATACTGAACCGTTTGGTGCTCGTGCCCACCGGACCCCCCTTTTTACATGTCTAATCTAAATGAACGAATGACCAGTCAGCGGACCAAAGTTGCACATATGGACCATATATGTATATATATTCTAGGATTAACTTTCTCTCTGACACGACAATATAGACCTGGCACGTTTTGATCTAATATTAATTCATGTAATTAAATTGCATTTATCATTGAGTGCCATGCATGCATGTACCTAAACGGTGGATGTAATAATTCTAGACAAAAATTGGTTTTCAAAAATTAAGCTAGGTATATGAGGTAACTAGGTTTTAAAACTCTTCAATTTATGATATATTAAGATATTTTTGCTTTTTTCTTTAATTAATTGTAAACCACAATCTAATTTGCAATCAAGTCATGATAATCTAAAGAATTCATCTTTATTTTAGAAGTAAAGGAGCCAAAATAAAAAACAAGGAAAGGATTAAAGAGTATACGTAGTAATTAAACTATGTATAACACAAAATCATGATGCACTGATGCGATCGAGCTGCTGAAATATATACTGTGTACAGGGCCGACTTAACTCTTTCGCCGTTTAGGTAACCGCCTAAGGCTCCAAAATTTAGGATGACCCTATATAATAATTTTTGAGTAATTTTATTTTATATAAAAAATTTAATTTGATTAAAAGGCCCATATAATCAAAATTATCTCACATAGATAGTTAGGGGGAGGTTCTTTTTTTTTTTTCTTTTAATCTAAAGGATTGAATTATACTAAAATTTGAATAGGACTAATTATAAAAATCTAAATAATATATTTGTTTTTTTATTTTAATATCTGAAAACTAATAGTTTTACACATATATCTCTATTTATATATATTATTTTTACTTGTGATTGTGATTTTATTTCCATAGTAAAAATATTTGCAAACAAAAATTTATTATGAATTTAATTTATTTAAATGTGCATAATTGGGTAATAGTTATATTTTCTAAAAGAATTTGACATATAAATAAGCTAAATGACCATAAAATAATTTTAAAATATATTGAGAATTATAATACAAAATTAGAAATAAATAATAATGTCCTAAAATTAAATTATTAGGTTATGTACAAATTAATCATAAATAAATTTTACAAGGGCATTTAAGAAAATTAGAAAATTAATAAATGATTAGACATTTATATTCAGATAAAAATTAGAATTTTTAGTTTTTTCTATTCAGGTGAAAATGTCCTAGATTAAAGGGCTGATTGTTTTTCCATTTAAAGTCTGAATTTTACTTAATCAAGACTTCAGACTTTTTTATGATGATTGTTTTTGAGACTGAATACTTTTTATCAGATAATTATATTTGAATAGAAAAAGCAATATTTTCTGCCTTTTATCTAGATGAGAAAATATATGAATGGATGTTATGCAAAATCCGCAAGGACAAAATTATAACAAGTAATATAATGATGGATGAGTATCGTTTCCATGAGGATTAGCTATTAACTACTAAACTTAATCTAACTCTGATCTTATTTGAATAATAAAATTTTAATAGCAAATTTAATTAACTAACTAAATAACTGGATTAAAACTAAATACTAAGAAAATAAATAATGTTTGAACTAAATTAAGAAGAATCTAATGAATTAAGATCTAAGGTATCAGGTTTCATCTAAATTATCAACTCTATCATTTCAATCCAAATTAATCAATGTTTATCATCTTGTTGACAACCAAATTCTCTAAAGTATTTGTTATCCTTTTTCAAGCAATAACAATGTGTAATTATAGGGAGAAAACATCTCTGTCTCATTTAGCAATCTATAATTATCCATTAAACACAAAAAATCACACACAGTTGCACAAATCATAATCATATCTCTATCTCATGTGAATTTATAGGAAATTAATCAAGGACTAATATATATCAACTTCTCATTCTAATTTATATCTCAGTTCATGCAATAGTTGGCTAGACAATCACAAGCATTAAGCATATAAATGATTCACTCAAAAAGGATTGAATAAACATCAATATATTGAATTGAAATAATTAAATTATCAAACTTGGCTACATCCTAAACCTAGAAAAAGAAACTTAGTTCATAGTATAAAGAGAAACAACACAAAATCGAATTGAAATCACTGAGTATAAAGAGGGAAGAAAGAACTAGAAATTTTGAAGATTTCTTGAAGATTCAATATTGATTCGTCCCTTCAAGAGTTGTAGTCCGATTTCTTGGCCTCCAAAGCACCTCTAATGACTTCTATCTAACACTAGAAAAGACCTAAAATGCGCCTATTATACTCTATATGAAAAGGGATCCAAATCCTAGCTAAAATAGGATTTTTGAATTTTTTTGGATATGAACTTGCGCAGGAGTGCGATTAAAGTTGTGCAGGAGCATAATGGCTCTGACTTTTGATCTACTATACACGAACTTGTCCCGCGGCACCACCCATTTTGCATTGGAGCGCAGCCTCTCTGACTCTAAAATCTTGAAATTTTCTTCTTTAAGCCCTTTAACTTCTGTTTTTGCTGTGCTTTATTACAAATCAGATTTAATTCTGAAAATTTGTAATTAACCTAGCTAGCACATTATTTTTCACTCTTTTTACTCAAAACTAATCAAAAATTAAATTTAAGGTTATTAAATTAGTGAATAAAATTCAACTAACAATGGATTATCTATTTTTTATGTTCCAAAATACCCTTGATAATTTTAGTTAATTCCTATTTTGTAAACTTTTTGCAATGTTTTCCTAATCCCAAACTCTTTTGCAAAGCTGATCCATGTAAATAAAGCACATCAAACAAAAAATTAAATCCATGCTGGTTTACATTCCTATAAACGCTTATCCCAACTACACAATTATCAAAATTTAACAAACAATGATTATAAAAGTTTGATCTATATATAAAAATCATACTAGTTACAATTTCTTAAACTCATATAAATATAAGCTTGAATTCCCTCCAATTCTGACATAACATTACTTACCAACAATCATAAATAACAAATTACAATTAAGGAAAATCTTAGCAGTAAAATCACTTTAGCCTCCTCAACTGAGCTATGCACTCTCCTATAAATTTTAGGATCCGGCCTCGGCCCACAGTATTCTAATTTTTATTTTGTTGTATTGATTATTGGCAAATGTTTATATAACATATGCAATGTATAATACATATAATACTAAATAAGGGTATAAATGTCAAATTATTATCTTTAAGATGTTTTAAGTCATTAAAAATAAATAACTTAAGACTTGTCATTAGATCTTAAAAAATAAAAAACAAACATATCATTCCGACATTTATATTCAGATCTATTCAGATTTCAATTAAATCCAGGTCTATTCAGATTTCAGATAAAAAGAACAATCACCCCTTAAGTCTTAAGTCAAATAAAAAAGCATCATAAAAAATATTTGATGTAGTATGAGAATAAGTTAAATTTAGACTTTAGAAAGAAAAATAATTAAACTCTTAGTAAGACCCAAAAAATCTATTAATAAAAATATTATTTTTTAAAACTCATAATGACTAATATCATGTCGATTAAATTAAAAGTTTTATTTTTCCCTACAATTTTCTCCATTCTCACACAATTCATTTTCTTCTACACAATCTATTAATGTAAAAATTATTTTTCAAAACTCATAATTAATGATTAATGTCATTTCAATTAAAAGTTTTCTCTTTCCTCGTAATTTTCTCTATTCCCACACGTTTCATCTTCTTCTACGCAATCTATTGAAACAAAAATGATTTTTTAGAACTCATAATAATTAATGTCATGTCAATTAAATGTTTTCTTTCCCACAACTCTCTCCGTTATCGCACAGATTCATCTTCTCTTTTTCTACATCTTTAACGATCACTATGCTTATACACTACGGGAAAAATCACCTTTAGCGACGAAAACTTTTATTGCAAAAGGCCCAAACTTCGTCGCAAAAACTTTTACCGACGAAATAAATTTCATCGCAACACTGTAGCAGAAGGTGCGTCGCAAAAAAACCAAGCGAGGAAAAGATTGTTGTTGTTAAAAATATTTTTGCGACAAAATATCATCGCAAAAAGGTGTTTCAGCTACAATGTTTTTCCTCGCTAAAATGTGGGTGCTTGATTTTGAATATCATTTTGCGACAATATTTTGTAGCAGAATAAATTTTCAGCTACAACGATTTTCGTCGCTCAATGGTGGTTGCACGACAAAATTTCGTCCTAGAAGATGTTTTCAGCTACAAAAATTTTCCTCGTCAAATGATTTGTGCAAACATTTTGTCGCACAACGGTTTTTAGCGACAATGAACTTCCTCACAAAATTATGGCTGCAGGATTTCAACTAGTATTTTGTGATAAAATTGTTGACCCAGGTATGGCAACCCGAGAGGGGGGGGGGGGGGGGGGGGGGGTGAATTGGGTTTTTATTTATCAATACGGAATTAGAAAACTTTTCTTGAAAGATCAAAATTATTTAACCCTTTCTTTGAGAATAAAGGTGAAGAAGATGAAAATAGAATGCAATCAAGAGAATAGCAATAAAGAACAATCACAAGTGCAAGTAAATGTAAAGAGATAGGGATAGAGAGAGTGCAAACTCAATTTACGTGGTTCGGCAAACCTTGCCTACGTCCACGGGCTCCTAGCTCCACGAGCTAAGCTTTCCACTAAGTTGTAGAAATCTTTACAACTTGCTTGATGAACAACCTCACCAAGACTTTTCTTCCCAACCTTGATAACACCACACCAAGAGTTCTTCTTGATGAACAACCTCACCAAGGCAACTTCCTTCAACCCTTGATAACACCACGCCAAGAGTTCTTCTTGATGAACAACCTCACCAAGGCAACTTTCCTCAACTCTTGATAACACACAACAAGAGTTCTCTCAAGGATAACTATTATCCTTTACAATAATATCTCACTCTCACCACAATACAAGAACAAAGATAATTTTTACAACAAAAGTATAACTCTCTTCAAAGAGTAGATAAATAATATAAAAGCTCTCTAGACTTGATATTTCTCTTTTTTTTTTTGCTTGATAAAATGCTTCTCTTGCTCTTGTTGAATGCATGGGAGAATGGCTCCTTTTATAGATAAATGAGATGAACTTAATCAAGTGAAGACACCATCTCCAAATTTTCTGCCCACCATAAAAACCGTAATCTTGTCTGCCATTTTTGTCAATGTTCCGTTTGAAATTTGAAAATCTGTAAAACATAAAAGATCTGCACATTTGAATAAGCTTTCCAACGCATCAAGAATCAAGTCATTTGGATATCTGTAGCTCAAGATATGGCCAAAACACCATTCGGTGCTCATGTGACTTGATTTTTCTCCATGTGTCAGTCCACCCGACTTGAATGATAATTCTGTCAGCCTTCCCTTTGAAATTTGAATTTCTTCAAAACATAAAAGATCTTCATATTTGAATAAGCTTTCCAAAACATTAAGATTCAAAGAATTTGGATATCTCTATCTTAAGATATGGCCAAAACACCATTCGGTGCTCATGTGAGTTGATTTTTCTTCTCTGTGTCAGTCCACCGAATTGCATGTCAATTATGTCGGCCTTCCATTTGAAATTTGAATTTCTTCAAAACATATGAAATGTTCTTCATTAAGTCATCTTTCCAATGCCATAAGAATCAAGTCATTTTGATTTTTCTAGCTCAAGATATGTCCAAAGGAGTATTCGGTGCTCATGTCAGCTGCTTCCATTTGTCTTTCAACTTGCATGATGATTTGGACAACCTTGCACTTGAAATTTGAATTTCATTAAAACATATGAAATGTTATAAATTGAGTAAGCTTTCCAAAGGCTCAAGAATCACGTCATTTGGATATTTGTAGAGATATATATGACCAATTGATTGAACATTGCTCATGTGTCACATTCCTTGAGTCAATCCTTGTTCTTAAACTTTGGTGCCTTTAACATGTAGTCTTCTCCTTAGCTTCAACACTTCATTTTAATAAGCCTCTTCTTGATTTTAAAATTATTTCAATGTTCTTACTCTTGCACATAAATAAACATGTTAGTAAATCTCAATTAATCAATGTGTATTGTTATCATCAAAATTATCATGTAGCTTTAGGGCTAACAAAAATTTCGTCACAGAAGGTTTTTCAGCTACAAATGTTTTCGTCACTAAATCATGGTTTAATGGTTTTACTAACATTCTGCGACGATTTATTTGTCGCTGTAGACATCCATTCACAGCTATAGCGAGAAACTTTCGTCGCAGAAGGGTGTTCTTGCTACAATGTTTTTCCCACTAAAATGAAATTGATATTTTTATTAATATTTTGCCACAATTTTATTGTCTCTATTAACTATAATGTATATCTATTGAGACAAAATATCGTTGCAAAAGGGTGTTTCAGCTACAACATTTTCGTCACTAAAATGTGGTTGGAAGGTTCTTGTTGATATTTTATGATGAATATTTTGTCCGTGAAAATGTGCTTGTAAATCTATCACGAGAACATGTTGTCGCAAAAGGGTGTTTTAGCTACAAAGTTTGCCTCACTAAATGGTGCTTGAGTTATTGTGTCTAGCATATAGTGACAACTTTTTTGTTGCTAAAAGATTTAGATTGTATGATTCTGCTACGAAATTTCGTCGCAAAACCCTTTTCTTTTTTTTTTTCAATTTTTAGCTTTTATATTACCTTTCCCTATAATATTATTTTTATAATATCTACTTAACTAATGTCAAGCACATTAAACGATAACACCACATGATTCATATCATTAGTTTCAAAGTATTACAAAATGTACTACAAAAGAAGTTAGTCCAAAAAGCTTTTATATCCATGTATAAGCAACAAAACTATGGGCATAAACCATTCACAAAGTGACAATATAGACAAAAATATATATTCTAACTAGTATAAAGATGGTGATTGATACGAAGATAAACCATCATGTTGTCACCCAAATATGCAATAATATGTACACAAAAATATATATGCTAACTAGGATGAAGATGAAGACGACGACCAAGTTGGTGGCTACTGTGAAGGTGAACCAACAGAGTTGTCACCCAAGTAATGATGCATCATTTTCTCAAGTTCTCGAAACTTAGTATTCAAATCTTCCATGGTTTTCTGTTGGGAAGATATAATACCTTCAAAATGAGACTTTTGTTCCTCCATCTGACCTTGAAAATGAGCCTTTTATTCCTCTATCTTACCTTCAAAGTGAGTTTTCTGATCATCTATTTGCTTCTTCAATTCATTAGTATCTATTGAAACATATGAAGCACGAGAAGTTTGTATTCGCATTGCTAATCCTTTAGCATAGCCAGATTTTTTACGAAACACCCTTTGAGATATCTCTATCTTAGTTAAATCTGTTTCTGCACGAGCATTGGATGCCTCTAGCTCACATAACGATGCCTATAAATTAGAAAAAATAATAATACAAAGTTAAAACAAAAGAAAAGAACTCAACTTAAAAGAATAAGAAATAAAACTTATAAGGGTTTATTTATTTTTTGAGTTATTCTCATATCTTCATATTTAATCAAACAGAATCAAAAGCTAGCTGAAATCTTAGGCAAGCAGTGACATTGACTTGATATTTTATCAAACTTAATTTCGTCAAACTATAATAAAGTCAATTCATGACATGAAAGGTCTCTACCTATATTCTAGAGTAAGCAATTGGTGCCAACCAATATTTAAGATGGTGGAGTGCTTGAAAATTGAACTTATCAAGCTCAACCAGTACACTGTTATATGCCATTTTTATGATGTTGTAATTGGGAGGGTGATTATTACATGTCCTTTTCTACCAGGGAATCTAAACATATAAATGAATTTGTATTCATTCATGTATTAATGGGCCTTGTTAAAGCATAGAAATACAATACATCTCAGATTTGTTTGGTATCCATCTAACTGCCAGTAAAATCACCATCAAAATATGTTAAAAATTCTATACAAATGTATCTATCTATTGATAGGTAGCAATTTATGAGGGAATATAATCTTACACCGACAACTTCAAAGTTTGAGTTAACTAAACTTAAATTTAAAGGTTTCTGAAACTAACACTTTGATTCTTTTGTTTCATATATTTGAGTTGTTATAGAGATGTTAATTGTTAAAATATGAGAGTCAAAATGTTAGCTTCGAAAACTTCCAACTTGAAGGTAGTTAGTCCAAACCATAAGGTAGAATTTATGCAAGAAACAAAAAATCAAAAGACTTAACAATGCAAAAGCTGATGCAATTTAAAATCCCAAAGCTTCAACCTATTTAGCTACTTGCATCGCAAGTTGACAACCTCCCCTGAATGTGCCAAAAAGTGTAAATATAGACTGCCAAAGGGGAAAAAAAAATATGTTTTAGATTATGAGCTTGTTGTAGATACCACACAAGACATTGCCCATGATGCACAATAACATAAATAAGATGAAATGGCAAAATATTAGATTAACTTCGCAAAGTAACATAAATAAGAGAGCAATTACAAGCTATACTGCCAAAACTGTACAGTCCAACTACACTTCAATATCATATAATAACTATAAACAAATCTAATTTAATTCAAGTAATCCAAGATTGTACAGTTCAACTAGGCCTGGATATCATATAATAACTACAAGCATAACGTTTTCTAACTCAGCTGATAAGATAGCAAGATAGAAAACAGCTCGTAAGTTGAACAAAATTTGGTGTCATAAACATAATGTCAATTATCTACAATTGTTTGTTACTGAAAGCATTGCTTAAAAAAAATGATGAACTTTTTTGGCTTTGAAATTAGTTTGCATTCCACAATATTCTACGATGGTAAAATCATCTCTAAAAGGTTCCAAACTATTTCTTTCTTGGTCGTGTCTTTAGGAGATATTGCAATAAAAAGTAGTTGCAAAATAAACAATATGTGCTCTTGGCTACGAAATGTTTCTCGCATAAGATCTTAATTATACAATTTAAAACATATACAATTATTTGTTGCTGAAAGCATTGCTTAAAATTTGTTGATGAACACTTTCTTCTACGAAATTTTTTGTAGTACCAAGAATTCTATACTGATACAATAGTCTACAAAAAGTTCAAAACTATTTCTTTTTTTTTTTTTTTGGAGATTCTTTGACAAAGAGTCATTGCAAAATATGCAATAGGCGCTATTTGGCTGTGAAATGTTTGTCGCAGGAGATCTTAATTATACAATTCAACACACATTTAACTACAATTTTTAGTCGCTAGAAAAGACCATATTCAGGCTAGTTGGAGGATGTGCATTGATTATAGAAAATTAAATGCTGTCACTAGAAAAGACCATTTTCCCTTACCTTTCCTTGACCAAATTCTTGAAAGAGTAGCAGGACACCCCTATTACTGCTTTCTTGATGGATACTCAGGCTATTATCAAATTCCCATTGCACTCGAAGACCAAGAAAAGACCATATTCACGTGCCCCTTTGGCACTTTTGCATTTAGGAGAATGCCTTTTGGACTTTGTAATGCCCCAGCCACTTTTCAAAGATGCATGTTAAGCATTTTCAGTGACATGGTTGAGCATTGTTTAGAAGTTTTCATGGATGATTTAACTGTTTTTGGAAACTCTTTTGATAATTGTCTTGAAAACTTAGAAAAAGTCCTAAAAAGGTGTGTAGAAAAAGGTCTTATTTTGAATTGGGAAAAATGTCATTATATGGTCACTTCGGGAATTGTCTTAGGTCATGTGGTGTCTTCCAAGGGAATTGAAGTGGACAAAGCAAAAGTGGAATTAATTTCCCATTCTGCCTCCACCAAAAATAGTTAAAGAGGTTCGTTCATTTTTAGGGCATGCTGGATTTTATAGGAGGTTCATAAGAAATTTTAGTGCTATATCTAAACCTCTTTGTAACCTCTTAATAAAAGATACTTCCTTTGAATGGACTCAAGAATGTCAAAATGCCTTTGATATATTAATTGGGCTTTTAACAACTGCTCCAATTATGCAATCTCTTGATTGGTCCTTGCCTTTTGAATTGATGTGTGATGCAAGCGACTATGCAGTTGGTGCTGTCTTAGGACAAAGAAAAGAAGGTAAGCCTTATGTGATATACTATGCAAGTAGGACTTTAAATGATGCACAAATGAATTACACAACAACTAAAAAAGAACTACTTGCAGTAGTATTTGCATTGGACAAATTTCGATCTTATTTAATTGGCTCTCCAACAATTGTTTACACTGACCATGCAGCTGTGAGATATTTAATGACTAAACAGGATGCAAAACCTAGATTGATACGGTGGATCTTATTGCTCCAAGAATTCAACATCACAATAAAGGATAAGAAAGGAGCGAAAATGTCGTTGCTGATCATCTTTCAAGACTAACGACATAGACATTAATTGAAACTTCACCTATCAATGATTCTTTTCCTGATGAATTTTTATTTTCCGTTGCTACTGTACCTTGGTTTGTTAATATTGTAAATTTTCTTGCGACAGGGAAAATGCCACCTCATTGGAAAGCTCAAGACAAAAGAAAGTTTTTGACCGAGGTGAAAATTTTTTACTGGGATGATCCGTACCTTTTCAAATATTGTCCGGATCAAATAATAAGAAGATGCATACCCGACAATGAGGTAAGTAGTGTCATTAACTTTTGTCATTCTGAAGCATGTGGATGACATTTTTCATCTAGAAAAACAGCTGCTAAGATCTTACAATGTGGATTTTATTGGCCCACCTTATTTAAAGATGCACATGCATTTTGTAAAACGTGTGAAAATTGTCAAAAATTAGGATCCATTTCAAAAAGAAACATGATGCCTTTGAATCCCATTCTTGTTGTTGAAATCTTTGATTGTTGGGGTATTGATTTTATGGGACCCTTTCCATCGTCATTTGGTTTTGTGTATATTCTTATTGCAGTAGACTATGTTTCAAAATGGGTCGAGGCAACTCCATGTCGAAACAATGACCACAAAACAGTTGTCAAATTCTTGAAAGAGAATATCTTGAGTAGATTTGGAATTCCTCGAGCCATTGTTAGTGATGGGGGTACACATTTTTGTAACAAACCATTTGAAACTTTAATGAAGAAATATGGAATAACCCATAAAATTTATACACCTTATCACCCAAAAACAAGTGGACAAGTTGAATTAGCTAATAGGGAGATAAAACAGATCCTAGAAAAAACGGTTAACCCAAAGCGTAAAGATTGGTCTTTAAGACTTAGTGATGCACTTTGGGCTTACCGAACTGCTTTTAAAACATCATGGGGAATGTCTCCTTATAGACTAGTTTATGGAAAACCTTGTCACTTACCTGTGGAAATTGAGCATAAAGCTAATTGGGCCATTAAAACATTCAACACAAATTTGAATGATGCTTGCAAGCTACGTAAACTCCAACTGAGTGAACTTGAAGAAATCAGGAATGAGGCTTATGAAAATTCTAAAATCTACAAAGAAAAAATGGAGGTTTTTCATGACAAATCCATTGTTAGAAAATCTTTTGAACTTTCACAAAAAGTTCTTTTGTATGATTCAAGATTGCATTTGTTTCCTGGTAAACTTCGGTCTCGTTGGACTGGGCCTTTTATTGTTAAAAATGTTTTCCCTCATGGAGCAGTTGAAATTGAGAACACAAAGACTGCTAATGTGTTTAAAGTTAATGGACAACGGTTAAAACCATTCTTTGAAAATTTTGCCCAAAACGAAGAGTCCATTGCTTTAATTGATCCTTTTTAAGGATTGATTTTTTCCGGTCAAGTGGCGGATACGGTACTCCGTGACATTTAAAGTCGGTTTTTCAGTTCCCTAAAAACTGTTGCTCACCTTGCATCCATTTTCTTTTCTTCTCTCTCATTTTCTTCACATGGATACCATTCTCTCAAAATTGCACAAACATATTCCCTCTCTTCCTCAAAATGATTTGCTTAAAATTTATAAAGCTCGTGCAGAAAGACTAAGGTTGTTGATGCGTAAAGGTATTCCTGCTGATTTAAGATGGTTAATTGAAGCCAAGGTTCGATTTTCCTATGAATTTTCAGATAATCTTGTTTCTCACATGCTAGGTATGGGAAAAAGCTCTTACGCCCAAAAAAAAAGCGAAAAAAGAGCAAAAAGGTTTACAAGGTCTCGTACCAAGATGTGCAAAGATGGACTTGTAAAAACCAGCGTTGCCGCTCCTTGGGGTATTTGTCTAACAATCGAGAGGATAAACTACAGTTCATCAAGAATGGACTGAGTAAGGAGTTTTTGGATGATATCCCAACGACTCTTGAGACGCATTCTCGTGGACTTGTGCAGCGTGAAATTTTTAATTTGTGGACACAATTCCGAGATGAGCAGGAACGCTATAGTCTTGGGAATCTGACTCAAAACGACCCTGTTTGCCAGTTTATAAGAAAACTGGATGGGAAGCATAACCCCAACTCATAGAAGGTGTTTAAGCCGTTTCTGGACGTAAAACCAGAGGAAGATGTGAGCCACAGTCACAACTACCTGTACATATGCATGTGTGCCATCATTTTTGAATTTTAATACCTCATAGCTATCATTTTTGAATTGGTATCTTTTGTTTGACTTATGGTGTCTTATTTCATCATCTTTTGAATTTTTGTGCATTATTGTCAAGTTTTTCAACAAACAATCGAGCTACCTAGATAGATATCATCATTAGCATACCTTTTTGCACTCCATAAATACCACATGTCTTGTTCTCTTCTTCACACATAGTTAGAGAGTTACATAGACATGGAGGGAACTTCAAAACGTCGAATCCAAAGGATATGTGTATTCTGTGGATCTCGACCAGGTAAAAGTGAAGAGTTCGTAGAAGTAGCGAATTATCTTGGTAGGTTACTGGCTGAAAGAAAGATTCATGTGGTTTATGGGGGAGGTAGCCTCCGGGTTAAGGGTTGCGTAATCAACAGTGCCACATGTAGGGAGTAGTCAAGTGGTTTAGGAGTTATTCCTAAAGCTTTGGCTGTAGATAGGAAAAGCACAATTGTTGGAAAAAAACGGTGGGAAGGAAGTTACAGGTCTCCTCGTATGCATGAACGCATGGCACATATGATCATCAATTCAGATGCCTTTATTGCTTTACCAGGTGGCTTTGGCACTCTTGAAGAAATTTTTCAAATTGCCTCTTGGGCCCAACTGAATCTCCCTCAAAAACCCATAGGTTTGTTGAATGTCAAAAATTTCTTTGATCCTTTGATAAGTTTTGTTGATGCAGCTGTGGAACAAAATTTTATCCCTCATTCAGTAAGAAAGATCCTTGTTTCTGCCACTTCTGCTGGTGAGTTACTTGACAAATTACAAGAAGTTGAGTATGAACTTGACCCAGCTAGTACTCAAATTAATTGGGCAGGAGGGCAAAACAAAAAGTGCAAATTGGATCTGAATCTCCGTTTGTAATTTTTTTTTTGTGTCTTTTATTTTATTTTATTTTTAGCATGTTATTTTATGAGTCTTTCAGGTCATCTCTCTTGAATAACAGAAGCTTCAGGTAATGTATCCTATACTTTATCTCTCTACATTTAAACATTGAGGACAATGTTTCATTTGGTTGGGGGGGAAGGATAGTAGACATAAGTGTGTCTTGAAATTTATTTTTTTTTGCAAAAAAAAAAAAGGCGAGTTAGTAATTAGATTCAAAGTACGGTGTAAGGAGTTCAAATCCTCTTGAGACGCATTCTGGGTCAGGAATGGCAGAGTATGGAGGGCCAGTTTGAACTCTTGAAACCCATTCTAACCAATTTGTCATTTTATTTTGATCTTGTAAACTCATTTTAGCTAACTTGATATTATTTAGTCTTGATTTTTGAATTTTATAACAAGGAGGTCTTATTCATTTCACTTTGAATTATTCAAATCTATGAACTCTCACAAAATTATCATTTAAAAAAAAAAAAATTTGTGTGCTTATGTACTCATTAAGCAAGTATTCATGAGCCTTTCGTCACACACACACACATACCTTGATGCATGATTGTGGGTGGCAAAATGAAATGTTGTAATATTTGAGTTCTTTTGTTTTGTTTAGGATAACAACACAAAGGAAGGGGAAAGTTAAAAAAAAAAAGCAAAAAAAAAAAGAGAAAAGAAAAGAAAAAAATAGCAATTGTGGATAAAGTTTGGTCTTGTAGCCTCCTTAATTCGAGCAATTAAGCCCGAGGGGTGCCTTAACACCTAATACCCTAAGACCAACTGGTTTGGGAGCTATTGGCCCAAAGCTCGCTACATGGATTAAGGAGAAAGCTTTATGGGATTGAACATTACACTATCCACAAGTTTCTAAGCAAAATAAAGCATCGGCAACCCGAGTCGTTAAGCTCGAAGGGGTGTCTTAACACCTAATGCCCTAAGGCCAACTGGTTTGGGAGTCATTAGCCTAAGGCTCGCTACATGGGTTAAAGATGCATTCTTTCAAAAAAAAAAAAAAAACAACAACACATATATATATAAAATAAATGAATGTCCCCTACTTAAAGTTGTTGGCCTTAACAAATATTAGAACCGATATGGCTTCTTTCTAATAGCCCCATAGTCATGTGTTGACTGAGCACAAAAAGGAGGTTTATTGATATCTTGACTGAAAGGTACATGAGTCATAAAAAATAATAATAATAATAATAATAATTGGTTGAGAGTTTGTTTATTTGGATAAAATCAAGGAGAGTGCAATAATGACCACCTTGGATGGAAAATTCTATAAATCACTTCTAAATAATAACGCTTTAATTGCTAGGGACTAGGTGTGATGAACACTTAAATATGCATGTTTAATAAGAGTTTAGTTCATCATATTGCATTAATAGTGTCATTAAATTCCTCAACTTAAGCATATTTGTAGCATTTGCATCTTTGGAATTAATTCCTCTTAATTTTTCGTGTTTGTTTACAGTTCGGTGTAAAATAGGCATAACTCTCTATTTATGATCCATAATGGTCAATTCCTTAATGTTTTGGAAAAGCTGATTCACCATTGTCTACAGATTGCATTTACAAGCATAATCAGAATTCGGCTCTTAGTGACCAAAAATGGCTTTGAAGTGAACCCATCTACAGTCTCGGCCCAGTCTGAATCAGGCCTCATTATTTAGACGCGTATCTCTCAAAATACGTATCCAAATTGTGCAAATCTATATTTTCTAGAAAGCTGAGAGAAATGTCTACAACTTTCATGAAGACATGTGATTAAAATTCACAACATTTCGATGTCAAAATTGATGGTCAAAGTCGGTGCCTAATGATCCCAATTGTCAAAGATATTTACAACAATATTTGACAAATATGCCCTTATAATTTGACAAGTTTGCCCCTGGATGTATCTATAAATAGAGGTGCCTTGTGACCCATTAGGGCATCTTGGCCTTGGCTGGAACATTTGGCTTTGGCTAGGATCTTGTATTGTGTTTTGTGTGTTTATGTTATTAATGAATTTCCTTTTTCTTGCATTTTATTTTCTTTCTATTTTAATGTTCTTCTAATTTTTCTTTTGCTAAGGTGAAAGGGTGAAACCCTTGATATGAGAATAAGGATTCTCTAATCCTTAATATGTGCTTAATAATCTTAATCTTATAATGTTTATTCAATATGATTTATATTTAATTTCTTAATCAATCTTGACACCACTCGTAATGTGGAGGTCTTGTTCCATTGTCGACAATCCTTGGCACATCAAATGCTTGGATCCTTTCTAGATGATGTATGGTTCTTCCTTACCGACACGAATCTAGTTAGGAACCTTGATCTGTTGTAGACATATGGTGATTGGCACATTGGATGCTTGAACCCATTTACAAGAAGTGGTATAAATATTGGTAATGAAACAAATATAATTCATATAGCTAAAATGGGTTAATTATCCTTATTTGAAATATCAAGGGCTGATCCCCTAACCTTAGCCTTCATTGTTATTGTGTTAATTCCTCTTGTATTTTAATTATTCTATTGTTTATGAACTTTTTATTTTATTTACTATGGTAGGTTCTACCACCTTATGAAATTGTTCTTTAATTTACTATGGTTGGTTATACCACCTATTTCCCTGGATGGTTTTACCTCCTTTTGCCTTTTGTTTTATATTTGAATGGTCGGTAATACCACCTACCATCTTACATATTTATTGATATTATCTTGTCATTTCTTTGAATTATTCATATCATATTTGCTTATCTTATAATTTGTAACGCTAAAATTTCCTTCCTCGTGGATCGACCTCGGTCTCACCGGGATTATTACTTCGACACTCCTATACTTGGGAGACAATCCTTTTTCGGATCTGTCAGAATCCACGATCCTCTGCTTAAGTCTACATTGCCGACACAGTCTGGCAGGATCATAGAATGAACTGTAGGTGAAACCTGTTAAAGGCATGCATATGATATAGGTCCCAACTGTCACATGCTCTAGCCTTTATCATGGACAGTGCCAATGAATCTGAGTATCCAAAATGACTCGAAGTTAGTCGATCCAAGAAGAATGTCTCTCAAGTCTCCTCTTTGTATGAAGTCGAGGGCTATAACATGAAAAATACCCTTCAGGCGATGCTAGAATAGAAAGCCTCTCTTGTAACAAAATCTGGAAAAAAAACAAAGAAAAGAAAAATAAGAAAAAGCCTGCTAAGTCAAAAACCTGAAAAGGTGGCTTAGGCAAAAATTAAAGCAAGCCTGTTGAGTTGGAAACCAAAAAAGGGCGGTTCAGCCAAAAGTTGGGGCATGCTTGCTAAGTTGAAAACTCGAAATGGTAGCTTAGGCAAAAATTTGGGCTAAAAGTAAAATACCTGAAGGAGCAAAAGACTACCACTTAACCTCAAATATGGATCAATCCTGACTCGATACAGTTCGATCAATGTTTTAGCAAGAATCAAAGGAACTACTGTGAAACCGGATCCCATCTGAGGAATGATGGTCACAAGATATAGATCCCCAAGACTATATGGTAAAACTAGTAAAAATTATGCAAGGAGGCAGAATTGAAAAAGACAAAGCCAATCGAACGAGATCCTCTCCATCATCTCAAGTAAAGAGATGATGGAAGATAATGTCACCCTACCACCTCTAGTGTGAATGCCCATGGTAGAAATCGAAAAGTTGAAAAAGTTGGCAAGATCAAACATCGATGGTGTCTCAACAGTAAGTAGAATAATGATCTCAGAAACGAATGACAACCAAGTATGACGGAGAAATCCTAATATAGAGGGCAAACTTCTTATCCATTGAAGCAGAAGACGTGATCACGAGGATCCCAGAAGGTCATGCATTCCTTAAGAAAAGGAATGTCAAGTTTCACATGTTGAAGGATCTTCAAATTATAAAGACCGCTAGATTCGAGTCGTCTTTAATCATTATCCTTTAGAAGCTTCAAGAGAGGCTGAAAGGTCTTGAGAGAGCCCCCAGACATGTTAAAAAGTGTGACGAGGTGTTGAAAAGATCGAAAGAAAACTCATGAAACGAGGGAGGAAAATATTGAAAGGTATGAAGAAACAATGGAGAGAAGCAGTACTTAAGTAATGCAAAAAACGAACTAAAAGAGGCAAGAAGAGGGAAGACCACCGACAGGTAGTCAAAGGACTGTCTATCAGTTGTCAGATAGTCAGTCGATGATTGCATGACAGTCGAACGACATTCTGATAATTGGCTGATGATCTAACAATCAGTCAATGGTCAGACAATCGACCGATGGTCGATAGGGCATAAAACGCTTCAATTCCTTCTTTTGTGTGTTTTTCATTTCCAAGACGCGTATCAACGAGCAATTTTGAGCGCGTGGTTCCCAGATTTTGTAATTTTGTTAAATAAAGTTGGACAAATTTGGATGTAAATACAC
This sequence comes from Boswellia sacra, assembly GCA_013180625.2. NCBI lineage: Eukaryota > Viridiplantae > Streptophyta > Magnoliopsida > Sapindales > Burseraceae > Boswellia > Boswellia sacra. The sequence continues at coordinate 71,209 of SNVD02009150.1, read as the reverse complement.
ACGATGTGAGAAGCAATATACAAAATTGGAAATAGAAAATTTTCACTAAGACTTTCGAATTTGATCATACAATTGATTGCTTTGGCTATACAACATGAAAGTTGTAATACAAAGTTCATGTAGGAAGCCAAATGAAAGAAAGGAAAGAAATCAACATGAAAGAAGCTCATGATGATAGTCCTCACTCATCATCGCCATCATCATAATTATCAACAGATAAGGCAGCAATGTGGGCCTGAAAGCGCTCGATCTCTCGCTCCAAATGAGCATTCTCTTGACCACTTCTCTAATCCAAGCAGGAAGTGTATAGTTAGAAAAACTATTAAGATAGAAAATCATACATACATGAAGCATAGAGTAATGTTTACTTGATACTGATGAGACATCTACAAGACATACCCATGAGAAGCAGTTTGCATCTAGAATACACGTTTCATGGAAGATCACGGTACCTGTATTACATTGCGTTGCATTGCATTTTATGATTAACATACATTTTAAGAATAACAGGAAACTTGAGGAATAAATAGTCAGAAGACTTATCAAAATGGTATTATGAGGAATAAAAGGAACATCCATGGTCAGATCCTCAGTGATCACATGACTGCTAATCTTTCTACTGTATCCCATGTGTATACTACATTGTTGGGGTAGGCATAGAGGTCGTCAATCACATGATTGACTAGAACAGCTAGAGCAGATATAGGGCTAGAGGCAGACATGGCTATTTAGTAGCAGCAAAAGAGGCAGATGTGCCAGTACTAGAAGAAGAAACCATAGATCTCTTCCCACAACAGACGAAAGAGCTACCAACAAGGCTAGAATAATAGGTGGATGAGGAGTCTCATTAGTAGATCGACCCAGCCTAGTATACAGCTATATGGCTCGAGCCTACTTAGCATAAGAATCTATCATCACTGAGAACTCAATCTCGCTCACATGAATCCCAGCCATGTAATCTGACACATTTGGCTTCATAGCCAAGTCAGCTACATCTATCATCAGAACTGGTGGAGACAGAAGAATCAGACAATGCTCTAGGCCTTTGAACCAATCCCAAATGCGATCACCCAAATACTACCTCATGCTATTAATATATGAGAGTATGATGCAGTAATAGACGAATAAGAAGGCAACTCTCACAGCAACCTACTAGCCCTCCGCAGGCTCCTATCTCTCAAAACGAATCTACAAAGAATAGAAATATGGTGATATTGTAATGTAAATGAAATACTAAATGAAATGTCTTTTATCTTGTCCCAAGTCATCATGTGGATGTAATCACAGAAGAAGTCCAACTTATGAGATCTCTCAAGCTCTACACAGCATGCAACCCACACTTTTATCCATGAAAAAGAAAAATCCTAACAAGCAAGAAATGGAGAAGGCAACACGCCCAACTCATAAGCCCACATCTATTATGAAGAAGACAAAATCAGAAATAGTATTCATATAAACAAAACATAAGGGTATAGAAAAGGAAAGAAATTACTTTAAGAAATGGAGCAAAACTGGTAATAGTGGTAACACCTCGACAAGCACGGTCTAAACCGAAGTATAGCTGGCCAAGAGCAGCATGACCACCCCAGTCAAAAGTCCTTACCCAATCGAGATCCCAGAGGGCGAGAAGTAGGGTCAGGAAGGTAGTGTTTGATGCACTAGCAAAAAGCGTCGAACCAAATAGAGACATGATGAAGCTACGAGCATGTTGATCCACCTTAGCTGGAGTCAGGTTCGATCTCTTACTCCAATACTCAGACAATGTAGTATACCAAATTGCGACATTGTTCTTGCTCTTCACATTGCACCCAAGAAGCTGGTGAATCAAATCTTGTTGATCCCTCAAATCTGCGAAACAAGCATCAATGGCTATGACCTCTCTACCGTATAGAAGGCCAGTCAGAGCGGCCATTGTCGAATGGTGTGATAGTCATCTCGCCAACTGGAAGATGGAAAGTGTGGGTCAGATCCATCCACCTCTCACATAGAGTAGCTAGTGCTTGATAGGTGTCTATTTATGTATTACTTTTATATCAATTCGTCCATGTTTCTTTGCTATATTCCTTGGTATTTTTATGTTTTTGTGTGGTTTTGATGTTTGTAGGAGTTTTGGAGCAACTTGCACAAAAATGGAGTAAAACCCTTCATTTTCACCTCTGCTAGTCAGTGATCTTCTCGGATTTAATTGTATTGATATACAATGAACCCGACGACATGTTATATACCGTTGGAAAGCTCTCGAAGTCTATTTTCTGGAGAAATTTACGGTTTATAAATCCATTCAGTGTACCAAAAGTTGTAATCAAAACAGTGTGAGATGTATAGAAATATAATTCCACAAGTCACTGTAGCATGTATAATACGGGGCACTGTAGCAAGTCACTGTAGCAGAGTATTTAAACACATTTTAGGGTTTTATTTTCATAACTTGAAGAGGGGAGAACGTGGTGGAGGCTGTAGCTCTGGAATTCTTTCATCTCTTGGAGTTCTTGAAGGAGAAAGGAAGCTTGGAAAGAGGAAGAACTACAATCCAAAGAGAATTACATCAAATTTGCTAAGTTTTTCCCTTCCCTTTCATTTTCTGGAATGTCTCCATGTTGTATTGAATTTACCACGTTCTTAAACATGTGTAACTGAATCTGAATTGGTTGAGGGTGATTTCAAAGCCCCTGATATGGTTTTTGTAAGTTGATTGTGTAAGGAATTGTTATCCAATTCTCTAATTGAAGTTGCTTGTATTCTCCCATATTTAATGCTTATAATTGCTTGCTGATTGTATTTGAGTGGCCAACTGAATATAATCTGGTTGTGATTTATTGCTAGACTAGAAATCTTGATCCGTATTTGTCTTGAATTTCTAATCATTAGTAGCAAAATTGTGATCAGAGATTGCAATTGGAGAATACAACCTAAGTTAAATAATCCGAGCTTGTTGGTTTATTGCTTAGATCAACCTATCTTTCTTATCGTAATGCATCCATTGAATTAAATTTAGAGAGCTTGTTCTAGGTTGTTTAATGGATAGAGATTAAATAAAGAGCCTGTTTTATTTAACAACAAGTAAGGAAAGATTGGGATAACAGAGCTTGTTGTTATCTACGGTTGATAACTTCAATGCTGTAATTGGATTACAATTCTATGTTAATTCACAAATTCATATCTTGTGGTAGAGAAAGAACCCTTAACCAAGTTTCTTCCATTGATTTTTCATTCAAATTTACTTTCTGTTTTGTTATTCTTTACTTGCATTCTTATTTCATTTAGTAAAGCATTCAACCAAAATCCCCCCCTGTTTTGTTTATTGTTGCTGGAAATAACAAATTCAATTAGAATCAATCCTCGTGGGAACGATATCTTACTTATCACTTTATTACTTGTGCGACTAGTATACTTGCTAGTTTCGAACGCATCAATTTTTTGGCGCCGTTGCCGGGGATTGATTTTCTAATCGATTTGTTATTTTGTTATCATTGTTGATTCATATTTTCTTTGTTTTTCTTTTCTGATTGTTTGTGTTTAGACAACATGGCAGTAAACTTCTATCAATTCAGTAGCGGATTTGAGCCACAAGTACCATGGAGAGTAAATGAGGTAAGCCCTCCGAACATTGAACAACAACTTTCTGAGCTAACCTCTCTTGTTGAAAACATGGCTGTAGGAGATATGCAAAAATCTTATGAATGTGGGATATATTCTACGATGGAGCATCCAATCGACATGTATCCAACTTTAAAGAAGAATATATGGAACAAGCCAATGCCATGGGTGGATTTCCAGGACAAACGAGGCAATGGTATGATCCTTTCTCTAGCACTTACAATGCTGGATGGGAAGATCGACATAATTTCAGTTACTGGAATCATCAACCAATCACTCCAAATGTGATACCAAATCGGCCACAAGGTTTCAATCAACCTAGAGTGCAGCAACCTTTTCAAATGCAACCAACACCAATGCCACATCCAGCACCGCAACCAGCTTCACAAAACTCAGGTATGTCTCTCCAGGACATTGTTAATGCACTTGCCACTAACACAATGCAATTCCAGCAGGAAACTGGGGCAGTATCCAAAACCTGGCAAATCAAATGGGACAATTGGCCACTAGCATGAGCAAATTCGAGGGCCAAGGCTCAGAAGAATTATCTTGTCAAACGGTGATCAATTCCAAGCGAGCCTGCTAGTGCGATAACTTTGCGAAGTGGAGAGCAATTAGATGTCTTACCAGGAAATCACAAACTGATGAAGGAGATGACACCACATCCACCATGAACAAAACATTGACTTCTCAGGTAATCCTATAACTCCCATTCCTTCATATGTTACTCCTCCACTTTTTCCTAGTAGATTTGCAAAATCGAAGGAGGAACAAGAACAAGAAATCCTAGAAACTTCTCACAAAATCGAGGTAAATATACAACTTCTGGATGCTATCGAGCAAGTACCTCATTATACAAAATGTCTCAAGGAGTTATGCACCAGCAAAAGAAGGTTAAAAAGAAATGAGAAAGTAAGTGTGGGGGAAGATGTTTCAGCTGTATTACAAAGGAAAATTCCTCCAAAGTGGGGGGCAGAAGATCCAGGTACGTTCACCTGCCTATTCTATTTTGCTTCTTCCAATCTGGACCTTTTGTGAAAATTGTATACCCTTCAAATTGCTGATCGTTTTATGCATATCCAAAATAGTTGTGAAGATGTGCTTGTGCAGGTTAATCAATTGGTTTTCCCATACAGACTGTCTATGTCCTTGAATAGAGGATGAGACATCTCCTAGTCCCACACCGATTCTATGGGAGGACCATTCTCGAAAACTGCTAGACACCAAGATTGATGTTCATGATGGCACTCTCATCATAGAGTTTGATGGCAAGGTGATATGTTTCAATATTTTTGAGGTAATGAGGTACTCTAGTGACTTACATTCTGTTTTGCAGTTGACATTGTTGATTCTTTGCCACAACAATATTTTGAGTTAACTCGCAAGAATGGATTGGATGTAGCTATTAGTGAGCACATAGGGACAGAAAATTCTAAGAAATCAAGAATTTTTAAACAAGTGTCCAAAGAAATGGAGGAAGCTGTGGCAAGCTTAGATGAGATCATAGCTATAACCACAAACAGGTATGATGTTTTGTATATTGAATTGCCTTTATCTAATGAGAAACTTCTTTCTTCTGTGATGAAAGCCAATACCTTGGAGCTTAAGCCACTTCCAGATCATTTGAAGCATGGATTCTTGGGTGAGAATGACACTTTGCCAATTATAATAGAAATGGGTCTTGCACCACTACAAGAAGAGAAACTCGTCCAAGTACTTAGAGATCACAAAATAAATATTGGGTGGACGATTGCTAACATCCAAGGCCCAGCCATATGCATGCAACAATTCTTGTTGAAAAAAGGATCCAAGCCCACTAGAGAAGCACAGCAGATATTAGACCCTCCCATGATGGAACAAACGTCGGGCTGAGGACGTTAAACCAAGCGCTTATTGGGAGGCAACCCAATGTTTTTGAAAAATAAATTAAAAAAAAGAAAATAAAAATAAAATGAGGTAAAAATGATTGATTTTTGTGTCTCGAGGAGATTCCTTTCGTAGGCCATCAAATTGATCAGGTTTTATCTCTCTTTGCCATCTGTCTTATTTGTTTTTATATTTTTTATTTGTTTTTTTTACTTTTGTTTGCTATTGCATTGTTATCTCTTTTATGTGTCTTTAGTTTCGTTTCTGCTCTTTTCTTTTCCTTTTGTTTAATTTGATTACTCTGTGCTTTGAGCTCATTTGTGCAGCAGCTTGTGGAAACATCCAAACGGAAGTTGAAGTCATTCGCCAAAGGTTTGAAACGTGCATATCTTGGAAAAAAACAAACCCGATCGCATTATCGGTAATATCTCTTCTTTTCTCCTCTTCAATGGATGCCGATATCTTTCTGTCGAACCTTTGTAAATATTTCCCTTCACTTCCTCAAAATGCTGTGTTTAAAATTTATAAAGTACGGATGACTAGACTTTGGGCGTTGATGCTCCTAAATGTGCCTGCTGATATCCGATGGCTAATCGAAGCCAAGGTGAGATTGTCCGGTGAGCCGGACATTAATCTCGCAAAATACATGCCTGGTCTAGGAAAGAGCTACTACGCCAAGAGGCGAAGAGCGAAAAGGTTACAAGTGTGTTATAAATGTGCTAGATGGAATTGTAACCTGACTTGTCGTTAATTAGGTTTTGTGTCCAGAAATAGAGAAGATAAACTATCATTTATTAAGAATGGTCTGAGTAATGAGTCACTGGATAGTGTTTTATTAACTCTTGAGTCACATTCTTGTGGACTTGTTCAGCGTGAATTGCTTAATCTATGGACACAATTTCGTGATGAATTGCAGTGTTATAGTCTAGGGAATCTGACTAAAAACGACCCTGTTTGCCAGTTTATAAGAAAAATGGATGGGAAGCAAATCCCCGACTCATAGAAGGCGTTTCAGCTGTTACTGGACGTAAAACCAGAGGAAGATGTGAGCCACAATCACAACTACTTGTATATTTGAATGTGTGTTGTTGTTGTCGAATTTTATTTCTTTCTTGTTTCGTTTGATCTGATTATCAATGTTGTTTTTGGTGTTGTTGTTGTTTGTTGATTTTGTTTGTTTTAATTTCAAGTTTTCTTTTGACAAACCATATGACTACCCTATGGCATAAGTACACGTGGGAGACAAGTGTGGAGGTTTTGTCAACCTCCACCGAAAGTGTATCTCTATTTTTTATGCTTCACGTGGGAGACAAGTGTGGCGTTTTGTCAAACCCCGCCGAAAGTTTATCTCCATTTTCCATGCTTCACGTGGGAGACAAGTGTGTAGGTTTTGTCAAACCCCGCCGAAAGCATATCTCATTTTTTCAAATCTTGGGCGATAAATCTGCATCGAGCAACCCCCACCGAAATTATGTCCCCAATGTGTCAAATTTGAGAGTTTTACGTGTGTATATATCCATGCTGCATATTTTGAAATGTCATTTCATAACCTGTCTTGCACTTGAATCGCATAATACCTAACGTGTCTTACACAAGTTTAGAGCACTTGTAGAAATGGAGAAAACACCAATTCGGCGATTCCAAAATATATGCGTATTTTGTGGATCGCAATTTGGTAAAGATGGAGAGTTTACAACAGCAGCTCTTGATCTTGGTAGGACATTAGCTGCGAGGGGTATTCATTTGATTTATGAAGGGGGTAGTCTTGGGTTAATGGGGTGTGTGTCGACAGCTGCATCCTTGGGAGGGAGCAAAGTTCTCGGCATTATCCCTAAACCATTAGCTGTACGAGATATCGTAGGCAACACCATGGGGGAAGAGTTACAGGTTTCTAGTATGCATGAGCGTATTGCACATATGGTCATTAAATCTGATGCATTTATAGCTTTGCCCGGTGGTTATGGTACATTAGAGGAGATATTTCAAATCACCTCTTGGGCACAGCTAAACATCCATCGGAAACCCATTGGTTTGTTAAATGTCAATAATTTTTTTGATGGTTTGTTGTCTTTTCTTGATCAAGCAGTAGAAAAAAACTTCATCTCACAGTCGGCGAGGCAAATCCTGGTTACAGCTTCAACTGCAGGGGAGTTAATTGACAAATTACAAGCATTCGTCTATTCGCCTGATCCACAATAGCTCGGATAGATTGGTTTGGAGAAGGCAATAAGAGGCGTAAACTGGATTTAACGCTCCATCTGTAATCTCTATTTGCTGGTTTGCTTCGTTTTTGTTTGCTTTCTTTTTATTGTGTTTATTTGAGATTTTTCATGTTATTTCTTTTGAGCTTTTTCAGGTTATTTCTTTCGTCCCAGGTAATATTTTCTAATCTCGGTTTTTAGAGTGGTGGCTTAAAAAGTTCAAGTTCTCTTGAAACGCATTCTGGATCTCTTCAATCCATAATGGCTGAATAAGGAGGCTAACTTCTAAACTTTTTAGACCCATTCTAACTAACTTGTTTTTGTTTGCTGACTTGTTGAACTTTGTTATTTTATGAGTAAGTTTAGTTTTGCGTAATTTAGAGTTGTTATGTGTTTTTATCTTTATCAGTTTCGATTTAAAAAAAAAACAATTGTGGAAAAACCTGAGAATGGCAGAATATGGGGTTTTCTTTAACCCTTGAAACGCATTCTCTCGACATAAATCTGTAGTTTGTTTATTTCATGTTGTTTGAAGTGTCTTGTTTCTTGTTTTGTTCTTTCATAATAAAGGTATATAGGCTGGAAACCTTAAGTCTGCGGGCTACTGGTCCTAAGGATTGTTGAAATATACAATCTTGACTCAGGTGTAACAACGCCACGTACCTCTTTTCTTGCATTTTGTGGGTCGATGATAAGATAATGATTGAATTAAGAATAACTCCTGGAAAATGATAAATGATGCATGGATCTGTGTGCTTGAAATGTTTATTGGTTTTCGCTTTGCTTTTGATTCCTTGCGCAACATTGAGCACTGAGCTATTATCACTGAGTTATTTGTTCACTTAGAGAAAGTTTATGTAATTTAAATGTTTCTTCAGATTTCGATGAATTCTAGAACTTGTTTGATGGTCACTCGAGGCGAAATCCTAGACTGTGCAACATTGGGGAAATGATTTAGGCCATCTTTGGACCGTTTGAGCCTTAATAGCCAACCTTGACTGAAATTGATCCCTAGTTACCCCTTTGAGCCTTTGTAAGCCTTTTTCTTTGTTAACTCACTAAAAGATTTCCTAACCTCAAATGAATTTGTTCCAAACAGTTTATCCCTTACCTATGAGCATGTAGATCATTCACAATTAAATTCTGAGCTATGTTCTGGTTTTGGGAAGTTAGAGGAGGTTGGGATGTGTCATGAGCAATGCAAGTGAGTTCTATTGTGTTTGAAAAAAAAAGAAAAAAGAAAAAAAAAAGCCAATCTGTACTTATCGTCCACGTACTTACACATTGAGGACAATGTGTTGTTTAAGTGTGGGGGAGGGGAAGTGTAATAAAAAAAAAAAGAAAAAAAAGAAAAAAAGAAAAAAAAGAAGAACAAAAGAAGAAGAATAAGAGATCTATACCCTTAAGTGTTCTTAAAAAGAATGAAACAACAAAGTGTGGGGGTGTAGTTTTCTTTTGTTTTCTGCAAAAAAAAAAAAAAAGATTGAGTGTTCTAAATAAGTTTGGGGGAGTAACCTGGTGAATTGAAATGAAGTTGTGTTATAGGGTTGAGCTCTACATAGTCTTGAATGATTTATGTGTTTGTGGGTGATTTGAGCCAAATTATTATCCTTTATCATACCTTCACCCAAGCCAAACGTTACAAGCTTAATAAAGTCCTACTTGATCCTTGGTGTTGTGCATGTCTACATTAGTGGAGAGTGACTTGAAAAGCAGGCCTATGGAGTTCATTTATACACACATCTTCAATATTAAATATGATTCATTTTTATGCATAAACTCATCCGGGTTACAAGTGATTAGGTGAGAATGGCTCTACACACACACACTTGAGGAATTGAAGTGAAGCGAAACTAATCTTTGAGATAAAATTCTTGATCAAGTGCATTATTTTGAAGTTTTCCTTGGGTTATAATTAAGTACAATCTTTGAGGCCTATTTACAAGTTGAAGCATTGTGTGTTTTAATTTTTCTCTGATTCTGTTTCGGTTTAGTTTTGTTTCGTATCATTTTAGTTGCTCGAGGACTAGCAAAGTCTAAGTGTGGGGGAATTTGATAGGTGTCTATTTATGTATTACTTTTATATCAATTCGTCCATGTTTCTTTGCTATATTCCTTGGTATTTTTATGTTTTTGTGTGGTTTTGATGTTTGTAGGAGTTTTGGAGCAACTTGCACAAAAATGGAGTAAAACCCTTCATTTTCACCTCTACTAGTCAACCATCTTCTCGGATTTAATTGTATTGATATACAATGAACCCGATGACATATTATATACCGTTGGAAAGCTCTCGAAGTCTATTTTCTGGAGAAATTTACGGTTTATAAATCCATTCAGTGTACCAAAAGTTGTAATCAAAACAGTGTGAGATGTATAGAAATATAATTCCACAAGCACTGTAGCATGTATAATACGGGGCACTGTAGCAAGTCACTGTAGCAGAGTATTTAAACACATTTTAGGGTTTTATTTTCATAACTTGAAGAGGGGAGAACGTGGTGGAGGCTGCAGCTCTGGAATTCTTTCATCTCTTGGAGTTCTTGAAGGAGAAAGGAAGCTTGGAAAGAGGAAGAACTACAATCCAAAGAGAATTACATCAAATTTGCTAAGTTTTTCCCTTCCCTTTCATTTTCTGGAATGTCTCCATGTTGTATTGTATTTACCACGTTCTTAAACATGTGTAACTGAATCTGAATTGGTTGAGGGTGATTTCAAAGCCCCTGATATGGTTTTTGTAAGTTGATTGTGTAAGGAATTGTTATCCAATTCTCTAATTGAAGTTGTTTGTATTCTCCCATATTTAATGCTTATGATTGCTTGCTGATTGTATTTGAGTGGCCAACTGAATATAATCTGGTTGTGATTTATTGCTAGACTAGAAATCTTGATCCGTAATTGTCTTGAATTTCTAATCATTAGTAGCAAAATTGTGATCAGAGATTACAATTGGAGAATATAACCTAAGTTAAATAATCCGAGCTTGTGTGTTTATTGCTTAGATCAACCTATCTTTCTTATCATAATGCATCCATTGAATTAAACTAGAGAGCTTGTTCTAGGTTGTTTAATGGATAGAGATTAAATAAAGAGCTTGTTTTATTTAACAACAAAGTAAGGAAAGATTGGGGTAATAGAGCTTGTTATTATCTACGGTTGATAACTTCAATGCTGTAATTAGATGACAATTCTACAATTAATTCGCAAATCCATATCTTGTGGTAGAGAAGGATCCCTTAACCAGCTTTCTCCCATTGATTTTTCATTCAAATTTACTTTCTGTTTTGTTATTCTTTACTTGCATTCTTATTTCATTTAGTAAAGCATTCAACAAAAATCCCCCCCTGTTTAGTTTATTGTTGCTGGAAATAACAAATTCAATTAGAATCAATCCTCGTGGGAACGATATCTTGCTTATCACTTTATTACTTGTGCGACTAGTATACTTGCTAGTTTCGAACGCATCAGTGCTCGATGATTAGTGTACCAAGAAGCATGTGGAAGACAAGTAATAAACTCATAAAAGCCGATATCAACAATCTTGTTTCCAACGGCATCATTCTCTATTTTTAAGAACCAAGTATAGGCTCTGAAAAATGACCCACACATATTATTCTCATGGAAATCCTAAGGCAAGAAATGGAAGTCTCTACATAAGTACATACCAACAAAATTCCTAAAAAATGAAAAAAAACTAACGAATGAAGAAGAATGTATACCTGGGTGATCGTGTGGGAATGCACATCATCGACAATAGGCACCTCTTAATCTTTTGGAAGACCCTTCAATGTCGATTCCAAACCAAATCTCTCTCATTCAAGTCAAGATAGACTGGATAACCCGCCATTGGCAATAGAAGCCGAGATAAGCATGTAGCAGAAAATCGAAGGCGAATTGGATGAAAAACGAAGAAACGGCATGGAAATGAAAGGGAGGAAGGTGAAAGGTCCTTATCTAAACCTTTCACCGCTGGCTGACAGTCATACCACCAGGTGGCTATTGGCTGACCGTTAGTTGGCTGTTGGTCAACAGTTGATCGACATTCAGATCGCCAGGCTACTATTAGTAGGGGTGCACACAGGTGGGGTCGGGTCGGGTTGGGTTTTGCCCAACCCAACAAAACCCAATACATGATAGGGTTAGACATTTTAAACCCGTAATCGGGTTTCTGAAGCATGTAACCTGAGATATAACCCGAATGGTCGGGTTGGTCGGGTCTGTCGGGTCCACTCGACACTCGACATGTAAGTGTCGAGTCATGTCGGATTCACAACCGATACTCAATATCAGTCTATTTTTGAAGACATCGAGTGTCAGATGATGCATCCAACACTCGACACAATCCACTCGACACTCGACACTTACATGTCGAGTCATTTCAGATTCATAACCGACACTCGATATCAGACCATTTTTTAAGACATCGAGTGTCGGATGGTGCATCTGACACTCGACACTATCCACTCGACACTCGACACTTACATGTCGAGTCGTGTCGGATTCACAACCGATACTCGATATCAATCTATTTTTGAAAACATCGAGTGTCGGATGATGCATCTAACACTCGACATTAGCCACTTGATACTTACATGTCGAGTTGTGTCGAGATTCACAACCGACACTCGATATCAGACTATTTTCAAAGACATCGAATGTCAGATGATGCATCCGACACTCGACGCTCGAGACTTACATGTCGAGTCATGTTGGATTCACAACCGACACTCGATATCAGACTATTTTCCAAGACATCGAGTGTCGGATGCATCATTCGACACTAGACACTATCTACTCGACACTTACATGTCGGGTTACATAAATTAAACCCGATCCCAAACCCGATTGCAAAAAACCTGAAGTTTATAACCCGATTTCGGGTTTTTTATTACATTAACCCGCTCGTAACCCGATAAACCCGATAAAACCTGATCGGGTCGGGTAATTTTGAACACCCCTAACTGTTGGTCAGTAACCAGCCAACTATCCCTTTAATGAGGTGCAAAAACATAAAAGAAAAGAAAGAAAAAAGAAAAAAAGAAAGAAAAGAAGAAAGAGATAGAAGAGAGTGAAAAAGAAAAGAAGAGAGAGAAAAAAAGAGAGAAAAAGAAAAGAAGAGAGAGAAAAAATAAGAGAGAGAAGAAAAAAAGAGAAGAAGAAAAGAAAGAAAGAAAAAGAAAGAAAAAGGAAGAAAAACTCTACATTCTCCTTAAGACTGAAGGAATTTTCGAACAAACTAGTGACAAGCACCCAACCATGGCAATAGCTTAGTAACTTACAAGGAAAGAAGAGTACATCAGTCGATAAAATCTTCGACTGAAATCACATGGAAGAATTCCTCCAGAAACTAAATAGCGGATTGTTGAAGAACACACCCAATGAGGTAAATTTTGAATTGATTTTAAATCATCAAGAGATATTTGATACTTTGCAGGAATTTGCAAGGACAATGGAAAGATCCCTAGTGAGTCCAAGAATCAGCAACATGATAAGAATTCCCCAGTAAAGGGTCCTACGAATGCAAAAATTGAAGAGATCAAGAACAAAGAATGTTCAAGCATGAGAAATCAAGAATTTCCCCCAGTGGACTAAAGAAATCAAGAACAGAATGAAGAATGCTCAGAAGAAGAGCATGAAACCTAATGGATGTAAATGTCTAAAGAGATTAAAGAAGAACATTGAGCCAAAGGTAGGAAGAATGAAAAGGTCTAAAGACTGCGAAATGGTGCATATAGACGTTTTCCCGATGGGATGCATTAGAAGAAACCCTAGGAAGTAGGTGTACTTAAGAGTGTTTTAAGCCTTTAGAATAGGCACAAGCACTAAGAAAAGGTGCATCGAAGAGTGTTGAAACCCTAGAAAGTAAGTGCACTTAAGAGTGTTTTAAGCCTTTAAAATAGGCATAAGTTTTAAAAAAGAGATGCACTAAAGAGTGTTGAAAACCCTAGAAAGTATGTGCACTTAAAAATGTTTAAAACCCTTATAATAGGCATACTAAAGAGTGCTAACAAACCCTAAGAAGTAGGTGCACTAAAGAGTGTTAGAAACCCTAAGAAGTAAATGCACTGAAGTGTGTTTTGCCTTAGCATCGTAAGGATACACTTCATGCATTAGAAGGATACATTTGTCTATACTAGAAGAGTGTATATTGTGCATCATAAGAATGCATCTGTTGTACTAAAAGAGTGCATTGCTTGCATTAGAAGGATGTACATTAGCCCTTGAGTGGGCACACCTTTTTGTAGAAATGGAAGACAAAAGAATATGATGAGAAGTCTAACAGAATGTGAATAAAGGTGAAGATGTCAAGATAAGAAGAGGAAAGACAAAGCGAGAGTACTTTGTTGATTTTTATGCCTCACAAACTTTTCCAAAGTATGGGGCAAGCTATAGACACTTGATTTTTAAGGCTCGATGATGAAATGAAGATGAAGTTAAGTAATGGAAAAGATCGAAATGCCCTTGAAAGCCAAAGGGAGAAGGGTTAGAAGAAACCAACCAAAAGTCATAAAAACTGACATGTGACTTCAAAAAATCATCGAAATAAATCCAGGAGGAATATAGTAATAAATCATATACTATTACGAAGCTATGGATGCCTAGTTTTTATAAAAATTTACAGATTGTAATTCAAAATTGAACTCAGAAACTTATGTGTGATTGAACAGACAAAGGATAGAAGAGACTACATTGAAAAGTTGCAAGATATGAAGGTTTGGTGTACAACAACCGACCGACTGTTAACCAACAATCGACCAGTTGTCAAAGTGTCGACCGGCTGGTAGCTAACAATTAGTCAACTATCCAAGTGTCAACTAGCAGTCTGTCAATAGTCGGTCGACTGTTGGTCACGTATTCTTGGAAAAACTTTTATAAGACCTTCTTTTTTGTTTTCTCTTCTTCCTTTTTCAACTAAAATCCTCTCCTAATAAATAGCCCCCCCTCTTTACTTCTAAGACATCCAGAAATCCTCTCTTTCTCCCTCTAGGATAGACTTATGAGAATTCCAATGAGTCCTTTCTAGTCTAATATTTTTCGAACGTCTTATATTGCTCTAAACCCAAAAAGGATACGTCTTGAGAGCAATTTTCTCTTCTCCCTCCTATTTTCTTATTTATTTTTCTTATTTAGAATTAAACATGTTTAGGTTTGCTTAGAATTAGCATGTTTAGGATTTATTTTGATGCTTAGAAGCATGTTTAGGATTTTATTAAATTGTTTAACGCATTATTTATTCTACAAGATGGATAAGCGTGTCAAGGTAAGTCCACTTTCCCCCTTTCATCTGGAATCATGATTATAAGTTTATTTTCTTTGCGAATGCTTAGAATTGTGCTTAGGAGAACATGTCTAGAATCATGCTTAAGAGCACATGCTTAAAATTATGTTAGGAAACTTAGAAGTGCTTTGAAGTATGTAGGAAATAGTATAGAATAGGTATGAATCACCTTATTTGCCCCTTGAGTGCTTGGATTGAGTTAGAATAGCCTTGTTTGATTTTGATTGATTAAGTTAGGCTAGAAATGCTATGTTTAGGCTAGAAATGTCATGATTCATTATAAATTAATATGACTGATGCTAGAATAACAGTAGGTAAAATTACAATGATGGAATTATCAAATATGGGTCAAAATGTTATGATTCTAAATTATGGCTTCGTATAGAATTTCAATTAATTGATATGAATGAATGTATGAATAAACTATGAATATGTTATGATCAGAATGATGCTATGAAGTGATGGTGAACTCACACTGATGGTGAGGGACCATTACTTAGGATAAATACTTGAATGATGTCATGAAAGAGGCTTGATGGGTATTGAATAAACTCACATATGGTGGTAAGGACACTACAAGAATATTTTTCATATTTGTCACTTTGCATTTTTTTTATTTGGCAGTTTTTTTAAAAAGTGAGAAGTATAACATTGGTTTAGAAGTCAAACCCATTTATTTATCATATTTGTCATATTTGTCTTTATTCAATCACATATTTATCACATTTTTTAAATTGTGATAAGTATGTGAATTCTAAAATTTATGTAAAATTATAGTAATTTCATTTTTTTATTTAGATAAATATTAAGAAATTCAAATAGTAATATAAATATTTTGTTCAAAAAATTATGATTTTATGGTTAAATATAGATATATTAGAATTTAAAATCTTTAGCTAACAATTTATAAATAATAGAAAATTTTAATAATATATAATGGTTAAATATAAATTTATTAAATTTTAAAGTCTACATGCACAAATTAGAATGTGTATGAAAAAAATTAAAGTATTTAAACTTACAAATACTTTTTAGGGGTGATTATGATAAATTATAATGTTTTAGAAAACCACGTAATTTTACTATACTATATAAACATAATAATTCCTAATACCTAAACCATATTCCCTTCCCAGCCGTCTCCTTCCTTCTTGTTTAAATCCCTAAACCTAAGCACCACTGTCAGACCACTCGGCCATCCGCAGCACCCTTCAGCATCCGTCGTCACAGGCTCGCAGCACCTCCACGGCTTTAGATCTTAGGCATTGCTTCAGCGCTGCAGCACCTCTGCCGTCGCAACTCCAGCATCGCAGGCACAACAGCTCCACACCTCCAGCTCACTGTTGTAAGACCACTACGCCTCCAGCTCGCTGTCGCAGGACCGCCACATCTCTAGCTTGCTGTCGCAGGACGGCCACACCTCCAGCTCGCTATCGCAGGACCTTCATTCACGCCTCCAAGTAAGACTCTTGTAGTCTCGCCGCATGTTGTCTTTGATGAGGCATCATCATAGTGGTCTACCGAGAATGTAGTGTTGCCAGACTCGGAGAGTTTAGACACGAGTATGCGAGCGCAGTTACTAGAGCGGCAGGAGGTTTCTGTCGGGAGCAACTCAAAACCAGTAGAGTCGCAAAAATCAAGTTCACGAACTGGCAGTTCTTTGAGCCCCATTTGATAGAAGACAGGTGTTCGCGAGGTTCAAAGTTCCGAAGCCCATAAGCCAGGAAAAGCCTTCCCCCAGAAGAGAGTAGCTCACGAACAGAGTTGCGAGATAGTCGAGAGAAGAGACCACTACCAATGGAAGACATCACGACTGAAAATCAGCCAAGTCTCAGAAGGTCTTTGCGGATCAAGAAGTCTAATCCGAAGTATATGCAGGCCGACTTTGCAGACGCTGTGTCACTTTCAAAGTGTTGTGTGTCCGAGATCGGGAAAGGAAGCATTCAGTGATGGCAACATTTTCCACCCAGGTGAGCTCGTCTTCATATTCACTTGTAGATATGACTCCTTCGTCAAACTTTGCATTAGCAGCTAGGAACCCCGGCTCTGACATCTAGGTAATTTAACTGCTTAATCACATTGGATTGCTTAAATTGTGGTTGATTTGGTTAATGAGGTAATTTTTATTTTTATTGTGGTCTGCTTGTATACTTTTTCTGGACTGAGATTGTGAATAACTTGGTAGACTAATAACTTGGTAAATTATTGTGCTTGTAGTTGATAGGCTTCCTTTGATGCGCATTGTTTTGGTCGAAACCTGATACGTTGGAATTAATCATTGCTATTCCTTTTCGTACATTGTCGTCAAGCATGTTTCAGTTCTCTTTCCACTGCACAATATTGTTTCTTTATTAGGTGGTCTGTGTAGTCAAATGATGTTGGTTTTCTTTGATAAAATTGTTCTTGTTGCTTGCTCTGTAAATAGCTTCAATAATATTTAAGCTAATTGAATTTGTACCAGGTTTCTGAAACCTGGTTCTGTTAATTAAGAATATTGCATACCTAGATTATTTTAATGAAATTTTTTAGTTGCTAAGATACAAAATTGAAATGTTTTCAGCTAAGCAATTACTCCTCCATGGAAGGTGTTCTTTACTGTAAACCTCACTTCGAGCAGCTTTTCAAGGAGTCAGGAAATTTCAACAAGAATTTTCAGTCACGTATGTATTTGAAGATGCTCTTTGTGTGATTTCTCGACAGTTTTCTTTTGCCTGTGTAATTAGCTATCTATTTCATTGTTACAGCTGCAAAGTCAGCTGAGAAGTTAACTCCCGAGCTGGTAAATCTTCCATACTACCCTGCATGTGTTTGACATTCAACTGTGCAAAGTCATGTTAAGGTAATGTCACATAATGCTGATTCCCAATGCTTTGTCTTGATTTCAGACAAGGTCTCCTAGCAAAGATGCCAGCATGTTTTCTGGAACGCAAGAAAAGTGTGCTACTTGTAGTAAAACTGTGTATCCACTAGAGAAGGTAGGGTCCCATTATTTTAACAAGTCATCAAATTTCATACTTTTCTACAATTGTAGACCCCGTATTTGCTAGTGCTCAACTTTTGATTTGTATGGCTTATCTCGCAATACTATTCGAAAAAATGTTGGAAAGTTGAAGATCAATCTGGAAAGTAGTTTTATATTAGATGTATGTAGGAGGGTCTGTAGGCCTCTTAGGTTTGTTACTTCTAAAGCAAAATGTAACAACTTGTTATAAGATTAGATGATGTCTCACTTGTATTTATACTAATATGATCGGGGTTTTCTGGTTTATACAACTTTGAAAGGGTCTGATGTGATATTTAAAATGGGTTTATTGTGTTAAAAATCTGCAGGTGGTAGTGGAGAGCTAGGCGTACCACAAGACATGTTTCAAATGCTCTCACGGTGGATGTTCAATAAGCCCCATCAAACTATGCAGCCCTTGAGGGCATTTTGTATTGTAAACATCACTTTTCCTAGCTTTTATTCCATTTGATTACCTCTGTCCTATTATGTTGTCACAGTTTCTTGAGTCTTGTTCAGCTTGTATGTTTCACAGTCCTGTACTTAGATTTCTAAATGATATGTGCTCGATTGTTGTGCTCTTTCATTTTACTTTCTTGAATGGTCATTCCCTTTGACAATAGATTACTCTTTGAATTTCTTTTGTGCGAAGGAAAATAGAAACTTGATGACATGTAAACTTGCCTTACTTATAAGCAATCTGATCACAGCTTGTTATAACTGTTAATGGTTGCTGCATCGCTTACTATTGCATAATAGAGAGGCAATTTTCATTGATTGTTTCATGCAGGGGATTCGTTTTACTGGTTCAAAGGTTGGCAAAGTCTGATTGGTTAGGATATTGGCACACTATGATTAGTTAATGTAGGAGTCTTGGGTGGACATCCTACATTTTTTTTTTTAAATTCTGAAACTATTATACTTGGCGGCCAAAAACAGCCAAGTACATTTTTTTTTATTTTTTTAAACCTATTATACTTGGCGGTCAAAAATCGTCAAGTATAGTCAGATGCATATTTGGCACTTTGACTGACCGCCAAATATAGTCAAACTATATTTGGCGGTGCCATTGGTGGTGCTTTTAAGACCGCCAAATATGGTCATTTTTCTTGTAGTGGGAATTCATTATCTATTGAATCTCGACTAGAATGCTTGTATTGAATATGCATGAATATGATTTTTTATTGGATGCTTGATTTATAATGAACTCTATGAATGAATGCAATGTTTGAAGTGCTAGAAGCAGTTTACCCTTTTATTGTTAAAGAACAATTGATGTAATCCTATCCCCTATCCCCCATGTTTGAAAAGAATCGTAACTCTATTCTCCTTTCTCTTTCTATGTATGAAGATACTACTGTTTTGGTTGAATATACCTCACACGTTTTAATGAAGATAAAAATGAAAAATGTGTGCATAAAACAAATAACCCTAAGTAGATTGTATAAAAACATGAGTTATTCCTATTTGGTATACCCTAGTAAAAGCCAAATTTTGATCCGGGCAAGGCCAATGGCTCTTACCTAACTTCTTAAGCCCATCTCTAAAGAGATGAGGGTAGTTTAGGTCATAAAGCGAGGGATAGAATTGCCGCCATTCATTCCTAATTGAAGAATTGAATGGCGACTCTATTTCTATAGACATGCCCATGGCTCGTTTGTGTTCCCTTATGTCTCAAAAAGGGCTTTGACACAGAGTCATGGTCACAAATACTCTGGCGAGATGAAAGCCTCGTTCACAACCACATATCAGATGTTTTAGTTGATAGTACGGCTCTAAGCAAGGTGTTTTCATTTGTATATTGCTTTTTGAGGTATAACCATATCCTAATGACAAAATATGATTAGATCAAAATAGCTTTCATCACGGAATGGGAAGTTTATTGTAAAAAGGTGATATCGTTTGGGTTAAACAACACCGATGCCACATATCAGAGAATGACAGCCACTACGCTCTTTCATGACATGATCCACAAAGAGATAGAAATTTATGTGGATAATATGATGGTCAAATCTGACTCTCAGCAACACTTCGAAGCGCTGGACAAGTTCTTGGAGAAGATAGAGAAATACAAATTGAGGTTGAACCAAAAGAAGTGTTATTTGGAGTCATATTTGGGAAACTATTAGGATTCGTAGTAGGTGAGAAAGGCATATAACTGGATCCTGACAAGGTAAAGGCAATTATCAATATGTTCATGCCTAAGATAGAAAAGGAAGTACAAGAATTCTTGGGTTGCACTCGCACATAAGTAGGTTTATTGCTAAGCTGGCCGTGGTATGCACACCGATATTCAAGTTGTTGAAGAAAGATCAGCCAGTAAGTTGGAATGACCAATGCCAAGCTGCCTTTGAGAAAATTAAAGAATACTTGGTGAAACCACCTGTACTAAGACATTCTAAACCAAGTAGATATTTGATTTTGTATATGGCTCTTGAAAAAAAGGCGGTTGATGCTATGTTAGCTTAAGCGAATGAGAGGAAAGTGAAACTGCCTTAGAAGGTTAAGTATAGTCAGACTAATAAGATGTGTTCAGTCATGGTGTGGGCTTTAAAGAAACTACATCACTACTTCCATTTGTACAAAATACAAGCGGTCTCTAAGATTGATCCAATGAAGTATTTATACGAGTCCTCTTCATTAGTTGAAAAATTGGCAAAGTGGCTAATACAGTTGTTGAAATTCGACATCAAATACATCACAAAGAAAGTCGTGAAGGGGAGAATTATGGGTAAATTCTTGACGGCAAGTCTAATTGATAGAGATGAACCTTAGGAGTTAGAGTTCCCAGATGAGCACCAGGGTAATTGCAATAATGGGATGGCAAATGTACTTTAATAGGGTGATAAATAGGATGAGGGCCAGAATTGGGGTGGTCCTCGTCTCGCCTACTAGAGAAGTGCTTCCTCTAGCTAAGAGATTGAGGTTTAAGGTCACGAACAATACGATCAAATACAAAGCTTGCGCATTTGGATTAGAAGCTCTCATCCCTTTAGGAGTAGAAGAGGTCAAAATTGAATGAGATTCGCAGTCGGTGATTTTACAGCTAAAGTAAGAATGGGATGTCAAGGACAAAAAATTAAAGCCTTACCTGGAATACTTGAAGAAATTGATAAGTCAATTTAAAAAGTGCACATTGTGACTCATGATAAGAACCAAAAGGCAGATGCCCTAGCCAAATTGGCAACTGTATGGGAGGACTCAGAGGAGGTGATGACTAAACCATTGACACTGATATAGCTACGATATCCATGCTATAAGGGAGAGCAACTACTAGAATTGGGGGTAAGTGAAAGGCAAAGGTTTGCTGACATCCAAAAGCTCATCGAGGAATGAGTTTTTCCAAAAGAGGCCAATGAAAGAGACCAACGAACTCTACGAAGATTAGCATAATAGTTCACTTGCCAACAGGGTATCATGTATAAAAGGATGGTAGATGCTATGCAATTGAAATATGTGGACCAAGGAAAGGCCAAAAATATTATGGAGGAGGTACATGGCGAAGCTTACGGGTCGCACATGAATGGATTGGTTTTGGCAAAGAAAATCATAAGGCAAAAATATTACTGGATGGCTATGGAGACGAACTATGTCAAATTCGTGAAAGCATGCCACCAATGCCAAATCCATAAAGATCTAATGCATCAACCTCTCAAGGAATTGTAAACGCTATCATCATCTTGGACCTTTGACACATAAGGTATTAACATCATTAGTGAATTAAAACCAACAACTTCTAACGGCCATTAATACGTGATAAGGGCTATCGATTACTTCTCAAAATAGGTCAAAGCTGAATCTTTCAACAAAGTTAGAGCCAAGCAAATGGCAAGATTTATCGAAAGAAATATCATGTGTAGATTTGGGGTTCCATATCATGTGGTCACAAACAACGGTGTTTAATTTCAGGCATAAACAAAGGGTTCGTTCCAAAGATACAAAATCAAGCTTCTGAAATCTTCAACGTATAGGCCATAAGTCAATGTTGCAGTAGAAGCAACTAATAAGAATGTGAAGAAAATGCTAGCCAAAATGATAAAAACTGGAATGGATTGGGCTGAGAAGTTATCGATGATGCTTTACAAATATTAAACCATAGCCTGTAGTTCAACTAGGGCCACGCCACTGTACTAGTGTATGGCATGGAAGCTATGCTATGGATCAAGCTAGAAATTCACTCATCGCGAGTCCTAATTGAAGCTGAGATTCTAGAAGACCAATGGGTTAAGAATAGATGTAAGCAGTTAGCGCTAGTGGATGAAAAATGGATGAATTGCATCACATGTAGCTTTATCAAAAAAGAATGGCACGAACCTTTGACAAAAAGGCGAAGCAGTAGAGATTTCATGAAGAAGACCTGGTATTTAAGCAAGCCAAAGCAGTAGCCTTTGATCTAAGAGGGAAATTTGGACCAAATTGGGAAGGTCCATACTTAGTAAAGAAGGTGTGATCAAATGGGGCAATCAAGATAGCAGACATGGATGGCAATGAATTCCAAGAACCTGTCAACATGGACAACCTAAAGAAACACTTCATGTGTGTGTATGTGCAAGAGAGAGAGAGAGAGAGAAAGAGAGAGGCAAATGCTGTGAGGAAAAGAGTGACAAACATAGTGAGGAAAAATAACTAATCGAAAAACCCGTAAAGGGCAGGTTAGTGACAAGAACTGTTTCCTGTATACATCATGCTCTTAACAGATATGTTTTGATTAATAAAATGATGAATTAGTTGGAAACAAATTTTTTGTGAAACTGGATTTCATTACGCCTTCAATCCATTAGAAAAAGAGGCATTTGACATGAAGAGATAGAAATTTAAAATACATCAGATCCCTAATTGCTTGGTGTCAAATTTTGCAAAACCATGCTAATCATGCAAGATCATGCTAATGAGAACTATAAGAGGTAGTCTGGGAAATAACCCACGCCTTGTACTAATAGACAGTGGTAATGTCATAAGAAGTGGGCAAGTGCCATTCAATGGTACCCGTTTGCCAAGTCTCTTTCACAGTAGAGAGAAAGCGTGCTATTAGTGGCCCTAGATCAAATATGGGCACCCTAGTCACGATTCTTTGTTTAAAGCCATATTGACGACATAGGCAGAAAAGGGAATAGAAGGAGTTATGAGTCAAACCCGCGAAAGGAATATAAGTGGTGTTGGTTTTGATAGTCACATGTTGTAGATGCCACTAAGGATAAGTCCAATAGATCATGGCATCAGAAACAAAACGAAGCCAATCAATCCACAATTCTTGCCTATGAAGCCCTCTAGCTTGATGGTCTCTTAGCCCATACCATGCCTAATTAGCTTCAAGAGGGGCTAGAATAGCTAATTTTTCCTATAGCCAAATCTGAAGAAGAGAAGGGAAATTCTTAATGTCAAAAGTGGAGTTTAGACCATATGACATAAACTAGCACGGTGAATGAATTTGCTTTAAAAGAAGAAAAATAAAAAACAAATGCCTGAAGTACCAATGGACTGCCAGAGAAAGCTTGACTCTATCCGAATCAGAAATGATCTAACCTATGCAAGGTCTCGGCTAAGATTAGTGGCACCAATGTTATACCAGTATTCATCTACGAGATGAAAGCCACTAGGTGAGAGTCTCCTAGACATCTTCAGTGACTAACAGAAACTATGCAAGCAGACAGAACTGCAAAAGGTGAAACTTGGAGAGAGATCCTTTGTTAGCTACAGTGATGAGAGGAATTAAAAAAGGCAAATCTATCTTGCCATTGGTAACATAAGTACCCATTACAGCTTCAAGAAGGTGGAAAAAGTGAGCCATGTCCCTCACAGAAGGTGGTGACAAAGGAGGCATGATGATGTCTTTTGTATCGACAGAATAGACTCGTAATATAGCACTAAACTCCTCGTACAATGAACACAACTCTTGATAGTTGAAATGAAAGACATGATCGCTAGGTGCTCTAAAAGGAAGAGACAGCATTGAGGAAATGGGTATCGAGCTTTACCTAGCGAAGAAATTTCAATCCGAAAAGCCCACTTGGCTGAAAAAGAAGCCATTCTTGATCATCCAGGGACTTCAGATTGGCTTAAAGAACCTTCCAGCTTGTTTCAGACATGTTTGGAGCGAATGAAGGAGAAAGAAGGTCGAGTCTGAATTTATAGCTCTACAAACTGGGGGTAAGGCAGGCTTACCTGCATATAGTAGTGAAGCATTGGTGGAAGTTAGTTAATTATGACGTGTGCCAGTTTGAAGTGGTGTGCACCGATTCTAACACACACATGCCTCACGTGCACCAGTTCAAGTGGTCCCAGCGAAAAGTCATCCAAACAAGGAAATATCAAGTGTAGGGCATCCCGTGGGTGGGGTTTTCTAACCATGCGTATGTAACAGCTTATAGTTGTATCAAATGTGTAGCAAACTAATTAAAAAAAAAGAAAGAGAGAGAATTTGCTCAAGAAAGAGAAATCTACATATCAATGTTTTTTCAGAATCAAAATTTCTACAAAGGAAAGAAAACTAAGCATCCGCAAAATTCCCAAAATACAGTCCAAAAATCCTAAAAAAAAAATAAAAATCCTAAAAAGTCGTGCGATAACCCTGCTAGTCATCACCTCTATCTTCCCTTAACTGACTACAGAAAAGCAGTAAGCTCAGCATCCTACTACAAGACCTTCCTCTCCAAATCAATAATCCTCTCTTGCTACTGGTGAATCGTCAAATACTGCTCCATGATTGGGTCATGCTGCTGCGCTCTAGCTGTCTCAGCCTTATGCAACCTCTACTACAGATCTGCCATGCCTCTCTTATAATCGGTCACAACTGTCTGGGAATAGCATGAAGAATGATCAGTCATAAGAAAAATTGTGAGGGAAGTAATGCATGCATACATGAAATCATACTCATTCGGTGATCATGTGGTATCCCCATAGTGAGGAGCTGAATCTAGACACACAGTCCGCTCAGCTGCACAACGATAACTCTAGGAACTTGCATTTGCATTTTGTTAGTTTGCGTTCGTAGGTAAGAAATCAAAAGGAGCAAAAGGAGAATGTAGAGACTCAGATGGGTGCTCTCGTGCGAATCACAAACGACCGCCTGACTGTCACCTACATTGAAGGTGCGTTGTATAAGCTATCTATCTTAGTCAATGGTAGCAATCGTGGTACCAAAAAGGTTTCAAAAGTCACCAAGAACAACATATGTAGTCTCAGTCATAAAAGTACTACCCGCAATGAAGGGAGAAGGGACTCATGGCCTTTTATACCGACTAATCAAAGGCTAGGGATCGGGAGACTGCTAAAGTGGAAACCGTCGTCTCGTGGACGTGGCAAAAATGGTGTCCAAACGAAAACGAGGCACTATTGCACCTATATGGCAAAAGCTATGTGGCCACCCACTCTAGATAAGTTGTGGTAGGAGCTGAAAGAGAAGCTCGCTGAATAACTCAGCCATAACAAGCTTAGTAGCTCATGCTGTGGACATATAAAGAATGTTCACCATCTCATCCGATGGAGGAGGAATGTGACGCTGATCTGGCCCATCATACCAGTCTCAAACGTGCTTCGATCCCAAGAGCAATATCCTATAGTCTGACAGCTCGCCCATCGCAGCCATGTCGACAAACCAAGGGTTCACCCCATCATTGGGCCAACCAATCTGATTGTGTTAACAAATTCTCAAGATCCAATTCAAGTCTCTTTGCAAAAAATAGGCGAAGCTAGCTTACCTTATCCAAGTGAGATTGTGGATCCAAGCTAGTCAAAGCACTAAAGAGTGGGAGATGTCGTTCCTCTTACACCCATCGTTTCGAGTACGACAGCATGGATATCCCAGAACAGGCACCTTCAAATTTAGAGATGAAAATAACCCCATCTCATAGGCTCACATCTACAAAGCCAATAATCAAGAATTAATGCTAACACTTAAGGAAAAAGGAAAAAGAGAGCAAAAGATACTTCAAGGATGCAGTCGAAGTTGAGAATGTGCTGAGTCCGTCTGCAAGCGATGTCCAAACCAAGGTACAAATGAGACAAGGCCGATGTAGCCCAATCAAAATGACACACTCAGTCCAAATCCTATAATGCTAGAAGGAGATACACCTCACCCATACTCTAAGAGTTCGCAAAGAAAGTGGTACTCAATAGATAGACTATGAAGCTCCTCACACATTGATCGACCTCAACCTCAGAAAGCTCATTGCGCGCTTTCTAATGGCGCACAAGCTAATCATAGATAAGGGTCTCAAATGCATGACTACCAGGAAAAATGACCAATAGCTCTATTATGATGCCTGCACAAAGATCGTCCCTCACAGGAACCAGACAACAATCAAATATGATCAGGTCACCCTTGAAAACGAGATCGGTTGAGATAGTAAAGTCAAAAGGTGTGATCATTATCTCACCAAAAGGAAGATGGAACATGTGGATCGTATCCATCCACCTGCCGAGTAAGACTATAATAGTCTGAATGTCACTATGAACCTGTATTGTCGGTCGGCTCATGATGAACTCCTCGAAGCCCGTCGCTCTAATCGTGCTCTGACCTCTTCGTTGGTAATCTCATCATACCATAGGCGAGCCCCGTTAATAGTCCCATAATAAAAGTGTGAGAGTTGAGGTTGTGCAAAACGATGTCGAGTTCTAAGTCTACAAGTCTGGATTTTCCCTATACAAAATTTAAATCTCATGCGAATTGCAAAAAACCAAAACAGAAGGGAAGAAAGACCGACCCAAGTGTGGTCATGCTTGTCGAGGTTACAGAGGAGGCTCGTCTAGCCACCAATGACCGACCCATCCAGAGTCGTCCATTGGAAGACTGGCATGTAAGGGAGGTCAAAGTGGTAAGAAATGACTGGAGGATCTACTAGTGGCTCGACCATAGAGGAAGTCAAAAAGAAAGATGTTGAAGGCTTTGAGAAATTATTGAAGTTCTGTAAGCCTAAAAAGAACTTTGGCAGATTCTAGGTTGACGGATGAGGGAAAAGGACTTGGCTTATATAGAGGAGAGCCAACTGGTGTGCATCAGTCCTTTGTGGTATGCGCCAATTTAAGCTAGCTTACTGTTACGGTCCGCCCAAATTGCTTGCTAGACTGGCCCAAAATTGCGCCAAGGCTTGGCAAGTCCAAGCCCATTTTCTAGAAATCTCTAGCAAGCTTCCTTTGTAAATATCTTGGATATTTTAAGAAGCCTCCATGTAAATATCTAGATTCTTTTGTAAAAAAGTCTAGAGAACGAATTATGATCGTCGGATGTATTAAATCTCGACCGTCCATTGAGGAGGTGGTTCACTATAAATACCCCTCCAAGGCTCAATTGTAAAGCATCGAAAACACAAGCCTTTGTAAAGAGTTCTCAAGCAATACAAAAGCCTTCTTTCCTAGCAACACTTGTTCCTAACCTTCCAACACTTCTCTTCTCTTTGCCGTAAAGCTCTTAAGCTCAACGATCCTAGCCTCTCAAGCTTCTTCCCAAGCGAAGCAAGCCAACAATCAAGGCTTACTTAACAACTTTTGGGTTCGAGTTGCCTAAGTGCCGCACGAGCGTGCTGCACAACTTCTAAGCTCGTGACAGTTGGTATCAGAGCCAGGTTCGAGCACTAGAGTGACATGGCATCCGAAATTGAAGTGACGATGGAAGAGCAAGTACGCGACGTGAGGAGCAACCTCAGCCACCACCACGCCCCCAAGGCAAACGTGGCAAGTCTAAAGCTGCACCCGTGGAAGCCTTGGAGCCTCGTGTTGCTAGCATAGAACAAGCCATCTCGAGGATGGACAATGTGATTGAGAGTCTCACCGACTGTCTTGATGGCCTAGAGACGGACTATGGGGAGATTACTCAAGCCACAAAGTCCAGCATTCTCGAGTATAGCAAGTCCGACAAGGAGGAGCTACAAAACCTTACACGAGAACTCCATGGCTTGGGCACCTTTGTGGAGCACGAATTACGGGCTGTTCGTGCGGAAGTGGAGGAAGTTCGCATGGAATGGGAGAGGCATCGTTACGACCGAGCTAGTCCATCCTATACAAGTGCTAGCACACTCAACACCATGCAAGTGCCTACACCCGCTACATACCACGGCACCCGCAATGCCACCGAGGTCGAGAACTTCTTATTCGGCCTTGAGCAATACTTTCAGGCCAAGGGTGTCCACGATGACGCATCAAGAATAGGCATTGCACCCACATTCTTACGAGATGCAGCCCAACTATGGTGGCATCGTAAGCATGGCGACACGGCAAAGGCATCGTCAACCTCCGCACATGGGAGGACTTTAAAAGGGAGCTTCAGAAGCATTTCTCCCCAAGCAATGCTGAAAAGGAGGCAAGGGGCCGCCTCCGTTGTCTAAAGCAAAGTGGCACTATTCGTGAATATATCAAGGATTTTACCACCATCATCCTTAAGATCGAGGATATGTCTGACAAGGACTCTCTCTTCTACTTCCTTGATGGGCTCAAGGATTGGGCAAGAGTTGAGCTCGAAAGGCGTGGCGTGCAAAACCTCGACGAAGCCATAACCGCAGCGGAGTCCCTCACGGATTATGCTTCCCAATCCAAGGATAGGAAGGTCAGTCATGGCAAAGGTGGGGGAGAGAGGAGCACCAAGAAGGACCATGGTCGAAAGGAAGGTGGTGCACAGAAGTCTTCCGGAGGGGACAAGCGCGACAAGCCTAGTAAAGGTAAGTCCGACGCCCCTAAACCTAAGAGCCCTTGTTTCATTTGTGACGGTCCTCATTGGGTGAAAGATTGCCCAAAGAGAAATACCCTTAATGGATTAGCGGCTCAACATGAGGGCTCACGTGGTGATGAGCCACAAGCGGAGATGGGTTCTCTCCGCACCATTGGCGCCCTTAAGAGACCCACATATGCCAAGAAGGGTCTCATGTATATAAGCGCCACTATCAATGGAAAGAATGTGCGAGCGATGCTTGACACGGGAGCCACGCACAACTTTGTTTCTATTGAAGAGGCCAAACGTTTAGGCCTCAAGTACAACAACGGAGGAGGCACCATCAAGGCGGTGAACTCACCCGCTAAGGCAATAGTGGGGGTATCTAAGGCCACCTCGGTACAAATTGGTGCATGGAAGGGAAACCTCGACTTCTCCATCGTCCCCATGGACGACTTTCAAGTAGTGTTGGGTATGGAGTTCTTCGACCAAGTCCATGCTTTCCCCATACCCGCCTCTAACTCCCTCAGCATCCTTGATGGGAGTCACTCGTGCACGGTCATGGCGGAACGTGTAGCCAAGGTCGAGAGCAAAATGCTATCCGCGTTATAATTCAAGCGGGGATTGAAGAAGGATCCAAGCTTCCTTGCCACAGTTCGAGAATTGAACGATGGGGAAGATGTCACCATTGCCAAGGATCCAACACCAAAAGAGGTCCAAGCCGTCCTTGAGAAATATAAGGACGTCAAGCCCCAAGAACTCCCAAAGAAATTGCCACCACGTCAAGAAGTAGACCATCAAATTGAGTTGGAGCCCGGTGCCAAACCCTCATCTATGGCGCCTTACCACATGGCGCCACCCGAGCTTACGGAATTGAAAAGGCAACTCCAAGATCTACTTGATGCGGGCTATATCCAACCCTCAAAAACTCCATATGGTGCTCCCGTCCTCTTCCAAAAGAAGAATGATGGATCTCTCCACATGTGCATTGACTATCGGGCGCTTAACAAGATCACCATCAAGAACAAGTACCCGATTCCTCTAATTGCGGAGTTATTTGATCAACTTGGGAAGGCTCGCTGCTTCACAAAGCTCGATTTGAGATCGGGGTACTATCAAGTTCGCATTGCCAAGGGTGACGAACCAAAGACGGCGTGCGTTACAAGGTACGGTGCCTTTGAATTTCTAGTTATGCCATTCGGCCTCACCAATGCACCCGCTACGTTTTGCACTCTTATGAATAAGTTATTCCATCCCTATCTCGATCAATTGTTGTGGTGTACTTGGATGATATAGTGGTATATAGTGCCACTCTTGAAGAACATGTGCAACATCTTAAGCAAGTATTCCAAGTACTTCGGAAGCATGAACTCTACGTCAAGAAAGAAAAATGCTCTTTTGCTCAAAGAGAAGTAGAGTTCCTCGGCCACCGAATACGGGATGGGAAACTAATGATGGATCCAGCAAAGATGAAGGCCATCCAAGAATGTGAGCCTCCCACAAAAGTTCCGGAGCTACTGTCTTTTCTTGGGTTGGTGAACTACTATCGGCGGTTTATCAAAAGCTACTCCACCAAGGCCGCCCCACTCACGGATCTACTTAAAAAGAACAACACATGGCATTGGACTGAAAAATGCCAACATGCCTTCGAAGAATTAAAGAAGGCCATATCCGAAGAACCGATGTTGGTGTTGCCCGACCATACAAAGCCGTTCGAGATGCACATGGACACCTCCGACTATGCCATAGGGGGAGTTCTCATGCAAGAAGGGCACCCCATTGTATACGAGAGCCGCAAGCTAAATGACACAGAGAAACGATACACAGTCTAAGAGAAAGAAATGACGGCCATCATCCATTGTCTACGGGTTTGGCGTCACTACTTGCTTGGCTCGCACTTTGTCATTAAGACTGACAATGTGGCAATGAGCTACTTTCAAACACAAAAGAAGCTAAGCCCCAAGCAAGCTTGATGGCAAGATTTCTTGGCCGAGTTCGACTGTAAGCTCGAGTAAAAAAGCGGGAAAGGCAAATATTGTGGCCGATGCCCTAAGTCGCAAAGCGAAACTCGCCACTTTGAGCGTGAGTCGACCACAAAGTGTAATCATCGACCGCATCAAACAAGGCCTAGAGCACAATCCCATAGCCAAGAACCTCCTACAATTGGCAAGTTAGGGAAAAACAAGGCGCTTTTGGCTTGATGAAGGCCTACTCCTCACAACGGGCAACCGCTTGTTTGTGCCAAGACATGGGAGCTTGCGAAAAGAGATCATCAAGGAGTGCCATGACTCCAAGTGGGCTGGACACCCAGGTATGGTGCAAACCCTTGCACTCGTGCAAGATTCCTACTATTGGTCCCAAATGCGGGAAGATGTGGAGAGCTATGTGAGGACGTGCCTAGTATGCCAATAAGATAAAGTTGAGCATCAACACCCGGCGGGGTTGCTAGAACCCCTATCTATAGCGGAGAGGCCATGGCAAAGTGCATCAATGGATTTCATCGTGGCCTTGCCAAAGTCTGAGGGATATGGAAGCATCATGGTGGTGGTTGATCGATTTAGCAAATACGCCACCTTCATACCCGTCTCTGCGGATTGCATTGCGGATGAAGCTGCTCGAGCGTTCCTCAAGCATGTAGTGAAACTATGGGGAGTTCCACAAAACATTGTAAGTGATCGAGACCCTCGCTTCACCGGTCGTTTTTGGAGAGAGCTCTTCAAGCTATTGGGGACCGACTTGAGCATCTCAACAAGCTTCCACCCCCAAACTGACGGGCAAACCGAGCGCACCAATGCCTTACTTGAGCTATACTTGAGGCATTACGTGAGCGCTCATCAGCATGATTGGGCAAAGTTGCTTGATGTTGCCCAATTCTCGTATAACCTCCAACGAAGTGAGGCTACCGGCAAAAGTCCATTCGAGATTGTAACCGGACGACAACCTATGACACCAAATGCCATAGCCTCAATATACGGAGGGAAAAGTCTAGCGGCCTACAAGCTTGCGAAGGAATGGCATGAACAAGCCGATATTACTAGAGTATGCTTGGACAAGGCCGCCAAACGAATGAAGAAATGGGCGGACACAAGGAGACGGCACCTCACATTTCAAGAAGGGGACTTGGTGCTTGTGAAGCTTCTACCCCAACAATTCAAGTCTTTGCGTAAGGTGCACAAGGGGTTGGTAAGGAAATACGAAGGCCCCTTCCCAATCATCAAGCGAGTGGGCAAAGTCTCCTACCAAGTTTGACTACCCCCTAACCTCAAGATCCACCCGGTCTTCCATGTTAGCTTCCTCAAGCCATACCATGAAGACAAGGAAGATCGAAGCAGGAGCGAGTCCAAGAGAGCGCCAACAGCTGTCGTCACCGCATTCGACAAGGACGTGGAGTGCATCCTTGCGGATCAAGTGATACGAAGGAGATGAGTTCCACCATATGTTGAATACCTAGTGAAGTGGAAGGACCTCCCAGACAGCGAAGCAAGTTGGGAACGTGAAGACACCTTGTGGCAATTTGGCGAGCACATCCAACGCTACAAGGAGGAAAGCTCGCCGAGGACGTCGCGAAAATAGGTGGGGGAGGATGTTACGGCCCGCCCAAATTGCTTGCTAGAGTGGCCCAAAATTGCGCCAAGGCTTGGCAAGTCCAAGCCCATTTTCTAGAAATCTCTAGCAAGCTTCCTTTATAAATATCTTGGATATTTTAAGAAGCCTCCATGTAAATATCTAGATTCTTTTGTAGAAAAGTCTAGAGAACGAATTACGGCCGTCGAATGTATTAAATCTCGGCCGTCCATTGAGGAGGTGGTTCACTATAAATACCCCTCCAAGGCTCAATTGTAAAGCATTGAAAACACAAGCCTTTGTAAAGAGTTCTCAAGCAATACAAAAGCCTTCTTTCCTAGCAAAACTTGTTCGTAACCTTCCAACACTTCTCTTCTCTTTGCCGTAAAGCTCTTAAGCTCAACGATCCTAGCCTCTCAAGCTTCTTCCCAAGCGAAGCAAGCCAACAATCAAGGCTTACTTAGCAACTTTTGGGTTCGAGTTGCCTAAGTGCCGCACGAGCGTGCTGCGCAACTTCTAAGCTCGTGACATTATGCCAGTTCTTGCAAGAAAAATTGCAAATAATGCCCCCGAAGCTTAATTTCACAAATACCCCCATAAATAGTAAATTTTACAGAAACCCCTATTTACAAATTATCAAATACCCCTCCCTTAACCAAATTTTACCACAATAGCCCCTACCGTGCCAAAATGACCAAAACGTCCTTATAGTATCCACAATGACCAGAATGCCCTCGCAACAACCAAAATAACTAAAATGCACTCACGATACCCAAAATGACCAAAACGTCCTCACAGTAACCAAAATGACTAAAATGTCCTTACGACACCCTATATGGCCAAAATACCCCCTTTCTCAACCAGATTCTCACCAAGATGACCACAACACCCTCACGATGTAAAATGACCAAAATACCATCACGATACCCATAATGACCAAAATTCCCTCATGGCACCCAAAACAACTAGGACGCCCTTACGACATCCAAAATGATAAGGACAACCACACAACCCAAAATGACCAAAATACCCTTACAACACCCCAAATGACCAAGATGCCCTCATGACATAAAATGATCAGAATGCCTTCATGACACTTAAAATGACCAAAATGCCCTTACAGCACCAAAAGGGTGAAATACCCCTTTTGTAAGGAGGCAGCACAACTTTCCCACAAGATGATCACTTGCATTCAAGGCACCCAGAAGGTGGCCACATCCAATCATTGGCAGAATCAAGACAGCATGCAAATATCAAAATTCCATTATAGCACCAGAAAGTCATAATGTCACGCCAATAATGGAGTAAGAACAACAATCAGAGCTTGAAAAGTTCAAACCCACCCAATGGAGCAAGGAAAATGAAACGCATACATGCAACAAGACACAGGGAGTGAGGTTCTTCAGAGATACGAATATTCATAATGGATCCCCAGTGGAGTACAACCAAACCCACTTTCTTTTTGAATCGATGAAAGTAACATCTCGAGCAGCAGAGGTGGTCACAAATTCAATAAGATCCTAGATCAACCAGCAGAGGTGGTCACAAATTCAACAAAATCATGGGCAACTAGCGGCAGTGGTCCTCAATCAAACCCTATCATCAAACGACCAGTGGCAGCAATCACCAAGCCTACAAAACCTAAAAAATATGAAGACACCTTAAAGTGCATAAAGTTCAAATTAGATCCTTAGTCGAGCATGACGAAGAATAGAGGAAACCTCTAACCAAGCAACATGTCCAGTTCAATCCGTAGTAGGACACTAAGTCTAAACAAAATTTACCTCCAAGAAACTATGGAACCAGTAACAAGAGAAAGCATCCAAAATTGAAGCAAGTCCTCATGAGAGCACAAAGCGCCAGGATGAAAGTATCCACCATCAAATTCTAGCATCAAGACAAGTGAAATCCTTGATCAACTTGCAGTAATAGTCAATTAAGACCTCAATAGGCCTGTCGCAATAGCTGGTGAAGTCCTTAATGGACCTCGAGCAATATTCTATTAGGACCTCAACTGGCTTGTCGCAATATCTAATGAAATCCTTGATCGGCCTATAGTAATAGTCGATTAAGACCTCAACTAGCCTGTAGCAATAACAAATAAAATCCTTGATCGACTTGCTACAGTGGTCGACAAAACAGTGGAGTTTAGACACATGACAGGTAAGTATGCTCGCAGTGTACTCTCTTAGTGGTTGTGTTCCATAAACCCCTCCAAAGTAAAGGGTAAAACTATAAGCACCAAAGAGTCACCTATGGTTTGAAGCCCTGTGACTATAAACCATAAGCCAAAGTCAAAATGAGGATCAATATATGAAAACGTAAAAAATCATAGCTTAGTTGCGAAATTGAAAGAAAAAGAAACTACGGTTTTTGCCTAGGGCTATGCACCAGTTTAAACTAGTGTAAGACACTTTGTTTTGGCATGTGCCACTTCATACTAGCGTGCACCACTTGTGCTGCAGTATATAAAAAAACCCATTATTCCAAGAGAAAGGGCTTAGTAGTCATTTTGGGGATGCATGCAGAGAGAGTTCTTAATTCTAGTGGCCTTTAAACATTATTTTCTACCTATTTTGATTACTTTGTGAGTTTTGTACGCTCAACACTCTTTTTGACAACTTGGTGAGTCCAAGGGAATTGAACGCATTGCCACCCCTGTTTTTATGAATATATGCATATGTTTACATGTTTTTATGCTTTTCTTTGTGTTTTTATGATTCTCTATACGTCTCAATTGCTATATGCGATTTTTTGAGTTTTTATGCATCTTTTGAATATGGGTATTGTCATAACTATATTTGCTTTATTTTGTCATTTCCTAGTTACAATATGAGTTTATGAGTATTTTTTATGCCACTTTTACATTTATTATGAATTTTGATATTTTATTATGATTTTTGTGAGTTTTAATGCCTGTTCATGGTTTATATACATAGAAATGTATGCTAGGCCATATTCCCTTTTGGTATTTCCAATATATGCATGTTTCCTCTCATTTTGAGAAGTTTTCATGCATAATACTATGTGAATAGTGGGCTATCCACTTTAGGTTCATCAATCCATGGTTGTTTAATTTGGTTAATATGTGGGAAATGTTGCTTGTGATTAGTCTTAGCATGTTCATGTTTAAATGCCATTTTTTTTCATCTTTGCATGTTCAATATAAGGAAACAGAGGGTTGGTTGTGTCATGTTTTTTCGTTAGTAAGTGTTTAAAGTAGTTTATGTGATAAAAATGATGTTTGTGGTTATTAAAAGCATGTCTATAAGTTTAAAGTCATCTTTGTTTTTATTCACATGCCTAATTTGTATGAAAAGTGGGCTGTTTTGATGTGTTTAGTTGCCATGCCATGCCATGCTTTTTAAGTTGTTTATATGCTTTATAATGATTAATGAGTTAGTAACGTATGTTACTAACGTAGGATGTAAAGTATTTGCATGATTAGTTGAGATTCCAAGATTCGTTCTTTATTTAGTAATGCACGTGGATGTTTTATACATTGCTATAATGTTGATAATGGTGCCTTGAGGAGAAAGAGTAAATGTGAGCAAGTGAGTAGTGAGTGGCCTCGCATTGTTGGTCAGGTGCGCATTGCTCAGGTTGTCAATTTATGTTGAATAAGATGACTTGAAGGTGTTGACGGCATGCAAACTCGCATTGATGGCAAAGGGCTTATCTTGGAGATTGGAGGTTCGGTTGGATGAGTCGATAGAATTGGATGTCAGATAGGCTCACTTTGTCAGTGGGAAATATGTTGGGGGATAAGAATGGGAATAAAATGCCATTATTGAAGCATCAAGATGTGAGTGCCACCACATGGGTGGTTGGACAATGAGTGGATTTGCATTAATTAGTGAAAGGCTAGTTTTCCAACGGTGAACCTTTAATTGGAGTTAGTGGTGCAATTATGCAGTGTCGAAGTAATATCGAGAGTGTTTTGCTTTCAATCTCTCTACTTTGAATTGCCTTTATCTTCAGACTTACTTTATCGTAATAGGAAAGATAGTGTTTCACATGTTTGATTAGAAATGTGTTTAATTCTTTTTAGTCATGATCGTCTAACCTCACATGCACTAAAAGATAAAATCCATTGTGTGCATTTAGAACAAATTATGATCAAAATAGATAGTAACTAACAATCCAAAACCATAGCCTCAGTAAACCCTAGTGGATGCCAGACTTTGTCCGAGCGGGTCGAAGATTGGTACCTAGCTTTTCGAACCCCTTTCTGAAGGGTGAAGGTAATTGAGGTCCATAAGCAAGGGATTGGACTACCATCACTCAAAGCTTTTACCTATGGTTAAATTACCTGGGTGGCGACTCCTAAAGCGACTCTCCCGAAGCAGCTTGAGCCTCTTGTTGACCTAGGTATGGCAACCCGAGAGGGGGGGTGAATTGGGTTTTTATTTATCAAAACGGATTTAGAAAACCTTTCTTGAAAGATCAAAATTAGTTCACTCTTTCTTTGAGAATAAAGGTGAAGAAGATGAAATTAGAATTTCTCAAAGATGCAATCAAAAGAATAATAACAATAATGAGCAATCACAAGTGCAAATAAATGTAGAGAGGATAGGGATAGAGAGAGTGCAAACTCGATGTACGTGGTTCGGCAAACCTTGCCTACGTCCACGGGCTCCTAGCTCCACGAGCTAAGCTTTCCACTAAGTTGTAGAAATCTTTACAACTTGCTTGATGAACAACCTCACCAAGACTTTTTCATTCAACCCTTGATAACACCACACCAAGAGTTCTTCTTGATGAACAACCTCACCAAGGCAACTTCTTCAACTCTTGATAACACCACACCAAGAGTTCTTCTTGATGAACAACCTCACCAAGGCAACTTCCTTCAACCCTTGATAACACCACACCAAGAGTTCTTCTTGATGAACAACCTCACCAAGGCAACTTTCCTCAACTCTTGATAACACACACCAAGAGTTCTTCTTGATGAACAACCTCACCAAGGCAACTTTCTTCAACCCTTGATAACACCACACCAAGAGTTCTTCTTGATGAACAACCTCACTAAGGAAAGAGTTCTCTCAAGGATAACTTTTATCCTTTACAAGTAGATCTCACTCTCACCACAATACAAAGAAAATTTTTACAATAAAAGTACAACTCTCTTCAAAGAGTAGATAAAGAATATAAAAGCTCTCTAGACTTGATATTTCTCTTATTTTTTGCTTGATAAAATTCTTGTCTTGCTTTTCTTGAATGCATGGGAGAAGGGCTCCTTTTATAGGCAAATGGGATGAACTTAGTCAAGTGAAGACACCAACTCCAAAGTTTCTGCCCACCATAAAAATTGTAATTTTGTTTGACATTTTTGTCAATGTTACGTTTGAAATTTGAAAATCTGAAAAACATAAAATATCTGCACATTTGAATAAGCTTTCCAAGGCATCAAGAACCAAGTCCTTTGGATATCTGTAGATCAAGATATGGCCAAAACACCATTCAGTGCTCATGTGACTTGATTTTTCTTCCATGTGTCAGTCCACCAATTTGCATGTGCATTATGTCGGCCTTCTGTTTAAAATTTTAATTTCTTCAAAGACTATGAAATCTGCTCCATTGAATCATCTTTCCAATGCCATAAGAATCAAGTCATTTGGACATCTCTAACTCAAGATATGGACAAAACATCATTCAGTGCTCAAGTGAGTTGATTTTTCTTCTCTGTGTCAGTCCACCGAATTGCAAGTCAATTATGTTGGCCTTCCATTTAAAATTTGAATTTCTTTAAAACATATGAAATGTGCTTCATTAAGTCCTCTTTCCAATGCCATAAGAATCAAGTCATTTTGATTTTTCTAGCTCAAGATATGTCTAAAAGAGTATTCGGTGCTCATGTCAGCTGCTTCCATTTATCTTTCAACTTGCATGATGATTTGGACAACATTGCACTTGAAATTTGAATTTCATTAAAACATATGAAATGTTATAAATTGATTAAGCTTTCCAAAGGCTCAAAAATTACATCATTTGGATATTTGTAGAGATATATATGACCAATTGATTGAATATTGCTCATGTGTCACATTCCTTGAGTCAATCCTTGTTCTTAAACTTTTGTGCCTTTAACATGTAGTCTTCTCCTTAGCTTCAACACTTCATTTTAATAAGCCTCTTCTTGATTTTACAATTATTTCAATAATCTTACTCTTGCACATAAATAAACATGTTAGTAAATCTCAATTAATCAATGTGTATTGTTATCATCAAAATTATCATGTAGCCTTAGGGCTAACACCTCTGTGGCTTCTTGGGGCCCCGTGAAAAGGACCCCCTATTCACAGCGCTCGTGAGCCATCTTTAAGACTAAAGGCATGCACCTACAAGACTAAAGACACAAACTTCAAGTTAAAGGCACCAGCCCTATTTTTTGGGTCATAACACCATTGTTTACCGGTAAAAGGTAGATCGGCATATGCGTAGGGCAGACAAACGTAAGATACTAACATGACTCCTAATTCTAAGGTCTTGACTGATAGGTGTCTATTTATGTATTACTTTTATATAAATTCGTCCATGTTTCTTTGCTATATTCCTTGGTATTTTTATGTTTTTGTGTGGTTTTGATGTTTGTAGGAGTTTTGGAGCAACTTGCACAAAAATGGAGTAAAACCCTTCATTTTCACCTCTGCTAGTCAGTGATCTTCTCGGATTTAATTGTTTGATATACAATGAATCCGACGACATGTTATATACCGTTGGAAAGCTCTCGAAGTCTATTTTCTGGAGAAATTTACGGTTTATAAATCCATTCAGTGTACCAGAAGTTGTAATCAAAACAGTGTGAGATGTATAGAAATATAATTCCACAAGCACTGTAGCATGTATAATACGGGGCACTGTAGCAAGTCACTGTAGCAGAGTATTTAAACACATTTTTAGGGTTTTATTTTGATAACTTGAAGAGGGGAGAACGTGGTGGAGGCTGCAGCTCTGGAATTCTTTCATCTCTTGGAGTTTTTGAAGGAGAAAGGAAGCTTGGAAAGAGGAAGAACTACAATCCAAAGAGAATTACATCAAATTTGCTAAGTTTTTCCCTTCCCTTTCATTTTCTGGAATGTCTCCATGTGTATTGTATTTACCACGTTCTTAAACATGTGTAACTGAATCTGAATTGGTTGAGGGTGATTTCAAAGCCCCTGTATGGTTTTTGTGAGTTGATTGTGCAAGAAGTTGTTTTCCAATTCTCTAATTGAAGTTGCTTGTATTTTCCCATATCTAATGCTTATGATTGCTTACTGATTGTATTTTGAATGGCCAACTGAATATAATCTGGTTGTTGTCTATTGCTAGACTAGAAATCTTGATCCGTAATTGTCTTGAATTTCTAATCATTAGTAGCAAAATTGTGATCAGAGATTACATTTGGAGAATATAACCTAAGTTAAATAATCCGAGCTTGTGTGTTTATTGCTTAGATCAACCTATCTTTCTTATCATAATGGATCCATTGAATTAAACTCAGAGAGCTTGTTCTAGGTTGTTTAATGGATAGAGATTAAATAAAGAGCTTGTTTTATTTAACAACCAAGTAAGGAAAGATTGGGGTAATAGAGCTTGTTATTATCTACGGTTGATAACTTCAATGCTGTAATTAGATGACAATTCTACAATTAATTCGCAAATCCATATCTTGTGGTAGAGAAGGATCCCTTAACCAGCTTTCCCCCATTGATTTTTCATTCAAATTTACTTTCTGTTTTGTTATTCTTTACTTGCATTCTTATTTCATTTAGTAAAGCATTCAACAAAAATTCCCCCCTGTTTAGTTTATTGTTGTTGGAAATAACAAATTCAATTAGAATCAATCCTCGTGGGAACGATATCTTACTTATCACTTTATTACTTGTGCGACTAGTATACTTGCTAGTTTCGAACACATCATTGACCACTCACTACCAGTACCATACTGATCCTAAGCCTGCTTGGCTTTCTATCCCATTTTTAGTGTTTGAGCTTTGATGGCCCTACAGATCAAAAAAGGCTTCTAACTGATGTCTCTAATTATCATCATTGGGCTTCGAAACCATAAGCAAAATTTCTACGCTTGCACATGACCCTTTTTAATTTCTTCAAAATTAGTTTTAAGAAAATAAATTTTATTTAATTTTATAATTTATTAACTAATTGATAAATTCTAAATTTTAATATACAAGGATATTTTTGAAATTATATTATTGTAGAGGGATAATTAGGTATTTTGATTAATCTAGAAATTAAATTTTCAAAATTAGATTTTCAAAAGCTGTCCTCACCTACTTTTGAAATCTTATACAAAATATATTTTTGGAGCAATAGATCTTTAGAAAATTAGTTTTCAAATAGTTTACCAAATACCTAAATAGCTTTAACTAGTAGTAGAAGTCAAAAGTTGTCATTTTACAATGGGGTCAAACACACTCCTACTACAAAATAGGTTCTTGGAGTAGCAAATTCTTAGAGAATTAGTTTCCAAAGAGTTTACCAAACATTCAAATAGTTTTAGATAGTAGCAAAGTCAAAAGTTGTTGTACAACAGCGGAGTCAAATACAATCTAAACCTTATAATAATTGCTTGACTTAAAAATTTTTTTTTAATTTTCCTTTCTAGTTTATAAACGCTCCATAACTTAAAATTGGTAATAATCATATTGTCAAATTGTGGCAAGAAACAAGTTTTTGTAAGACAGAAACTAATTGTTAAAAGATTTATTAGCCATGGATAGTTAGTTTATATTAAACAGTGTTATGACCATGCCACGTGTCATGCCACATGTTAGTCTATGTGGCATTGCGGAGTTGGCTATTTTGGAGGAAAACAAGAAATATACTACAGTATTATTTTGTTTCGTATTTTACTTCATTTAGTTAGGAAAGATTTATTGATACTGATTTCCAAAATCTTATTTCAATTTTGGTTTATTTAACTTTACTTTAGGAAAGATTCTTTATTTTGTTCTATTATTGAATATCCTAACAGTAAGTTTGTTTTCCTAGCATTCGTGATGTGCAGTTATTGGATGATTTTCAAGAATCCTTATGCAATAAGGATCATTGGTCGTGCAGTATATAGAGAAAAAAGATTACTTGAAGTTTAGTGGTAGAACAAGCTTTTATTTTTATAGTTCGAGAAAACTTTGTGTTATACTTGTGTTATTGATTTATGTTAATGAGCGATCACCGAATGCTCCAGGGGGCTTGAGTATTCACTAGGGAAGTTGTATAACAGTCAAGTGGGCCTTAAACTATTGGATAGTGAAGTGTAGCGAGTTAAGGAAGTTGGTTCTTAGAGGGAGCATGGTTTATATAGGATGCGTGAGTGTGAGAGATGGGGATTCTCATCTTATAAAAGGTCTTTATCCTTGTAAACGTGAACGAAATAGTGGATTGCAGTTTGGCTACTCGTGGATGTAGGCAAGTTATTGCCAAACCACGTAAAAGTTGGACATGCATTTTTTACTTTCCTGTTGTTTCTTTAGATTTAACTTCATGTGTTATCTGATGTAACTAGATCCTAGGCTTCAAAACTTTCAAAAAATTTTTGTGATTGGTGACAATAGTTTTCAAGCCACTTGAATTTAATAGGATACTTTCAAGGGCAAAGGCAGAATTAGATAATTAGGTGGGCCAATAGTAAAACATAAAAATTAAAAAGTGATGTTACTACAAAACGCATAAGTAAAGGAGGCAAAACTGTGATAAATATGAATATGAAGGACTAACTAAAAACTTTATAATTTTTGGGCTGGGGAGGCCTCCCCACAATACGTTATGCTCCGCCCCTGGGTACTTCAATTGCTACCCTCTAGACCCATCGCGCTTTCATGACGAATCGAGTTCAAAGAGCCACGAAATTCAGTCTCAGGTAACTTTTTTTTCCTCCAAAGATCAAACTACAATGCTTACGACAATCTCAAATCACCCAATATACAATAATCCAAAAACTACATTAAACCAAATTCTAAATTCTCCAACAAATAATTCCACATGCCAGAACTTATAATCTCAAATGCAAATTCAAGAAAGTCAACCAAATCTAGTCCATGGCTAAATCCATTCTTTCACCAAAGTATAACTTCAACTAACTAAAAATTAATTGATCATACCCTTGTCAACGAACTTGATCTACAAAATGGTGGTGAAAAGAGGTAAGTTGTTAACTCGGTAAGTAAAACAATACAAG
This sequence comes from Boswellia sacra, assembly GCA_013180625.2. Lineage (NCBI taxonomy): Eukaryota > Viridiplantae > Streptophyta > Magnoliopsida > Sapindales > Burseraceae > Boswellia > Boswellia sacra. Next base: position 28,879 of record SNVD02009150.1, on the reverse strand, counting down.
ACTGTTTAGTAGCTTAAAATATTAAATATTTAGGCAATAAATCAAATATACTCATATTGGTTTAAATAAAACTATAACTAGTATTCAAAGTTCAAATCTATTCCATTACCAAATCCAAATATCAAATCTCAAAATTGAATTCAATAACCACGAATGATTACAAAAAAATCCATGTCACAATCATTCCGCAAATATACATTCTATTATTATTCAAAACATGAATATAAATACATGAATATGAATACATTTTAATGATAAAATTTTTGGAAACATCTTAGTTAAGTTTTAGAAACAGTTTTATAAAAATTATTTGGCAAAAATTGGTTTTCAGTAGTTAAATAGTTGCGAAAAAGGGTCAACTCTTCATGAACCGTTAAATTTCATAATTTTTTTTAAATAGCTAGTAGCACACATTAATTTAGCTCAAAGCAATTCATAACATAATGTTTTCATTTTTTAAAAACATATTACACCCAAATAAGTACTCGTACGATGTTATTTACCTTAACCAGTACCACCAAAAAAAACATCAAAAGCAAATCCTAAAAGTCACAAATTGGACTTAACTCTATCAAAATCATTCATAATATTCACTGCAGTTTCATAATAGCTTAAATACCCCAATTAAACAAAAGACTAGACACTATCTCAAATTCCACAATTTATAATTCTTCATCTAAACAATTCTCAATCCACCAATTTTCATCAATGGTAACTTAATCCAAAAATTGTTGATGAACAATTAAATATGGATGTTCAAGAAGAGCTTAGTTCATCATATTGCATTAATAGTGTCATTAAATTCCTCAATTTAAGCATATTTGTAGTCTTTGCATCTTTTGAATTAGATTTATCTTAATTTCAGTTTTTATTGCATGATTGGTAAAATGGTCATAACTTTCTATTTATAAATCATAATGGTGCAAATCTTAATTTTTTGGAAATCTGATTAAATTATCTATAAGATCATATTTCACAAGCATCATCAAATTCGGGCTCTTAGTCGACCAAAAATGGGCTTGAAGTGAACCCATCTACAGTTTCAACCCACCTTGACCATGCCTCCGTATTTTGGCCATATCTCTTGACATACGTATCCAAATTGTATGAATCCAGATGTACTAGAAAGCTGAGAGAAATATCTACAACTTTCATGAAGACATGTGGTAAAAATTCTAAATAATTCGATGCCAAAATTGGTGGTCAAAGTCGGTGCATACGATGATCCAAATTGTCAACAAGATATTTTACAATTGTCACTTTGTAATTTGACAAGTTTACCCCTGAATGTATCTATAAATAGAAGTGACTTGTGACCCATGAGGGTATCTTAGCTTTGGCTGAGATCTCTTATTATTGTGTTTTCTATCTTGCGTTTGTTCTCTTGATGTTATTAATAAATCTTCTTTTTCTTGCAATTTGTTTTCTTTCATTTATAATGTCTTGCTAAATCATCTTTTGCTAAGGTGAAAGGGCGAAACCCTTGATATGAGAATAAGGATTTTCTAATCCTTTGATATGTGCTTAATAATCATAATCTTTTGTTATTTATTTTATATGATTTATATATATTTTCTTAATCAATCTTGACACCACTCGTAAAGAGGAGGTCTTGATCCATTGTAGACAATCTTTGGCACATCAAATGCTTGGATCCTTTCTAGATGTCGTATGGTTCTTCCTTACCGACACAAGTCTAGTTAGAAACCTTGATTTGTTGTAAACATATGGTGTTGGCACACTAGACACTTGAACCCATTTACAAGAAGTGGTATAAATATTGGTAATGAAACAAATATAATTCATATAACTAAAATGGACTTAAATGATATACCTTTCGATTGGAACCTCCTTGATGTGTGAATTCCAATTGAGTTATAAATAGGTTATTTATTCTTATTTGATATATCAAGGGTGGATCCCCTAACCTTAGCCTTCATTGCCATTGTGTTAATTTATCTTACTTTTGTACTTTAATTATTCTTATTTATTGCATATGAAATTGTTATTTCATTTGCTATGGTAGGTTTTACCTTCTATTTCCACGGATGGTCTTACCACCTTTTATTTTTGTTTTACATTCGAATGGTCGGTAGTACCGCCTACCATCTTTACATCTATTCGTTGATATCATCTTGATTATTCATATCATATTTACTTACCTTTTAGTTTGTAGCGCTAATTCCCCTTCCTCGTGGATTGACCCCAGTCTCACTGGATTTATTACTTCGACACTCCTATACTTGAGAGTAATCCTATTTTTGGATGTGTCAAGTTTTTGGCACATTGCCGGGGAAGGTAAAATTTGGCGTGCAAAATTGTTAGTATTCCTTTTTCTCTTTTTTAGATCTTAATTTTTCTTTCTGTGCTCATCTTTTCTTTCCTTTTCTCTTTGGAAATTGCATGAAAATTTGGTCACGCACATCTAGTGGTAGACTTGTTAGGAAAACATCATCTTCCTTAGAAAACATGGCCGATAATCTAGTAGAAAGGTTCACAGATAAAGGGGACAATTGTTCCCAACAAAATGACCAAAACCAACCAAGAACCCTCAGAGATTACATGAATCCGGTAAGGACTAGTGCACCATCTTGTGTAATTTCTCCTCCCAATGCAATTCATTTCAATTTCAAACCGAGTTTTGTTTGAATTCTACCCACCTTTCATGGCCTTGATATGGAGAACCCATATTCACACTTAAAAATTTTGAATAGGTGTGTAACTCCTACAGTGACCCAAATTGTAGCATAAACACCATTAGATTAAAGTTTTTTCCTTTTTCTTTAAAAGATAAAGCTAGAACATGGTTACAAAATTTGAGGTCAAGTTCCATCAGTTCATGGGATGAGATGAAACAACAATTTTTGAAAAAAAATTTTCCTACCCATAGAACAAATTCTCTTAAAAGACAAATCACCACCTTCACTCGAAAATAGAAAGAAACCCTTTACCAATGTTGGGATAGGTATAAAGAATTACTTAATACCTATCCTCACCATGGTTTTGAAACTTGGAGAATAGTTGCGCACTTCTATGAAGGGTTAACACCTCAAGATAGACAACTAGTGGAGCTAATATGTAATGAAGAATTTGGAGATAAGGGCCCTGATGAAGCAATTGACTACCTAGATTCATTAGTAGACAAAGCCCAAAATTGGGACACTGCTGGCACCTATGATGCACCAAGCAAAGCCCCAACCTCGACATCCAATAGAGGCATTTACAACCTTAGGGAAGACCATGACCTTGAAGCCAAATATGCATCCCTAGCTAGAAAAGTCGAGGCTTTAGAAATGAAAAAGAGTGGTCAATTGAATTCTATTCACGAAATTGTCTGTCATATTTGTAATGATAATGACCATCCTACTGATGAGTGCCCAACTTTGCATGCCTTTAGGGAATGTCTCCATGGACAAGCCAATGCCTTAAACACTTTCAAAAGGCCAAATGATAATCTATACTCACAAGCCTACAATCCAGGTTGGAGAAATCATCCAAATTTTAGTTGAAAAAATGACAATCATACACAATCTTCACAATTCCCTTTTCAAACACATCAAAATTTTCAAAATTCTCATGATCATACATATGCTCCTCCTCCTAGGAAGGACCTTGAAGAGACATTACATTCATTCATTACAAAGCAAGAGACTTTCAATAGTCAAATTGCTCAAACATTAGCAAATTTGTCAAACACTCTTGCAAAATTTGCATCCACATTTATCATCCAAGAAAAAGGAAAATTTCCTTCCCATATATTGTAAAATCCCAAAGATAAATCTAATTCAGGTGTGAGCAGCTCAAACAGTCATTACATTGATCAAGCTAAATCAATCATGACCCTCCGCAATGGTAAGGTTATGGAAAAACACATTCCTAAACCTTATGAGAAAGAAGATAAATCCATCTCTAAGGATAAGGAATAGGTTACCAAACCAACACCAAGCGAAGAAGGAATCAAATCCCCACCTATGCCTCCATTTCCTCAAGCATTAGCCACACAAAAGAAGCCAACCCACGTTTCTGAAATTTTTGAAATTTTCAAACAGGTGAAGGCAATATTTTGTTGCTAGATGTGATCAAACAGGTACCTTCTTATGCAAAATTTTTGAAAGATTTGTGCACTATGAAAAGAAAATTGAATGTGAAAAAGAAGGCCTTTCTAGCCGAGCAAGTAAGTGCTATTCTTCAAAACAATAATACAATCAAATATAAGGATCCAGGATGTCCTACAATTTCATGTGTTATTGGAGACCGTAAAATTGAACAAGCTTTACTTGATCTTGGTGCTAGTATAAATTTGCTTCCATACTCGATATTTTAGAAACTAAATCTAGGTGAGTTAAAACCAACTTTTGTGACTCTTTTGCTTACTGATAGATCAATTAAAGTGCCAAGAGGAGTAGTAGAAAATGTGTTAGTTCAAGTCGATAAATTCATTTACCCAGTGGATTTTATCATCTTGGATACACAACTAGTGGAAGTATGTAATTCAATTCCTGTCATTTTAGGGCGTCCATTTCTAGCTGCCTCTAATGCTTTGATTAATTACAGGAATGGAGTCATGAAGCTATCATTCGAGAACATGACATTGGAACTTAACGTTTTTAATATGTGCAAACAACCACAGGAAGAAGATGATGAAATTGAGGAGGCTAATATGATTGAAACTATTGTGGAAGACCACATCCAAAAAAGGGAGTTCTTCTGACCCTTTGGAAACTTGTTTAGTCAATTCATTAGAATCAAATATTGAACTAGAGCCTGATCTTTCTGATATATGTTCTTTACTGGATTGTGCACAGGTGATGGAAAAAGGCTCAAAACCACGATTCAAAGAATTGGGGGAAATGAATGAAAGCAAAGAAGAGGAAGCGCCCAAGTTAAAGCTGAAGCCCTTACTTGAAGGACTCAAATATGCATATCTTGAGGAGAATCAGACATATCCAGTGATAATTTCTTCATCCCTCACAAGCGAGCAATAAGGTAAGTTGATAGAAGTGCTTCAAAGGCATAAAAATGCAATCTGGTGGACTTTAAAAGACATAAAAGGTATTAACCCTTTGATTTGTACACATAGAATACATTTATAAGAAAATGTCAAAACATCCCAACAACCTCAAAGGAGATTAAATCCCCACATTAAAGAGGTCATTAGGGCTAAAGTTCTCAAACTACTTGATGTGGGACTTATCTACCCTATTTTTGATAGTAAGTGGGTAAGCCCTACACAACTAGTACCTAAGAAATATGGCGTTACAGGAGTCAAAAATGAAAATGGTGAATCATTACAACTCGTGTCTCATCTAGTTGGAGGATGTGCATTGATTACAAAAAATTAAATGCTGTCACCAGAAAAGACCATTTTCCCTTACCATTCGTTGATCAAATTCTAGAAAGAATAGTAGGGCACTCATACTACTGCTTTCTCGATGTATACTCAGGCTATTATCAAATTCTCATTGCACTTGAAAACCAAGAAAAGACCACATTCACGTGCTCCTTCGGCACTTTTGCATTTAGAAGGATGCCTTTTGGACTTTGTAATGCTCCAGCTACTTTTCAACGATGCATATTGAGCATTTTTAGTGACATGATTGAGCATTGTTTAGAAGTTTTCATGGATGATTTAACTGTCTTTGGAAATTCTTTTGATAATTGTCTTGAAAACTTAGAAAAAGTCCTAAAACGGTGTGAAGAAAAAGGTCTTATCTTGAATTGGGAAAAATGTCATTATATGGTTACTTCGGGAATTGTCTTAGGTCATGTGGTGTCTTCCAAGGGAATTGAAGTGGACAAAGCAAAAGTGGAATTAATTTTCGCCCTCCACCAAAAACAGTCAAAGAGGTCCGTTCATTCTTAGCGTATGCCGGATATCATAGGAGGTTCATAAGAAATTTCAGTGTTATATCTAAACCTCTTTGTAACCTCTTAATAAAAGACACTTCTTTGAATGGACTCAAGAATGTCAAAATGCCTTTGATAAGTTAATTGGACTTTCAACAACTGCTCCAATTATGCAATCTCCTAATTGGTCCTTGCCCTTTGAATTGATGTGTGATGCAAGTGATTATGTTATTGGTGTTGTCTTAGGACACAGAAAAGAAGGTAACCTTATGTGATATACTATGCAAGTAGGACTTTAAATAATGCACAAATGAATTACACAACAACTGAAAAAGAACTACTTGTAGTAGTATTTGCATTGGGCAAATTTTGATCTTATATAATTGGTTCTACAACAATTGTTTACATTAACCATACAGCTGTGAGATATTTAATGTCTAAACAGGACGCAAAATCTAGATTGATACGGTGGATCTTATTGCTCCAAGAATTCAACATCACGATAAAGGATAAGAAAGGAGCTGAAAATATCATTGCAGCTCATCTGTCAAGATTAACGACAGAGACATTAATTGAAACTTCATCTATCAATGACTCTTTTCCTGATGAATTTTTATTCTTCGTTATGGCAGTACCTTGGTTTGCTAACATTGTAAATTTTCTTGCAAAATGAGAAATGCCACCTCATTGGAATGCTCTAGACAAAATGAAGTTTTTGATCGAGGTGAAAAATTTTTATTGGAATGACCCATATCTATTCAAATATTGTCCAGACCAAATAATTAAAAGATGCATACCCGACAATGAGGTGACTTTGGTACTCTAGAAGGAATTTTGGCTCTTGGACCTAACTAAATCTCCATCAAAAACCCATAGGTTTATTGAATGTTAAAAATTTCTTTGATCCTTTGATACGTTTTGTTGATGCAGCTGTAGAACAGAATTTTATCCCTCATTCGGTGCGACAAATCCTTGTTTCTGCCACTACCACTAGTGAATTACTTAACAAGTTACAAGCAGCCGAGTATGAACCTGACCCAGCTATAACTCAAATTAATTAGTTAAGGGGACAAAACAAAAAGTGCAAATTGGATCTAAATCTCCATTTGTAATTTTTCTTTTATTTGTAGCATTTTATTTTACGTGTCTTTCATGTCATCTCTTTTGAATAACTGAAGCTTCAAGTAATGTCTCTTATACTTTATCTCTCTACATTTAAACATTGAGGGCAATGTTTCATTTGGTTGGGGGGGAGAAGGATAGTAGACATAAGTGTGTCTTATATTTTCTTATTACAAAAAAAAACGAGTTAGTAATTAGATTCAGAATGTGGTGTAGGGAGTTTAAATCCTCTTGAGATGCATTCTGGGTCAGGAATGATAGAGTAAAGAGGGCCATTTTGAACTCTAGAGACACACTCTAACCAATTTATCATTTTGTTTTGATTTTACACTTTTGAAGACTCATTTTAGCTAACCTGATATTATTTAGTTATGATTTTTGGATTTTATAACGAGGATGTCTTATTCACTTCACTTTGAATTATTCAAATCTATGAACTCCCACAACCTTATCATTTAATAAACTATTTGCTCATGTGCTCATTATGCAAGTATTCATGAACCTTTCTTCACACACACACATACTTTGATGCATGATTATGGGTTACAAAATGAAATGTTGCAATATTTGAGTTCTTTTGTTTTGTTTAGGATAACAACAAAAGGAAGGGGAAAGTTAAAAAAAAAAAGAAGAAGAAGAAGAAGAAAAAGAAAAAAGAGAAAAAAAAGTGAAAGTAAAAAAAATTGTGGATAAGTTTGGGCTCGTAGCCTCTTTAATTCGAGCAATTAAGGCCGAGGGGTGCGTCAACACCTAATGCCCTAAGACCAACTGGATTGGGAGCTATTGGCCCAAAGCTCATTACACGAATTAAAGAGAAAGCTTAATGGGATTGAACATTCAACTATCCACAAGTTTCTAATAAAAAATAAAGCATTGGCAACTCGAGTCGTTAAGCTTGTAGAGGTGCCTTGACACCTAATGCCCTAAGGCCAACTGGTCTGGGAGTCATTAGCCTAAGGCTCACTACATAGGTTAAAGATGCATTGTTTCAATATATATATATAAAGATGAATGAATCCCACCTGCCTAAGGATGTTAGCCTTAATAAATACTAGAACCGATATGGCTTCTTTCTAATAAGCCCCATAGTCATCTGTCAATTGAGCACAAAAAGAATGTTTGTTAATATCTTGACTGAAGGACATATGAGTCTTTAAAAAAAAGAGAGAAAAAAATCGGTTTAGAGTTTGTTTATTTGGATAGAATCAAGGAGAGTGTAATAATGACCACATTGGATGTAAAATTCTATAAATGACTTCTAAATAATAACGCTTTATTTGCTAAGAAGTAGCAATAAGCTAGCTGGGGGTTGTAATGAACACTTAAATATGTTTGTTTAAGAAGAGCTTAATTCATCATATTACTTTAATAGTGTCATTAAAGTCCTCAATTTAAGCATATTTGTAGTCTTTCAATCTTTTGAATTAGCTTTATCTTAATTTCATTTTTTATTACAGAATCGGTAAAATGAGTATAACTTTCTATTTATAGATCCGAATGGTGCAAATCTTAATTTGTTAGAAAGCTTATTAAATTATCTATAAGATTGTATTTCACAAGCATCATCAAATTTAGGCTCTTAGTGGACTAAAAATGGGCTTGAAGTAAACCCATCTGCAGTTTTAGCCTGGCCTAACCATGCCTCCATATTTTGACCATATCTCTTGATATATATATCCACATTGTATGAATCAAGATGTTCTAAAAAGCTGAGAGAAATATCTACAACTTTTATGAAGACATGTGATCAAAATTCTAAATAATTCGATGCCAAAATTGGTGGTCAAAGTCGGTGCACAGATGATCCAAATTGTCAACAAGATATTTTACAATTGTCCCTTTGTAATTTGACAAGTTTGCCCCTGAATGTATCTATAAATAGAAGTGTCTTGTGACCCATGAAGGCATCTTGGCTTTGGCTGGGATCTCTTATTATTGTGTTTTCTCTCTTGTGTTTGTTCTCTTAATGTTATTAATAAATCTTCTTTTTCTTGTAATTTGTTTTCTTTCTTTTATAATGTCTTGCTAAATCATCTTTTGCTAAGGTGAAAGGGTGAAACCCTTGATATGAGAATAAGAATTTTCTAACCCTTTGATATGTGCTTAATAATCATAATCTTTTGTTATTTAATTTATATGATTTCTATTTATTTCCCTACCAATATTGACACCACCCGTAAAGTGGAGGTCTTGATCCATTGTAGACAATCTTTGGCACATCAAATGCTTAGAGCCTTTCTAAATGTTGTATGGTTCTTTCTCACCGACATAAGTCTAATTAGGAACCTTGATTTGTTGTAGACATATGGTGTTTGGCACACTGGATACTTGAACCCATTTACAAGAAGTGGTATAAATATTGGTAATGAAACAAATATAATTCATATAACTAAAATGGACTTAAATGACATACCTTCCGATTGAAAACTCCTCGATGTGTGGATTCCAATTGAGTTATAATTGGGTTGTTTATCCTTATTTGATATATCAAGGGCGGATCCCCTAACCTTAGCCTTCATTGTTATTGTGTTAATTTATCTTACTTTTGTACTTTAATTATTCTTATTTATTGCATATGAAATTGTTCATTCATTTGCTATGGTAGGTTTTACCTCCTATTTTCATGGATGGTCTTACCACCTTTTTTTTTTTTTTTTTTTACATTTGAATGGTCAGGAGTACCGTCTACCATCTTGATAGGTGTCTATTTATGTATTACTTTTATATCAATTCGTCCATGTTTCTTTGCTATATTCCTTGGTATTTTTATGTTTTTGTGTGGTTTTGATGTTTGTAGGAGTTTTGGAGCAACTTGCACAAAAATGGAGTAAAACCCTTCATTTCACCTCTGCTAGTCAGTGATCTTCTCGGATTTAATTGTATTGATATACAATGAACCCGATGACATATTATATACCGTTGGAAAGCTCTCGAAGTCTATTTTCTGGAGAAATTTACGGTTTATAAATCCATTCAGTGTACCAAAAGTTGTAATCAAAACAGTGTGAGATGTATAGAAATATAATTCCACAAGCACTGTAGCATGTATAATACGGGGCACTGTAGCAAGTCACTGTAGCAGAGTATTTAAACACATTTTAGGGTTTTATTTTCATAACTTGAAGAGGGGAGAACGTGGTGGAGGCTCAGCTCTGGAATTCTTTCATCTCTTGGAGTTCTTGAAGGAGAAAGGAAGCTTGGAAAGAGGAAGAACTACAATCCAAAGAGAATTACATCAAATTTGCTAAGTTTTTCCCTTCCCTTTCATTTTCTGGAATGTCTCCATGTTGTATTGTATTTACCACGTTCTTAAACATGTGTAACTGAATCTGAATTGGTTGAGGGTGATTTCAAAGCCCCTAATATGGTTTTTGTAAGTTGATTGTGTAAGGAATTGTTATCCAATTCTCTAATTGAAGTTGCTTGTATTCTCCCATATTTAATGCTTATGATTGCTTGCTGATTGTATTTGAGTGGCCAACTGAATATAATCTGGTTGTGATTTATTGCTAGACTAGAAATCTTGATCCGTAATTGTCCTGAATTTCTAATCATTAGTAGCAAAATTGTGATCAGAGATTGCAATTGGAGAATATAACCTAAGTTAAATAATCCGAGTTTGTGTGTTTATTGCTTAGATCAACCTATCTTTCTTTTCGTAATGCATCCATTGAATTAAATTTAGAGAGCTTGTTCTAGGTTGTTTAATGGATAGAGATTAAATAAAGAGCTTGTTTTATTTAACAACAAAGTAAGGAAAGATTGGGATAACAGAGCTTGTTGTTATCTACGGTTGATAACTTCAATGCTGTAATTGGATGACAATTCTACGATTAATTCGCAAATCATATCTTGTGGTAGAGAAGGATCCCTTAACCAGATTTCTCTCATTGATCTTTCATTCAAATTAACTTCTGTTTTGTTATTCTTAATTTGCATTCTTATTTCATTTAGTTAATCATTCAACAAAACCCCCCCATTTAGTTTATTGTTGCTGGAAATAACAAATTTAGTTAGAATCAATCCTCGTGGGAACGATATCTCACTCATCACTTTATTACTTGTGCAACTAGTATACTTGCTAGTTTCAAACACATCACATCTGTACTTCTATTCGTTGATATCATCTTGATTATTCATATCATATTTGCTTACCTTTTAGTTTGTTGTGCTAAATCCCCTTCCTCGTGGATGGTTTCACCTCTTATTTCCATGGTAGCCTTCATTGTCATTGTGTTAATTTATCTTACTTTTATTTCCATGGATGGTTAAAACTAAGGGACAAGAAGTACCCCTAGGTTAGATATTCGGTCTAGCCTATAGTGTTGAGTTTACGTTTTATATATATATATGCTTGCTTTAGGGCAATTCTGCATTTTATAGTTTACAAATTTTAAAAGATCTTAATTTAATGCAAATTCAATTATCTCTAGGATATATGATTTTTAAAATTGTTTCAAATCCTAATAGAATCCTATCCTAAATCTAATCTAACAAATCCAACACAAACCAAAATGCAAAATAAACTACAGCCCTCTTTTCATTTTTTGCTAATATGATCCCCTTTAGTCAAATTGGTAAATTTTGTGCATTACGCATATCATCGTAACGAGTGAAAAAGGAAATTTCTTCATATAAAAAGAAAAACACATTTTTAGAGAGTCTTTTGAAAAATAGCAACTTCTTAAAAAATTTAGATAAATTAGCCAATATCTATTTAAATACTCAACTTACTCTTAATTCTCCAAATGCAAACATAATATTCTACAACTCAGTATATTGCCCAACAAACATCTGACTTCAGTTGATAACTCCTTATATTATCGAGCTTATTTTTCATACTGCTTCGTAACTATTCGTCCAACACTACTAAGGTGTTAAGTAAAATAATTTGATACTTGTTAAATGCCAAACAAAAAATAAGATTTGGTTATTACGAAAAACAACTCTCAAAGGCTTGGGTTTTTTTGCATTTTCTTTTATTTTGCATTCATACTAGGTATGCTATTACAAATGTTGTAATTCAAATCCTGAGTAGTAGTGATTTTTATTTTTTGGCTCTATCTCTAGGGAGAAGCATACCTGACCACGAAAGACTTATGAGTCCTATGTGGTAGGGATTTTTATTTGCTTGATCCCAAAGGAGAGTGTTGGTGGTGTATCACCTAACCGAAAGGCTCGATCCTGGATGAGAGCTTTGGTGGCTTACCACCTAATTGAAAAGCTTGATCTCAAAAGGGAGCATTGTTGCCTACCAAGGACTTACAAGTCCTATGTGGCAAGGATTTTTATTTTTTGGCTCTATTTCTAGAGAGAGAGCATACATGATTGCCAAGGACTTATAAGTCCTATGTGACAGGGATTTTCATTTTTTGGCTCTATCTTTGGAGAGAGAGCATACCTAATTGTCAAGGACTTATGAGTCCTATGTGGCAGGGATTTCTATTTACTCGATCCTGAAGAAGAGCATTGGTGCATACCACCTAACTAAGAGGCTCGATCCTGAAAGAGAGCATTAGTGGCTTACCATCTAATTGAACGGCTCAACCATGGAGGAGAGCATTGGTGTCGAAACACTTGCCTATTATGCTTGATCCCGGAGGAGAGCGCTAGTGTTGGAACACCTAACTGACATGCTTAATCTCAGTGGAAAGCATTGGTGTTGGAACACCTAACTGATTGGGACTTAGCTGAAGAAACCCATAGTAGGTACCTTCGAAGTTCATAATACAAAATTTTGAATAACACCTATGAAGACTTTCATTGATTGATATAAAGTTGGCTTTTGGGTTCATTTCAAAAGTGGGAGCTTATAGGCTCTTTGTCTTTACTAGTAAAAGGCTCCTGGGCTTTTTGCAACTTACAAGATAGTGATTGTAGACGCTTGAATAACTTATCTTGTGGACATAAACAATAAAGTGGTGACTGACTGAAGTTGTAGATGTTAGAGATATACCCTCAAAGTACAAATGTTTTTCTGTAATATGTAAACATTGTTGTTATGAATGAATAGAAGTTATTATTTATAAATTACCCAAGTTTGACTGTATCAATGACTAAAGGCTCCAGAGATTTTACATTAATAAAGTTCTGTATATATGAGATATATATGAAACATAGAACTTTATAATAGCTCAAAACTAGTTCATAATCTATAAACAAAAGTTGGACTGTCTTCAATGGGAAATAGTGAGTCTCTAACTATTTGAAGTAGAGACTTCAAAACAAAGACACTAGTGGATTAATGAATGTATTGAACATGTACCACGAGTAATTACAATATTTGGTGAAAATACCGTAACTAAATGTAAATTATCACAACTAAGCACTAAAGGCTTTCCTACCTTAATCCTAAGTGATAGTGTATCTCTAATATACAGACTATAGTCTTTACTAGAATAAAAAATGAGATTTAAAAGAGTAAGGTTAATACCTTGGCTAGTTATGATTGTAAGATCTGTTTGCTAATAAACACTATACTATAGATATAGAATTCATTACTCCGAAAGAATTGCAGAATACTATCTTGATGGTTTTACAAGGTTTTATTTGAGAGAATTTTGGCTAAGTGTTTATGAAAGCTGTTCATTAAATCGAGATTTATCTTAATACATCTCAACTCATTTAAATGGTGTAAAACTGGTATCAAGGGATCAAAATATAATTGGAGGGATAACAAGATAAATCATACCTACCTCCAATTATTGGTATTCCATGAAGGGTAGTTATGTAAACCTGATGCTCAATGGATAGGGCTTAAAGAAATAACATAATTAGATTAAATTATTAAGCTGCCTGTAGAGAGTATTTAATTCAAGTGTGCAGCTTTAGACTTGTAGTGGAATGGGCCAAAGTTAATAGGTGGAGCCCACTACAGTTATGAAATAATAAAGTATTGGGTCAAACTTATTGGAGCTTATAATTAAATATGTCTATTAAACTCCCTAGATAGCTGATATAAAATTGTCTGAACAGGGATTGGACTTGAGAAATTAATTATTTAATTTAATTGGATTTATTAGAGAATAAAACCCAGGTATTAAATTAAATATATTTGACTAGTAAATGGGTTCATTATTTAATTAATTTGATTAATTAAATAATAAGTATTTGGGCTAATTTAATTAATTAGATTAATGGGCTTATAATTAATATGATTAATTAAAAGCCTACACAAAATTGGGTTGGACCTAATTAAGTGTTAAAAGCCTAATTAAATACTTAAAGGGATTAAGTTCTAGGAGCTCAAAAAATTAGTTAGACTTAGCCTAATAGGATTAGGTTTACTAGTCAAAATTGGAAAGGGATTAACAATAACATAAAAAAGATGAATTAGGTCAATATTGTGAGAGTTGAAGTGAACAAGTAACAAGCCGTCACTGTTCATCAGATATTGTTCATAGTTACTATTCACTAAAGACTGTTCACTGATACTGTTTACCTGTCACTATTCATCATATACTGTTCATCTATCACTATTCATCGATCACTGTTTATCGAACATAGTCCAATGATTTTAAGATGCCTACATGTCTCATTCAGGCAGTTTTCAGACATACCTAGGAACTAAAGTGGTGAGAAAGCACAACAGAAGTTTTGAAGTCTATGATTGCTAGATCCAAGTCCCCGAGCCGCTTCCTCTGTGTCGATTTGATTGAAATCGCATCGAGGATCCTATAGTAGAAAGCATATTGAAGTTTTTTGCATATTGTAGAAATAGGTACTTGACTGAAAAACCATATGGATAATAACAAAGTCTTGTTGTTTCAGTTCATCATTAGAAACATTTCTTCAAGTGTTTTACACTCCATATTCAGTTAAGGCCTCATGAAATAATTGATATTCTATGGAATTTGGAAAGCGATCATTTTGACCTTCCTTTACATACTTAAGGCACTCCATGTCTTTGTCTCCACGCTCTTCAATGGTCTGTTGGACAAAATCTTGTAGTTCTCCAACTCTAACTAACTCTTCAATTGAATCTCTTATTTTATAGCAGTCTGTTATGCAATGCCCAGTCGCTTGATGATAATAACAACACTTAGACTGATTTCTCATGGAGACTTTGCTCCTCATTAGTGGTGGATCTCCAAATAATATGGTGGGCTGCATTCCATTAAATATATTAACTTGAGTGTCATTGATAACCGCATAAGTGGAGTATCTCCTAGACGAGCTACTAGTTTGATGGTTACCTAACTAGCAACCTTTAGTATGACAGCACCTTGTTTGCTTAGAGTCAATATGGTAGTCTTTTGGCCTAGTATGACATGCAGTCACATTTCTTCTTTCTTGCAATCATTGATCCTCAAGTTGATTTGTTCTTACCATATTCAAGGCAATATAATATGCATCTTCATAAATCTAAAAAGGGCAGTCAGAAAAGTATCTCCAGAGTCGATTAGTAAAAAATTGCTCATGAATGAAGTTAAAGCTATTATGTCTTTGAAGGCTCTTAAGCTTGTGATCTTATTGTGGTAACATTATACAAACTCCAAACTTGACTCCCTATCCCTTTGCTTGAAATTGGCTAACACATTACTATTTCTTTGGACCCCCTTAAATGCTTGAAAGTAACTTATGAATTGACTCCTAAACTGCCTAAAAGTGGTAAAAGTGTTTGGAGCTAAAGACCGAAACCATTGTATGGTTGGTTTAGTCAATGTCAAGGAAAAGGTTTTACATAACATTACATCAATTGGGTTGTAACATTCCATCAAGTGGTAAAACATTCAAAATGCTCTACTGGGTCTTTTTGACAGTTATATGAGTTGAGTGCTGGCACACTGAAGTTAGATGGGAACGGATACCTAACTATTTCATCAAGAAAGGGAGAGCTCAAGTCTAACTTAGGAAAAAGGTTAATGTTACCTTGATGCTGAGTTTGAAAAAGTAACTAAATTTGCTCCACTTGTTGTTTGAGGCTTTCAATGTCTCGATCCTAAGTCATGTGTTGATAAACGCATGCAAATACACTCTTAAGCATAAATAATTAATGCTAATTGGTCAATATTGTAAAACTTTTTATGATATTTTAGCATAATTATTTTGCCTATGCCTATTTGACATTTATTTCATTTCTTCTGCATTTTTATAGTCTTTATCTTGAAATAAAGTATTGTCCTTAAATTGTGATTAATGGAAATCTTTGCGCATGTTTAGCAAAATGGACATAACTCTCAATTTATAAATCAAAATGAAGAGATTCTTGAACCTAGAGCAACATGACCCAATCCTACACAAAGTTGACAAAAAATCAAAAGCCCAAATCCAACATTTGATGAGCTAAAATTTAGACACAATAAAACTTAGCTGCAACTACTACTTAGCCCAACCCATCTTTGGTATTTTGACTATATCTCACTGAATAATTGTCCAAATTGCATGAATCTAGTGGCTATGGAAAGATGGGACAAAAAACTACAACTGCCATGTTTTCCATGAAGCCTAATTCAATCGTTTCAGTAGCCAAAAATGTGTTACTAATTGGTGGAAGGGTTGCTAGCTGAAAATGTGGAAGATTTGGTTCACACTAGAATAGTCCATTTAATTACCTATATAAGGACACCTTGAGGAGCTGAATGGAGGATGGAAAAAATCCGTTGGATTCTATTGTATCATTGTATCTTACAATTCTCTCTTGTATTTTATCTCTAGAAATGGTGGGAATGAATTGTAAGTTAGGTTAGAGCTCTTGGCAAGGTTAGAGGTGAGCTTTTATGTATCATTTATCTATTTTTGTATAGTTCCAAAAAAAAATGTATGTATATATACATTACAAAATTTAGAAATTATGCCTAAGGGTATTTGAGTAATTTTATTTGAATTTGATGGGCTTTAGGCCATGAAGTAGTTGTAAAACCATGTTTAAATAAATGAGAATTGGGTTGGATTGTAGTTATGGGCTTGTGTTAGAATTTGGTAAGGATTAAATGGGTTTGGAAAATAAGTGGATTTAGGCCCATGAATTAAGGCCTTGTATATATAAGAGACATTAGGATTCCAAAGGGGCAGGATTTTTCTTTCATTTGGCTATAGAAGAGGAGAGTCTTACGGCTAAAGGGAGAGAGAGAGAAGAAGGAGAAGAAGAAAAAGAGAAGGAAGAAAAGAGAGAAGAAGGAAAAAAAACAAAGAGGTGTATAGGCTTGGAAACCAAGTAAGGATTTTCTAACACTATACTTAAATTTTGTTATTTATTTTTGTTGTTCTTAATTGATATGGGTTGCAATACATGTGATTTATTGTTAAATTGATTGTTTGTTGCTTGGATGATGAATTACTTGTGAAATAATGTGCTTATGAAGTGAAGGAGATGTTGTTCTTGATGGAAGTTGTGATTCATGTGACTGTTCTATGTTCTTTGAGCTGCTACATTTTTGTGGACTGTGATTTATATAATTTCTCTTTTGTTTAGGAAAATAGACATATGAAGCTTTAAATAGCCACTGATTTCATTGAATTTGGATTTAAAATGAAATTTTAGTGAATTTTTGAAATTGGAGGTTCAAATCTGGAAATGATACTGTTCATCCGACAGATTTGAACATTTTCACGATTTTGTATCTTTTGAGACTGATATTCAATCTGACACGACTTGACACGTAAGTGTCGAGTGTCGAGTGTATGGTGTCGAGTGTCAGATGCATCATCCGACACTCGATGTCTTCAAAAGTAGGCTAATATTGAGACTGATATCGAGTGTCGAGTGACGAGTAAATCGAACACGACTATGTAAGTGTCAAGTGTCGATTGTGAATCTGACACGACTCGACATCTAGATGTCGAGTGTCGAAAGGTTGGTGTCGAGTGTCGTATGCATGACTCGACATGTAAGTGTCGAGGGTCGAGTGGATGGTGTCGAGTGTCAAAAAGTAGGTGGATATCGAGTGTACAGTGATGAGTAAATCCAACACGACTATGTAAGTGTCGAGTGTCGAGTGAATCCGACACAACTATGTAAGTGTCGAGTGTCGAGTGAATCCGACACAACTATGTAAGTGTCGAGTGTCGGTTGTGAATCCGACATGACTCGACATGTAAGTATCGAGTGTCGAGTTATGAAAGTGTCGAGTGTCGAGCAGAATTACAGAACCGACCCGACCCATGTGCACCCCTCCTGCCAGGTCTGGATTTTTCATAAAAACTGTATTGCCTTAAGACTTATTTTATAAATTATATTGAAAGGTTTATAAGTGTATGCATTGGACCTTAGATAGGCCGTTTTGAATACGGATCCAAGGAGAATGCAGATATGAAATTCTTAGTGTTGGACCTTGGATGGGCCGTTTTGGATACGGATCCAAGGGAACACGATTATAAACTTAAAATGTTAGACCTTGGATGGGCCGTTTGAATACGGGTCTAAGGGAAACATTAGATGAAAAATTTTGATTGTCAAGTGAATAAGTGATACCTTGATGTGTGAATGAGAATGATTGCTTGACTTATTATAATTGGTTGTCTAACTATGTAATTGAGTAACTATTTGAATGCTTGTGATTTAATATAATGTTAGAATCTTTCCTATTGGGCTATATGTTCACCCCCTCCTTCCACAGGTGAACAAAAAGATATTCGTACTAGTGGTGTTCAAGAGCTTTCCTAGGGAGTCTGGCATTTACATGCATGCGATGGTTTTGGGAAATGTTTTGACTAGCCTAAATCGTGATAGGAAATTTTATTATGTGATTATCAACCTATGTACTAAGTTTGGTCATCGGTGTATGTAAAGTTTATCTTGAACAAATAGCCAGATGATGTAATGGATTCATATGATATGTATAAATATATGTATGAATTGGAAAATGATTTTAAAAAAAAAAGTGAGATATTGATGATGTGTTTTTATTATTTTCCTTAATCAATCACCCTTAAAGTCTCTAAATAAGAGATCTTAGGGCGTGACAGAGTGGTATCAGAGGTTAAGCTTTACTGTGGACCTGGAAAAAGAATGTAGATGGTTTGGGAGGGGTAGAGTTATGTCTTGTGTACTTGCATGTGCCTTGAGTAATTGTTTGTTATGTTTATGTTCTATATGTTATAGAATTCTGCCACTTATGTTTTTTCCATTGATGAATTAGATAATGAGTTCTTGTACGCGAGGTGCTTCGAGTTCCAATCCACCTGAGGGTAGTGAGAGGTCGGAGTTTTATAGGGTTATGAGAGATGTGGCCAATACATTGGTAGAGACAGTGGCAAACACAGTTAGAGATACTCTTCGTGCTAACCCACCACCACCACAACCGATATTAGTAACAGGTGTTGACAATCGAATGAAGAATGCTCTTAGAGATGTCCAACGTCACAATCCTCTTATTTTTCATGCGGAGCCCGATCCGAATGTTGCTGAAGACTGGCTTATATGAATTGAGCGCCTCTTTAACCTTTTGCAAGTTGAAGAAGATTTACAAGTTAGGGTGGCAACCCACTTGTTGACAAGAGCTGCATTACAGTGGTGGATATCTGTTGAGCGTATTAGAGAAGGAAATATCCTTATTTGGAGAGATTTTTCTACTTCTTTTCTAGACAAATATTTTCCTACAGTTTTTCGTGATCAAAAGGAAAATGAGTTCATATACTTGACACAGGGGAACATGACAGTGCAACAATATGAGGCACGATTTACTACTTTATCCCGTTTTGCACTTGGTTTAGTAGCAGATGAGGCTAGCAAGGCTCAGAGATTTCAAAAGGGATTGAGAGATGACATTAGACCCTCAGTTGCAGTATGTAGATTTAAGACATATGCTGATATGGTGGAGACTGCCTTAGTTGCAGAACAGGAGATCTCTCAGAGTCATAGAATGGGGGGTATTGGCTTACCTTCTAGAGGAATGAGACAGCATGATCGTTCAGCTAAAAGACAGAGAACTCATTCTAGTAAAACTTCCTTTAATTCCCAATCTCAGCAACTGCAATCTCAAAGCTCCATATCAGGTGGGTCTTCACAAAGTCAGAAAGTCTACTATGATTGTGGGAAACCAGGTCATTTGTGATATCAGTGTCCCAGATGCTATAGATGTGGACAATAAGGTCACATTCAACGGGATTGTCCAGCAGGGATGAAAGATCCTCAAAGTATCACTAGTCAGACCCAATTGACTCCTCAACAAGGGTCAGAGCCACAATCTAGACCACTGTCTCAAGGACGTCATACTCAGTCATATCAGGCAACTCCGAGGTCTCAGGTAGCATCTTCTTAATCCGTTAGGCCTCAAAGACAATCACAGAGTAGTAGACATAAGGGACAGATAACTCAAGGACGAGTTTTTGCTCTAACTCAGCCGACAAAGCCTACAAATAATGTGGTTGTTGGAGGTACATTATTGATTTTTAACGCATAGGCTCGTGTTTTATTTGATTCTAGAGCTACTCATTCCTTTATATCTACTCATTTTGCATCTGCACTAGGATTAGAGTCTGATTTGTTGGATTCTGTATTACACGTGGAGTCACCCATGGGCAGTACCTTAGAAGTTGGGAGGATATGTCGTTCTTGTGTGCTAGGGATCAATAGGCACAGGTTGTCATTTGATTTGATACTTATGGATTTCACTAAGTATGATGTGATATTAGGAATGGATTGGTTGGTTGTCAACTTATCGAGTTATATTAGACTATTACAAGAAGAAAGTGATAATTCACATGCCTGAGGGGATCGTTTTTAGTTTTTATGGGGACAAATATGCATCATTGCATTACCCTCTGCTTGGGTCGTAAAACAAGAAAGGGGTCAGGAACATGATAGCAAGTATACTAGTAGAAGAGACTAATAAAGGGGTTTCTGAACTTCCTCGTGTGGTAAGTGATTTTCCTGATGTTTTTCCTGAAGAGTTGCCCGGGTTACCTCCAACTAGAGAAGTGTGCTATCGAGGTGTATCTAGGTGTGGCACCTATATCAGTTGCTCCTTACCGAATGGCTCCAGCAGAGTTGAGAGAGCTAAAGCTACAAGTAGAAGAATTGTTAGAAAAAGGATTCATCCGACCCAGTACTTCTCCCTGGGGTGCACCAGCATTATTTGTGAAGAAGAAAGATGGTTCATTGCGTTTATGTATAGATTACAAGCAGTTAAATAAGGTTACAGTGAAAAACAAATATCCTTTACCTAGGATCGATGATTTATTCGACCAATTAAGAGGATCTTGTTGTTTTTCCAAGATAGACCTTCGTTCAGGCTATCATCAGTTGAGAATAAAGGAAGGAGACATACCAAAGACCGCTTTTCGTACCCGTTATGGGCATTATGAGTTTTTGGTCATGCCATTTGGACTAACTAATGCTTCTGCTGCCTTTATGGATTTGATGAACTGTATTTTCAGACCTCACTTGGATCAATTTGTAATTGTGTTTGTGAATGATATCCTTATTTATTCTTCATCTGAAGTTGAACATGAGCAATATCTACGTATAGCACTTCAAACACTAAGAGAGCATCGTCTTTATGCCAAGCTAAGTAAATGTGAATTTTGGCTATCAGAAGTAAAATTTTTAGGCCATGTGGTGTCAAGACGAGGAATCTCAGTGGATCCATCGAAAGTGGAAGCAATTATGAAATAGGAACGACCAAAGAATGTGTTTGAAGTATGTAGCTTTTTGGGTCTAGCAGGTTACTATCGGCGTTTTGTTGAGAATTTTTCTCGATTGGCTGCACCAATGACCAGGTTAACAAGGAAAGGAGTCAAATTCGAACGGAATGATGCATGTGAGCAAGCATTCCAAGAATTGAAGAAGAGATTAACTTCAACACCTATTCTTATGATACCACAATGTGAAGTTGATTATGTAGTATTCACTAATGCCTCCTTGAATGGATTAGGGTGTGTGTTAATGCAACAAGGTTGGGTTGTAGCCTATGCTTCTCGCCAATTGAAACCTTACGAGCAGAATTATCCCAACCATGATTTAGAACTTGCTGCAGTAGTGTATACTTTGAAAATTTGGCGACATTATTTATATAGTGAGAGGTTGGAAGTCTTTTATGATCATAAAAGTTTGAAATACATTTTCACCCAAAAAGACTTGAACTTGAGACAACGAAGATGGATTGAGTATTGGAAAGACTATGACTTCTTTATCCAATATCACCCAGGTAAAGTAAATGTGGTGGCTGACGCATTAAGTAGAAAGTCGAGAGCTATAGTTAGTGCAATGATAGGAGAATGGAGCATATTGCAGTCTATTCCTGATTATGATATCTTGGTTGAGGATCGTGGAGATTAAATTCGCCTTGTTACACGTGTTACTCAACCGTCTCTTGTGCATAGAGTGATTGAGTTGCAACATCAGGATTTGGAGACTAAAGCCTTGTATGAGCAAGTGTTACACGGTGATGGAAGTGTTGATTGGACAATTGGTTTGGATAGGAGTTTACGATTCAAGGGCAGGATCTTTGTTCCATCAAGTAAAGAGTGTAAAGATGATATCCTTAAGGAATTTCATCACTCTAAATTTGTTGTTCATCCTAGTGGTACCAAGATGTATCATGACTTACGTCGACAATTTTGGTGGAAAGGAATGAAAAGGGATGTTGTTGAATATGTGTCCAGATGCCTTACTTGTCAACAATTGAAGGCTGAGCATCAAAGGCCTGCAGACTCCAACCACTTCCTATAGCAGAATGGAAATGGGATTACATAACCATGGATTTTGTTACTGGATTACCACGTTCTTTGAAAGGAAAGGATGCAATATGGGTGATTATCACATTTTCTTACTATTTGTACAACCGATTCGGTGGATGTTTTGAGTCGGCTGTACATTAAAGAAATGGTGAGATTAGATGGAGTTCCAGTTTCAGTGGTGTCAGATAGAGATCCCAGGTTTACAGCTCAATTTTGGCAAAGCCTTCAAAGAGTTATGGGTACGCAATTGTTATTTAGTACAGCTTTCCATCCTCAAACTGATGGTCAATCAGAGCATACTATTCAAGTTTTGGAAGATATGTTGAGGGCTTGTGTGATGGATTTTCAAGGTAATTGGGAGGATCATCTACCACTTGTAGAATTTGCATACAACAATAGCTATCAGTCAAGTATTGGAATGGCACCTTTTGAGGCACTCTATGGTAGGCCGTGTAGATCCCCTTTATGTTGGTAGAAGTGGGAGAAGCTACCTTATTAGGACCCGAGCTTGTACGAGAGACAACTGAAAAGGTGAAGTTGATACGTCAACGTTTACTTACAACTCTTAGTCGATAGAAAAGCTATGCAGACAAAAGGAGACGATCATTAGAATTCAAAATGGGTGACCATGTGTTTTTAAAAGTGTCTCCGCGTAAAGGCTTTATGTGTTTTGGGCAGAAAGGTAAACTAGCTCCACGCTACATTGGCCCATTTGAAATTCTAAGGCGGGTTGGCGAAGTTGCTTATGAGCTAGCATTGCCACCACGTTTATTAGAAATTCATAACACATTTCATGTATCGATGCTAAGGAAGTACGAACCTCACCCAACACATGTACTGGATTGAGGTGAGTTGGATATTCAACAAGATGTTTCATATGAAGAGGTTCCTATTCAAATCTTGGACACAAGAGTGCAAGTCCTACGTGGCAAGACCATTCCGTTAGTCAAGGTCTTGTGGATGTTAGCCCTAAGGCTATATGATAATTTTGATGATAACAATACACATTGATTCATTGAGATTTACTAATATATTTATTTATGTGCAAGAATAAGATTATTTAAATAATTATAAAATCAAGAAGGGGCTTATTAAAATGAAGTGTTGAAGCTAAGGAGAAGACTACATGTTAAAGGCATCAAAGTTTAAGTACAAGGTTTGATTCAAGGAATGTGATATATGAGCAATGTTCTATCAATTGGTCATATATTTCTCTACAAATGTCCAAATAATGTGATTCTTGAGCCTTTGGAAAACTTACTCAATTTATAACATTTCATATGTTTTAAAGAAATTCAAATTTTAAGTGCAAGATCGTCCAAATCATCATGCAAAGTGAAAGACAAATGGAAGCAGCTGACATGAGCACCGAATACTCTTTTTAGACATATCTTGAGCTAGAAAAATCAAAATGACTTGATTCTTGCGGCATTAGAAAGCTGACTTAATGGGCCACATTTCATATGTTTTGAAGAATTCAAATTTCAAATGGAAGACCGACATAATTGACATGCAATTCGGTGGACTGACACAGAGAAGAAAAATCAACTCACATAAGCACCGAATGGTATTTTAGCCATATCTTAGAGATAGAGATATCCAATTGCTTTGATTCTTAATGTTTTGGAAATCTTATTCAAATATGAAGATCTTTTATGTTTTGAAGAAATTCAAATTTCAAATGGAAGGCTGACAGAATTATCATTCAAGTCAGTGGACAGACACATGGAAGAAAAATCAAGTCACTTGAGCACCGAATGGTGTTTTGGCCATATCTTGAGCTACAGATATCCAAATGACTTGGTTCTTGATGCGTTGGAAA
Organism: Boswellia sacra; assembly: GCA_013180625.2. Lineage (NCBI taxonomy): Eukaryota > Viridiplantae > Streptophyta > Magnoliopsida > Sapindales > Burseraceae > Boswellia > Boswellia sacra. The sequence goes on along the minus strand of SNVD02009150.1, from coordinate 4,467 downwards.
GCTTATTCAAATGTGCAGATCTTTTATGTTTTATAGATTTTCAAATTTCAAACGGAACATTGACAAAAATGGCAGAAAAGATTACAGTTTTTATGGTGGGCAGAAAATTTGGAGATGGTGTCTTCACTTGATTAAGTTCATCTCATTTGCCTATAAAAGGAGCCATTCTCCCATGCATTCAACAAGTGCAAGAGAAGCATTTTATCAAGCAAAAAAGCCAAGAGAAATATCAAGTTTATAGAGCTTTTATATTCTTTATCTACTCTTTGAAGAGAGTTGTACTTTTGTTGTAAAAACTTTTCTTTGTTCTTATATTGTGTGAGAGTGAGATCTTCTTGTAAAGGATAAAAGATATCCTTGAGAGAACTCTTTCCTTGGTGAGGTTGTTCATCAAGAAGAACTCTTGGTGTGGTGTTATCAAGAGTTGAAGGAAAAAAGTCTTGGTGAAGTTGTTCATCAAGCAAGTTGTAAAGTATTCTACAACTTAGTGGAAAGCCTAGCTTGTGGAGGAGCTAGGAGCCCGTGGACGGGGGGGGGGGGGGGTGGGGGGGAGGGGTGGGCGGGGGGGGGGAGGGGGGGGGGGGGGGGGGGGGGGAGCTGGGGGAGAAGAGAGGGGAAGGGAGGGGGGAGGGGGGGGGGGGGGGGGGGAGCCCGTGGACGTAGGCAAGGTTTGCCGAACCACGTAAATTGAGTTTGCACTCTCTCTATCCCTATACTCTTTTACATTTACTTGCATTTGAGATTATTTATTATTGCTATTCTCTTGATTGCATCTTAGATAACTTCTATTTTCATCTTCTTCACTTCTATTCTCAAAAGAACAAGTGAAATAATTTTTATCTTTCAAGAAAAGTTTTATAAATTCGTTTTGATAAATAAAACCCAATTCACCCCCCCCTCTTGGGTTGTCATACCTGGGTCAACAAGTGGTATCAGAGCAAGGTTGCTCAATTTTTTAAATCTTAATCGATTTTTGAGCTATGACAACTTTTAATCCAACTTCACATGTTGAGGCGCTTTCTATCTCTAGACCTCCATTTTTTAATGGAAGTGATTACTCTTATTGGAAAACTAGAATGATTATTTTCTTGAAATCTTTTGATTATGATTTGTGGTCTATTGTTTTGGAAGGACCTTTTGTTCCTACCAAAATTGAAAATGGGGAATGCATGCTTAAAGAACTTAAAGAGTTTAGTGAAGATGATAAAAAGAAATTGAGTTTGAATGCTAAAGCTATGAATGTGTTATATTGTGCTCTAGATAGAAATGAGTTTATAGAATATCTACTTGTTCTACGGCACAAGAAATATGGCACACACTTGAAGTAACTCATGAAGGAACTAGTCAAGTTAAAGAATCTAAAGTTAGTATGCTAGTTCATAGTTATGAGCTTTTTAAGATGAAATCGGATGAATCAATTTCTGAAATGTTTACTAGATTTACGAAAATTATTAATAGTTTGAAATCTCTCGGTAAATCTTATTCTAATGTTGAAATGGTGAGAAAGATTCTTAGGTGTCTACCAAAAACTTGGGAGCCAAAGGTGACGGCAATTCAAAAAGCAAATGACCTCACCAAACTACCATTAGAAGAACTTATGGGTTCTCTCATGACTCATGAAATCACCTTGAAGAAGAATGAAGAAGAAGATTGCAAAATGGCAAACATGTGCTTCATGGCTTTAAGAGAAAATGAGATAAGTATTCTAAACCATGATCCTAAGCTTTCATATGATGTATTACTTGAAGCATTTCAAAATTTACATGTGCAAGTTGATAAACAAAATTCAAAAATCAATGCTTTCAAAAAGAATTCAAAAATCATGTTATCTCAATTAGAAGAGTTGGTGGAAATAAATGAAGCTTTAGAAAATGAAAATGAAATTTAAAGCAAAAAGATTTTGAAAGTTTGGAAAGTCAAATGCATTTTTTAAAAACTGAAAATGAGATTTTAAAACAAAAGGATTTTGATAAATTAGAGAAAGAAAATGTTTTTTTGAAAAAGGAAAATAATGACTTAAGAAATATTGTTGATAGTTTTACAAAAAGCACAAAAAATTTGAATTGCTATGTTACAAAACCAAAGGTGTGTTTTTGATAAAAGAGGGTTAGTCTATAAAGTCATAAAAATCAAAAGTATTTTAAAAATTATTTTGCTCATGCATCTTCTAGAAATAATCCTAATCATTTATGTACTTATTGTGGAAAAAAAGGACACAAATGCATTCTTGCTATATTAAGAGAAATCCTAATTTGAAACAAATATGGGTTCCAAAAAGTACCATAACTAACCCCCAAGGACCCAAGAACTTTTGGGTACCAAAATGTTACTCCTTGAATGTTGATTGTAGAGACAAAGGAGTGGCAAACACAAGTGGTACTTAGATAGTGGATGCTCAAGGCATATGACCGGAGATGCCTCCAAATTTTCAAGATTAATCATGAAGAAAGGAGGATATGTGACCTTCGGTTATAATGCCAAAGGAAGGGTAATCGGACATGGTGATATTGGTAACCCTTCTTCACCTATTATTAAAGATGTTTTTTTTGTTCATGGTTTGAAACATAATTTGATTAGCATTAGTCAATTGTGTGATAAGGGATATTTTGTTGTTTTTGAGCCTAATAGATGTGTGATTAAGGATGTTAGTAATAATAAGACATTATTTATTGGTAATAGATGTGGTAATATTTATACAATTGATATTAATATTTATGATCATGTAGAAAAGTGTTTCGTTGTTAATCATGATGCCTGGTTATGGCATAGAAGATTAGGTCATGCTAGCATGGACACAATTTCAAAAATTTCTAAAAATGATTTAGTTGATGGTCTTCCAAAAATAAATTTTGAAAAGGATAAGATTTGTGATGCTTGTCAATTTGGAAAACAAGTGAGAACTTCTTTTAAACAAAAGAAATTTATTTCAACAAATAAACCTCTACAATTATTCATTTGGATTTATTTGGACCATCAAGAACTCAAAGCCTTGGTGGAAAGTATTATGTTTTTGTTATTGTAGATGATTATTCAAGATTCACTTGGTGTTATTCTTGAAAACTAAAAATGAGGCCATACAAACTTTTTCAAAATTTACAAAAAGAGTCCAAAATCAAAAAGGGCATTCTATTGTATCCATTAGAAGTGATCATGGTGGTGAAGTAGACAATGTTGCGTTTGAAAATCTTTGTGATGAAAATGGTTTTGAACATAATTTTTCCGCACCTAGAACTCCACAACAAAATTGTGTTGTTGAGAGGAAAAATAGGACTATCCAAGAAATGGCTAGGACCATGTTGCTTGAAAATAATTTGCCAAAATATTTTTGGGCCGAAGCCGTTAATACCGCATGCTTTAAATCAATAGAGTCCATGTTAGAGCTTTAATAAAGAAAACTCCTTATGAACTTTGGAAAGGAAGAAACCCCAACATTGGATTTTTTAAAGTTTTTGGATGTAAATGTTTTATTTTAAACACTAAGGATAACCTTGGAAAATTTGATGCAAAAGCCGATGTTGGAATTTTTGTTGGCTACTCCAACCATAGTAAAGCATATAGAGTTTTTAACAAAAAGACTCTTACTATTGAATAATCTATGCATGTTGAATTTGATGAAACTAATGTGATTTCTTCAAAGAATTTAGATGATGATATTGTTGAAGTAGAAAGGCAAATCAAAGAATCAAGGCTTGATGAAAAGAGTCAAGATGATTTACAACTTTAACAAGAAAAGCTTGAGGAAGTAAATGATTCTTCCCAAGAATTACCAAAGAAATTGAGGTATGCAAAAGCTCACCCTAAAGATCTTATTATTGGTGAACCATCACAAGGTATGAGAACTAGATCTTCTTTTAGAAACTTTTGGAATCATTTTGCATTTGTCTCTCAATTTGAACCAAAAACTTTTAAAGAAGCCGAAAATGTCGAAAGTTGGATTTTGGCTATGCAAGAAGAATTGAACCAATTTGAAAGAAATCAAGTTTGGGAATTAGTCCCTAGACCCAAAAATCATTCTATTATAGGTACTAAATAGATTTTTAGAAATAAAGTAGATGAAAATGGCACCATTATTAGAAACAAAGCTAGACCCTTTGCTCAAGGATACAATCAAGAAGAAGGTATTGATTATGAGGAAACCTTTGCACCGGTTGCTAGATTAGAATCCATTAGAATGTTGTGTGCATTTCCATGTTATAAAAATTTTACATTATACCAAATGGATGTCAAAAGTGCATTTTTAAATGGTTACATTATGGAGGAAGTATATGTAGAGCAACCTCTTGGTTTCAAAATCATGATTTTCCAAACCATGTTTTCAAACTCAAAAAGGCACTTTATGGCTTGAAACAAGCACCAAGAGCATGGTATGATAGATTGAGCAAATTTCTCATTGATAATGGTTTTGAAATAAAAAAAGTTGATACTACTCTTTTTTGTTAAAACAAAAAATGATGATTTATTAATTGT